>JAVIAB010000125.1:88665350-88970350 GCA_032433765.1 Megaustenia siamemsis | reverse complement strand
CCTCTTATCATAGCATAAATGATATATGTTTTACAAGGAAGGTATTGGACACGAGTGTGCTTCAAGTATGTAATAAGCGTGGAACAAGTAGAAACAGAGCTAAGGGGTCGAATAAAATATAATTTTCTAACAAGCGAGCTGCTGAAGCCATTAAAACGCATGTCTATTAAATCGGCTGAAAATTAATTATCATCTTACAGAACTGCAATGATATTGATTAGGAAATTCCTGCGAACTAATCAATCAATTAACCAGAGAGATCAATAAATACATATGTAACAATAAATCATGTAATAGCCAAAGCTCTCAGCTCATACTACCAAAGTTCACTACTTATACAACCAAGACTCACATCTCATACTACAAAATCTAACAACTCATATCACAAAAAGCTCACATCTCACCATCAACGTTCACATCACATGCTACCAAAGCTCACATTCCATAACACAACAAGCTCACATCCCATAACACAACAAGCTCACATCCCATAACACAACAAGCTCACATCCCATAACACAACAAGCTCACATCCCATAACACAACAAGCTCTCATCCCATAACATAAAAAGCTCACATCCCATAACACAAAAAGCTCACATCCCATAACATAAAAAGCTCACATCCCATAACACAACAAGCTCTCATCCCATAACATAAAAAGCTCACATCCCATAACACAACAAATTCTCATCCCATAACACAACAAGCTCACATCCCATAACACAACAAGCTCTCATCCCATAACACAAAAAGCTCACATCCAATAACACAAAAAGCTCACATCCCATAACACAACAAGCTCACATCCCATAACACAACAAGCTCACATCCCATAACACAACAAGCTCTCATCCCATAACACAAAAAGCTCACATCCCATAACACAAAAAGCTCAGATCCCATACCACAAAAAGCTCACATCTCATCCCACCAAATTCTCACTGCTCATACCACCATATATTTCAGTTCATATCTCACCACCAAAGCTGACATCTCGTACCACCACAGCCGTACACCATCTTCTTTCAACATCTCTTTATCGGTTATATAGTTGACTTAGTACCAAGCCATTCTATTTAACTGCTTTATTTTCTCGCTTTTTCCATGTACCTCTTTCCTCAGTTTTTAAAGTTGTTTGTTGTTAGGATCATCATCACTGCACACCAGAGGAACCCATAGGTGCTCCGGTATCCCCCTCGAAGAAATCCGAGGGGAATCCTGGCCTACGTGCACGAACTCCGCAGCACGGCCTGGGATCCACGATGTGGGTATGTTTCCTGCTGACAGTTGTGGCCGAGCAGCGGTCATATTAATGGCCTACTTTTTTCGACTTTTAACTGCTAAAGGGTCTTTAACGTGCGCAGGTGTACACGGGGATCCAATTTATTGCCGTTATCCGAGAGGGACATCGGATCTCACTACCCAAGATTTCAAGGGAGGTGACTTCATAGAGAAAGCACGGATTAATTTGTCCTATTTATCTTGAAATCACTACCACTTCTAGTGGGCTTTGAACTCGGCCCATTCCTGTTATGATGCCCACGCTGTACCTCTAGACTACCATCCTCCCGCCCCCGTTTTTCCAGTTTTTGCAGCAAATGTCAGCTTGTTCACACGCGCCACGTGATGAATGTGCACACGTTGTGACAAAATGTAGAAATAAAATGATAACTTTAGTGCTAGCATGAAAACAAGAACTAGCCAACTGTCAGTTAATTGGCAAGTCCCACAACCTAGAGTTGACCAAGACCTCTTGTCACCTTTTTCTTGAATATTTATAGAAGCAATCTGTCCATCAGACAGATCGATAACAAATTAATTTTGTCTTAAGATAAACACACACATACACTGATCAGATAGGAATAGAGAGGGAGAGAGAGAGAGAGAGAGAGAGAGAGAGGTGAATATATAAACACTGTTATTTTTAACTGGAGAATATTGGGAGGATATTATGCTCTTATTTACTATCACTGTCTTATTGCGCAGAGGTACAGAATAGATTTAATAAGAGAAACATAGAAACAAAGACACCCAGAAAGACAGAAAAATTATATATAGAGAAAAAGAGTAATGCAAAGAGAAAACTGGTTAGAAAGAAGAAAGAGAGAAAGATGAAAATGAACAAATAAACCAATAATTGACAGAGATAGTAATATAGAAGGCATTGAACTTCAACTACTGAGATATCCAGAATGACGTGGTAACTTGTTCAGTTAATTGAGCTATAAAAGTTGAGTGTTTTAGACCACTTCAAAGTTACACTTACATGCACAAACATACGCACTATTTTCATAATTGTTTAGCAGAAACGTAAGTGAACAATCGGTTCGTCAAACACAAGCATTGATGAGATCTTTGAACTCTCGAGAGCTGTCCAATCTGCTGTACTTTTATCATTGTGTGTGAACATATTTGTGTATATCCAGGTGATCTACTGTTGATGTCTGTCAAAGTGACCTACTGACATGACCTCATTATGATAATCTCACTTCTGTCTATCTAAGTCTGCAACAAACACGCCAACCCAGGAATGTCTCAACCCGCACTGAGGCAACCAATGCACAAACATACAACATTAACGTGATCGATATTATCACAAATCCTGCTTCAATCACTCCATCGTCGGACATCAACCTGTGATAGGACATGACGCAGGCGACCAGAGAAAGATGCTATTTCCCCTTGTCCTGAAAAAACATCAGGTTCAAACGTGCCGAGAAAAGAAAGTAAAAAACATATGTGTCGTGAACTCAAACAACGCTTCCCAAACTGTAGTCCGCGAAGGGTTAAAAAATTGTATGATATTTTGTAGCTAAACGAAAAGAAAGAATGAATGAATGAAAGCACAAAAGAAAATAAATCGTAAATTGAGTTGACGTTGAATTCTGGAGGTCCGCGACTATGAAACGTGTTTAATGGAGGTCTGCGGTTACAAAACGTGTTTAATGGGGGTACGCGATTACAAAACGTGTTTAATGGAGGTCCGCGATTACAAAACGTAGTTAATGGGGGTCCGCGATTACAAAACGTAGTTAACGGAGGTCCGCGATTACAAAACGTAGTTAACGGATGTCCGCGATTACATAACGTAGTTAATGGGGGTCCACGATTACAAAACGTAGTTAACGGAGGTCCACGATTACAAAACGTAGTTAACGGAGGTCCACGATTACAAAACGTAGTTAAAGGAGGTCCACGATTACAAAACGTAGTTAACGGAGGTCCGCGATTACAAAACGTAGTTAACGGAGGTCCGCGATTACAAAACGTAGTTAACGGAGGTCCACGATTACAAAACGTAGTTAACGGAGGTCCACGATTACAAAACGTAGTTAACGGAGGTCCGCGATTACAAAACGTAGTTAACGGAGGTCCGCGATTACAAAACGTAGTTAATGGGGGTCCACGATTACAAAACGTAGTTAACGGAGGTCCACGATTACAAAACGTAGTTAACGGAGGTCCGCGATTACAAAACGTAGTTAACGGAGGTCCACGATTACAAAACGTAGTTAATGGGGGTCCACGATTACAAAACGTAGTTAACGGAGGTCCACGATTACAAAACGTAGTCAATGGAGGTCCTCGATTACAAAACTTAGTTAATGGAGGTCCGCGATTACAAAACGTAGTCAATGGAGGTCTGCGATTACAAAACTTAGTTAATGGAGGTCCGCGATTACAAAACGTAGTTAATGGAGGTCCGCGATTACAAAACGTATTTAATGGAGATCCGCGACTATAAAACGTATGTAATGGAGGTCCGCGACTATAAAACGTAGTTAATTGAGGTCCGCGATTATAAAACGTATTTAATGGAGGTCTACGATTACAAAACGTATTTAATGGAGATCCGCGGCTATAAAACGTATTTAATGGAGATCCGCGACTATGAAACGTTGTTAATGGGGTCCGCGGTTACAAAACGTATTTAATAGGGGTCTACCGTAAAGGATCGTTTGGGTACCCGCTGATCTAGCTCATAAATAAATGTGTAATTTCATCCTGTTGACCAGGAAAATTTCGCAAGTTTGGAGTTCGTGACACAAACATTCCTTCTTCCTCTACCTCTTCTTCTTCCTCTTCGTTTGCCTTACATTGTTCGAGGTAAGAAACAGTGCTTTTTCCCATCGTTTGACCTTTTCTTCAATATAGATTATCTTATCCCTCGCTTAATGGGAAGCTGTTACCATACCATTTGTTTCATTTTCTTCTGTTAATTTTTATCATCAGCTTCACAGCAGATTCGCATGTTTGTTCATTTACTTATTTTCTTCTTTCTATTACTGTTATTTCTAGTATTTATACTACTGGTATGTAGTCTGTGGGCTGTATGTAGTCTGTGGGCTGGTGGCTGTGTTCTGTGGACTGTAGTCTGTTGGCTGTAATCTGTGAGCAGTAGTCTGTGAGCTGTAATCTGTGAGCTGTAATCTGTGAGCTGTAGTCTGTGAGCTGTAGTCTGTTGGCTGTAATCTATGAGCTGTAGTCTGTGAGCTGTAGTCTGTTGGCTGTAGTCTGTGAGCAGTAGTCTGTGAGCTGTAGTCTATTGGCTGTAGTCTGTGAGCTGTAGTCTGTGAGCTGTAGTCTGTGAGCTGTAGTCTGTGGGCTGTATGTAGTATGTGAGTCGGGTGACGTTAGCCGTCTGTGCCACCTTCAGCACCTGTAGCGCCTGTAACGCCTATAGCTGAGAACGTCACGCTAGTTGCAGGATTTTCCGGTTTTATTTTCTGCCGGCGGGCCGTTGTAAATTTATAGTTGGCTGTGGACAAATTATAGTTGATTTTGGCTAGTATTTCTGTGATATACTTATCATGTTTGTAATGGTTGCTATATTTATAATGTTTGTTGTGATTGCTATAATTATAATGTTTGTTATGTTTGCTATATTTATCATGTTTGTTATGTTTGCTATATTTATAATGTTTATTATGCTTGCTATATTTATAATGTTTGTTATGTTTGCTATATTTATCATGTTTGTTGTGGTTGCTATATTTACACTCTTTTTGTGGTTGCTATTTTTTCAATGAAATGCATTTTATTCTTTAAGCACCACTGACAGGGGCAGATAATCTGATCTTAACAATTTTCAGATGTTTTTTTTTACGTAATAAACTAGAACACGGTTCTATGTTCTATGTTCTATTTTCTATCTTCTGCTTCCAATGAAACTAGGCACATGATTTTTCAAAGCCAAAGATCAGCGGAAGTCATTCGAGTAAAATCTTGATCGCTTCATATGTAACATACAAACCTTTCACTTCATTATATGTCTCGTGTGCAGAATCTACATTTCATCTACAAATACGGTTGAAGTCAGTAGAATCTATGTCTCTACTAGAGATACGGTTGAAGTCAGTAGAATTTATGTCTCAACTAGAGATACGGTTGAAGTCAGTAGAATTTATGTCTCAACTAGAGATACGGTTGAAGTCAGTAGAATTTATGTCTCAACTAGAGATACGGTTGAAGTCAGTAGAATTTATGTCTCAACTAGAGATACGGTTGAAGTCAGTAGAATTTATGTCTCAACTAGAGATACGGTTGAAGTCAGTAGAATTTATGTCTCAACTAGAGATACGGTTGAAGTCAGTAGAATCTATGTCTCTACTAGAGATACGGTTGAAGTCAGTAGAATCTATGTCTCTACTAGAGATACGGTTGAAGTCAGTAGAATCTATGTCTCTACTAGAGATACGGTTGAAGTCAGTAGAATCTATGTCTCTACTAGAGATACGGTTGAAGTCAGTAGAATTTATGTCTCAACTAGAGATACGGTTGAAGTCAGTAGAATCTATGTCTCAACTAGAGAAATGGTAAAGTCAATAGAATCTATGTCTCAAATACAGATACGGTTGAAGTCAGTAGAATCTATTTCTCAATTAGAGATAAGGTTGAAGTCAGAAGAATTCATGCCTCAACTATTGTAAAGTGTGCACTCGTGTAATATACAACTGGTATAATGTATGAACTGTTGTAATATGCGACTACTGGAATATATGTGCTGTTGTAATATACGACTGTACTTGATTGCGAAAGTGGTGTAGTCATTGTGAATTTTAAAATGTAATCTTAATTAGATAAATAATTGAGCGACTATCAATAGAAGGGAAACAGTTCAAGGGGCAGCAATTTACTGTCTAAAATTAAGAAAAATCTAACTTAAGTCTGGGTGAAAAAGACATGATTTCGGCTGATGTTTTGTCGATGTCCTTGAGAAATGGTCCAGTCAATGAAGTTGAAGGTCGTTCGTGATAATGTTGTCGAATTGCTATCGCTAGCAGAGGTCTTCCTCGGCGGCCACAGCTTCCGGTTTGTCAACCGCGCCCTGAACGTTGATATTTTATTCAGAGCAGCGATTGGTCGCTACTGGGCAACCATGTGATATGATAGCCAATCAACGTTAACTACAATAACAATATAATTTTGAGTATATCGTCCACTGACTGGCGTTGCCATGGAAACACATAGGGTGTGCAACGCGTAGGCACAGAACTCGACTCTCTTGCTAGACTTTCAACTGAACTACCAACGAATGAATTCACATTAATTGTGGTGAACTCAATGACATTCTATTTTATGAACTCAATGACATTCTATTTCTTGCTGGATGTTGACATGTTGTGAATATGATGTCTATCTACAATTTACACCTAAAAATCATCTCGACATTTTACAGCTAAAAGTTCAAGGTTAGTGTGGGATCCTCATTTGATGTCTTTCGATCGCTGAGCTTGCGTGATGTTTCTCTTTATGTTTTTCTGCGAACGTATTTTTAAAATTGTTCATAAATTAATATTTTGGCATCAATTTTGTATTGGTCATTTTATATTTTATAGAAAAATGTGTTATGACTGAGCAGACCAGATGTAGACCAAATTGTGGTAGCTACAGAAGAGGGAAAGAATGAAATATGATTGAGCAAATTATTGCTACACCAATTACAAAATAAAAAACAAACAAAGAGCTGACCACAGTAACACAATAAAGAACAAACAAAGAACTGACTACAGTAACACAATTAAGAACAAACAAAGAACTGACTACAGTAACACAATAAAGAACAAACAAAGAACTGACTACAGTAACACAATATAGAACAAACAAAGAACTGACTACAGTAACACAATAAAGAACAAACAAAGAACTGACTACAGTAACACAATAAAGAACAAACAAAGAGCTGACCACAGTAAATCATTTCATGCTTTTCTCGACGCTCTAAATCACAGGATGTCAGAACATACCAGTGAAGTCGTAATGTTCTGATACAATAACTTTATATAGCAGTGTTATGTTTGACAATAACTCTATATAGCAGTGTTATGTTTGAAATTAACTCTATATATCAGTGTTATGTTTGACAATAACTCTATATAGCAGTGTTATGTTTAACAATAACTCTATATAGCAGTGTTATGTTTGACAATAACTCTATATATCAGTGTTATGTTTGACAATAACTCTATATATCAGTGTTATGTGTGCCAATAACTCTATATATCAGTATTATGTGTGGCACTAACTCTATATAGCAGTGTTATGTGTGACAATAACTCTATATATCAGTGTTATGTTTGATAATAACTCTATTTATCAGTGTTATGTTTGACAATAACTCTATATATCAGTGTTATGTGTGACAATAACTCTATATATCAGTGTTATGTGTGACAATAACTCTATATAGCAGTGTTATGTGTGACAATAACTCTATATATCAGTGTTATGTTTGACAATAACTCTATATAGCAGTGTTATGTGTGACAATAACTCTATATAGCAGTGTTATATGTGACAATAACTCTATATATCAGTGTTATGTGTGCCAATAACTCTATATAGCAGTGTTATGTTTGACAATAACTCTATATAGCAGTGTTATGTGTGACAATAACTCTATATAGCAGTGTTATGTGTGACAATAACTCTGTATAGCAGTGTTAAGTTAAACAATAACTCTATATAGCAGTGTTATGTGTGACAATAACTCTATATAGCAGTGTTATGTTTAACAATAACTCTATATAGCAGTGTTATGTTTGACAATAACTCTATGTATCAGTGTTATGTGTGACAATAACTCTATATATCAGTGTTATGTTTGACAATAACTCTATATAGCAGTGTTATGTTTGACAATAACTCTATATAGCAGTGTTATGTTGGACAATAACTCTATATAGCAGTGTTATGTTTGACAATAACTCTATATTGCAGTGTTATGTTTAACAATAACTCTATATATCAGTGTTATATTTGACAATAACTCTATATAGCAGTGTTATGTTTGACAATAACTCTTTATAGCAGTATTATGTTGGACAATAACTCTATATATCAGTGTTATGTTTAACAATAACTCTATATAGCAGTGTTATGTTTGACAATAACTCTATATATCAGTGTTATGTTTAACAATAACTCTATATAGCAGTGTTATGTTTGACAATAACTCTATATAGCAGTATTATGTTTAACAATAACTCTATATATCAGTGTTATGTTTAACAATAACTCTTTATAGCAGTGTTATGTTTAACAATAACTCTATATATCAGTGTTATGTTTAACAATAACTCTTTATAGCAGTGTTATGTTTGACATTAACTACAAACTTGATGTTTCCAGAATGAGGAAAGAGGAAGTCCAAACAAACAAACAAACAAACAAACGTTTCCAATCCGAACGTTTCTCTAGCAGGAGGAACAAACACAAAGTAGCAGTCTACACATTTCACAAACTTATACAAACGATAATGAAAGTAAAAACAAAAGCATAACTAACAAATTATATGCGGAACAAGCACTAAATTGTGACGAGGTGTGACATGTACAGCAGAAACAGACATTTCTAGTTTCTAGTCCTGATCAACTCTACATTATTGATTCCTCATCGTTTTGAAATTGCCATTCCGTTGTTTTCATTGGGAAAATTTTTAATAAAACTCTGTCATTCTGTCGTCATTTCGATGAACTAATTCTGATGTGGCCATCATGAGACTTGACTGCTCTAGACTTATATTCTTATAGTCCTGCTTGTAGTGTTACCATTTTAGTGTTTTCGTTATAATCGTTTTTGTTGTGACAATCGTCATAACTACACCTCTTAACTGTATAATCAATGACGAGAACACAGCGCAGCACCAACGAGGCAGTCAAAGGCTAGCGGAGCCAACCGTAAACAAACTGACGGAAGGCAACAGAAAACCACCGTCGTAACTTCTTTGTACAATCACGAATTGCCAAAACAATAGAAATAACGACAACAACGTTAAGGGGGATTCCAATGGAAAACCCTCGTTCGGTAGGGGACATCATGTGCTTCATTCAGGTGACACCCGATCGTCATCAAGCTACTGTAATAAAGATAAAACAAACTCTAAAGATAGGTACTTGGAATGTGAGAACACTCATGCAGAAGGGTAAACTAGAAAACATCATACAAGAAATAAAAAGAATGGGTTTACAATTACTGGGACTTTGCGAAATGAGATACACCGGATCAGGGGAGATGTATTCTGATAAACATAAAATAATCTATTCTGGAGGTACTGAACACCAAAGAGGAGTAGGTATCATCTTGGATGCAGAAAGAGCAAGAACAGTGAAAGGCTTTTACCCAATATCTGAGAGTCCTTTTAGTGAAATTGAATGGAAAGCCAATAGACATAAATCTTATACAAGTTTATGTACCAACAGCAGACAGTTTAGAGGAAACATTTGATAAATTTTACGAGTTAAATGAGGCACTTCATAAATGCAAACCACATGAAAACACCATAGTTCTAGGGGATTTTAACGCAAAAGTAGGAAAGGAAAGAGTTGAGGAAGTAGTTGGTCATTTTGGCTTAGGCGAGAGGAATGAAAGAGGTGAGAAACTTATTGACTGGGCAAGAACACACAACATGATGATAGGAAACACCTGGTTTAAGCAACATCCAAGACGTCTGTGGACATGGAAAAGCCCAGGGGACAACGCACGTAATCAAATTGATTATATAAATATAAGCAATAGATTTAGAAACAGTCTGGTGTGTGTGAAAACTAGACCAGGGGCAGATTGCATTAGTGATCATGTACCAGTTGTGGGAAAGCTTAGAGTAAATTTAAAAACAACAAAACGAGCCTCAGTTAACATCAAGTTAAATTTAGATTTACTCAAATCAGACAAGAAGCTGCAAGACAAATATAAAATCACAATTCATAACCGGTACAATGCAATAGAGAAGATACAAAGCATTGATGAACAGAGGGAAATGCTAAAAGAATTAATGCAACAAACATCAAAAGAGTTCATACCAGTTCACCAGTGAGGACAAATTCAAGAAAGAAATGGATGACAGATGACATTTTGCAGCTAATGGATACAAGAAGAAGAAATAAAGAAAATAAAGATGAGTATAAGAGATTAAATAAAGCAATTGCAGTAAAATGCAATGAAGCAAAAGAAGCATGGCTAAAAGAGACATGCAAAGAGATTGAAATGCAACAAAAAGGAGATGCTGAAGCTATAAAAAAAAAAGTAGAGTACCCCCGTCACGCCAAGTGGCGTATAGGGAAATATAGTGTTAATGACCCTATATTTTACAGACCTTCAGCACATGATTTTTGGGTATTGTGGTCAGTATTACGCCCGTGCTGCTTTACTTTCCCAGAAAAAATCCGGTACCCATTTAAGGCTGGGTGAACCCGGAAGCCGTCGGTTGGGATCGAACCCTACCCCTTGTCCGTGGTAGTCCAGTTCACTAACCACTGAGCTATCGCGGCTCCCTTGCTGATGCTTTATGCAAATAAATTGAGAAAATTAACAGAAAGAAAAACACAATCAAAAACTGGATGTCTAAGATCAGGAAGGAGAACTGTTGATTGATCAAGAAAACATAAGGGAACGATGGACAGAATACATTAAAGATCTTTATAATGATGAACGAACGGAAGTAAATATTAAGGATAATGGAGAAGGACCAGAAATACTCAGAGAAGAAGTGGAAGACGCCTTGCGCAATATGAAAGCAGGCAAGGCTCCTGGACCAAATAATATAACTAAAGAAGAGATTGAAGCCATGGGTGATTTTGGAATAGAAATAAAAACAAAAATATTGAATGATATCTACAACAGTGGATATATACCAGACGACATGCTCAAATCAATATTCATAGCCCTACCAAAGAAATCGGGTGCGATTGAATGCGATGATCATCGCACAATAAGCCTTATGAGTCATATGACTAAGATATTACTAAGAGTCATCATGCGAAGAGTGCGAAACAAAATCAGTCCAGAAATTAGCGATGAAAGTGTGGATTTGTTAGAGATAAAGGAACAAGCAATGCCATTTATATCATAAGATCTTTAGTAGAAAGAGCCATAGAGGTGAAAACATATCTATACCTGTGTTTCATAGATTACACCAAGGCATTTGACAAAGTGAAGCACCAAGAAATAATCAAAATTTTAGAAAGCATAAACGTAGAAAGGACAGATCTAAGAACAATAAAGAACATGTACTGGCAACAAACAGCGGCCATAAGAACTGGAAACCAATTGGGAATGTTTCAACAAATAAAATAGGGTGTTAGACAAGGTTGTGTGCTGTCACCAGATTTGTTTAATATTTATAGTGAGATTATTTTAAGATCCATAAGGGGCATGCCA
This sequence comes from Megaustenia siamemsis, assembly GCA_032433765.1. Taxonomy (NCBI): domain Eukaryota; kingdom Metazoa; phylum Mollusca; class Gastropoda; order Stylommatophora; family Ariophantidae; genus Megaustenia; species Megaustenia siamemsis. The sequence goes on along the minus strand of JAVIAB010000125.1, from coordinate 88,958,689 downwards.
GGAATAACAATTGTAGGTTATAATATAAATAATCCAAAGTATGCTGATGATACAGTCTTAATCGCTAAGAGTGAAAATGTGTTACAAGAAATGTTGGACATTATAGTGAAAGAAAGCAAAAATAAAGGACCCAGCCTTATAGCAAAAAGACAGAGGTAATGGTAACAACAAAGAAAAAGACATCACCTCAGTACAAAATAAAGACAAGTGGAACAATATTAAAACAGGTAAATGAATTTAAATATTTGGGAACTTTATTAACCTCAGACGGAAGATGTACAACAGAGGTGAGATGCAGAATGGCTCAGGCAAAGCAGCTTTCCAAAAAATGAGGAAACTACTATGCAGTCCATTTTTGACAATATAAACAAGAAAAAGTGTTCTTAAATGTTACGTAGAGCCAGTCTTAACATATGGATGCGAATCATTGACAATAGGACAACAGACAGGAAAATCACTGGAGTCTGTAGAAATGTGGTTTTACAGAAGAATGTTGAGAGTACCATGGACAGCTAAGAAGAGTAATGAAGATGATCTGAGAGAGGTCAAAGCAAAAAGAGAGCTAATTTCCAATATTAGGAAGAAACAATCATCTTTTTTTGGCCATGTAATGAGAAGAGAACAACTGGAATATATTGTAACAACTGGAAAAATTGAGGGACGAAGAGATAGAGGGAAGCAAAGAGAAAAAATAACAGACAACTTAAGAGAATGGTTTGGCAGAAGGTCAACAACAGAAATGATAACTGTCGAGATCGAAAGTTGTGGAGAGACATGATCACCTACGCCAATAGGCCCGGTACTTGATGATGATGATGATGATTGTAGTCTCATGATCCTCAGTTTATAACTCTAATATTATCATGTAAAAGAAAACAAGAAAAATAAAGTAAGTAAATTGCCCCGTCTCGCCAAGTGGTGTATAAGGAATATGGTGTTAGTGACCATCATTTTGTAAACCTTTAGCACAAGATTTTGGGGTTATGTGGTCGGTATTATGCCCGTGCCGATTTACTTTCCCAGAAAAAAAATCCGGCACCCATTTAAGACTGGATGAACCTGGAAGCCGTCGATCAGGATCAAACCCGACCTCTTGTCCTTAGTAGTCAAGTTCACAAACCACTGGGCTATCGCTGTTGCCATTATCATATAAGCTGATGATCTCTCTCTCTCTCTCTCTCTCTCTCTGCGATCAGGACTCAATCAGAGTAGGATTCCAGACTCTCACATGAAGTCAGCTGTCAGGTTAAGTGTGTTGATCGCCCCCACATACAGAACATCACAATTAGAGTCTGCCAGATCCACTCTGATTGAACACCCGTTAAAACGTTGCACTGTGCTCTGCGCCAGTGGCCCAGTGCATCCGATCTCAGCCAGCATTTTATTCAGGTTTGCTTTCCTTAGCCTTTGATTGTCCCCAATCTTCCTGCAAGGCAGCAGATTGTCTTTTCTGTAGGGTGATTCTGCCCTTAGATGGTCGGCCCTCTCAAGTTTACGAGCACCATCTGCCCGAGTCACTAGAGGTGACTAACACAGACATGCATACACAAAGATATGAGATGTGACCAACACAGACATGCATACAGCGATACGAGGCATGACTAACACTGACACACATCAATACATATGACACATGACTAACACAAACATGCACATAAAGATATGAGATATGACTGACATAGACATTTACACACAAAGATATGAGATGTGACTCACATAGCCATGCACACACAAGGAAATGAGATGTGACATAAACAGACATGTACACACAAAGATATGAGATATGACCAACAGAAACATGCACACAAAGATATGATATTCCACTAACCCAGACATGCACACACAAAGACATGACACACGACTAACACAGATACACACTAAGATATGAGATATGACTAAAAACAGACACACATAAAGATACGAGACATGATTAACACGGACACACCAAGATATGCGATATGACCAACATAACACACACCAAGATATGAGCCATGGCCAGCACACACACACAAGCTAAGATATGAACCATGGCTAGCACAGAAACACATCAAGATATGAGCCATGGCTTCACAGAAAAACACCAAGAAATGAACCATGTCTAGCACAGAAACACATTGAGGTATCCATATGCTTGGCTTTGTTCTAGTCGGCATACTCTTCTTAACATGGGAATCATCGACATACGAGACGCAGGCCCCGATTAACTGTTCACAGGTATCGTTCAAACATTTGTCCGGAGATTTGAGAGTGCCCTCTGACCCGTAGAATGTTCCCTTGCATGTACAGTTCCCCGTTGACTGTTCACAGGTGTCGTTGAAACAGTTGTCCGGACATTTGAGAGTGCAGTCTGATTCGTAGTACGTTTCCTTGCACGTACAGTCTGCACTTTCCGGGTCACATATGATGTCACAGCCACCAGAACACGTCTGTTTGCACTCGTGATGACCATGATGGCCCAAAATTACCATCGGGACAAGTGTCATTACAGGTGTAGCCAGGATGTTTACATTGTAGGTATTTTCCGGATTTTCCCTCACATAAAGGACAGATACTGAGACAAGACCCGGAGCAGTCGTGTCCATAGATCCCATGTGAACAGTTGCCGTGACACCTACCGATGATGACGTTGCAGCCTTTGCAACACCCACTTCACACTTCACAAAACGTCCAAGAATGCCCGTCCAGGCAATAGGTGTCTGTAAATGTTTGCACCTCACACACCGTCAGTGCACTGTCGGCCTGCGAAATGGTTGGTGAGAACTCAATCTTAATGTGTGCCATTGGCGTTTGTGTGGTGACTACAATAGTGTTCACAGAAACATTAGGGTATGCTATTTCCTTATATTGGAACACTACGCCGCCACTGTCAGAAAAAGCCTTTAGAGTGGCATTCTTTACCCGAATCATAGTGCTAGCTCGATGATAGATTCGAATGGTGTAAATCTTCTGGGGCGTGACAAAGTTCAGATACCAGTAAATATGATTGGTTCCACTTCTCAATTTGTTGTGTGTGCAGTCATTGTCATAGAGTTTGGTCTTTGTTTTGGCATTAACTGCGGCCTCTGGTCTACATCCTACCCCTGTATAACAAGCATTAAATGTGTTGATCTGGTTTGTGTTCTGTTTGAGGGCCCCATTCCGAGCCCCGCCAATGTAGATGGAGCAGATATTTGCGACTATCGCCCCTTCTATCCGTAACTTTTTGATCAGACCAGCCCCAGAGCAAAAGACATCAATCTCGTGCTGACTAACTACAAACCTTGATTCATTGTTACATGAGGCAGAACCATTTAGTTTTACAGTGAAACTGTCCGGATAGTTAAGTCATTCACATAAATCCTAAACCAGGAGAACGGCAAAGATTGATTGATAGTTGCCTCAACTGATGTAGAATTTGTGTCCGGATTACATGTGGTGTCGTTGTTGTCAAACAGGAAAGTAGGTTCAGATTTTTGGGCGCATTTGTACACGAGATCCAAGTACTGACACTGGGGTCCGAAATATTCGTGCTGACAACTGTCATTGTTTGGGCATGTCCCTGTAGGTTTGTCACAAACTGGGTCATTATAGCAGTGACATTGTAACGTACAATTTGCCCCAAACCAACCGTCTGCACAAGTTAGGTCATTAGCTTCCAAGGCCGCGAACGAAGCCAGCAGAATAAAGACTTGATCTACAGCGATGGTTAACGAACTGTGTGCAAACATTTATTACCAAACCTGTGATTACATTTCTAAAAATCTGCCAACTCGTTGTGATAACAGATAGCGTAATGTTCTCTAATAGAATGAGACAAACTGTTTGAGACAAGCGATAGTCAACATTGTTTAATCATGGCTCGAACGCAAACAAGCGTCCATCTCTGTGTCAGCTTATGATTTAAGCTTGTAGATTTATCTTCATAATTTCATTCTAGATTTAGTCTCCCAGATTTATGACTACTAATTTATGATTCTACTTTATTGACTTTATTTCGTCATTCCTTTATCACCTTGGCTTATAATCCAAATTATCCATCGATCCATCCATACACCCATCCCACCCAGACACCTATCCGATCCATCCATCTGTACGATCTATCTGTCTCTGTCCTGTCTGTCTCTGTCCTGTCTGTCTGTCTCTGTCCTGATTCTCTGTCCTGTCTGTCTGTCTGTCTCTGTCTCTGTCCTGTCTGTCTGTCTCTGTCCTATCTGTATGTATCTGTCCTGTCTGTCTCTGTCTCTGTCCTGTCTGTCTGTCTCTGTCCTGTTTCTCTGTCCTGTCTGTCTCTGTCATGTCTGTCTGTGTGTCTCTTTCCTGTCTGTGTGTGTGTCTCTGTCCTGTCTGTCTTTCTGTCTGTCTTTGTACTATCTGTCTGTCTGTCTCTGTCTGTCTGTCTGTCTCTGTCTATCTGTATCTGTCTGTATGTCTCTGTCTGTCTGTCTCTGTCTGTCTGTCTGTCTCTGTCCTGTCTGTCTGTCTCTGTCTCTGTCATGTTTGTCTGTCAAATCCCACCCCTTCTTTTCTCTCCAACAATCTGACAGACAGACCCACGTGATTTAATTGACCCCTCTCTGTGTATAGAAGGTACCTATTAATCACACCGACTTACTTCACATAGTTGTGTAGTCATGGCTAGTGTAGGTGCATGTAGCTGTCACATCCGTGGAAACATCGATCACGCTGTGGAATGTTCGTTATAGTTTGTCACTTATGAAAGATAACAACACCCATATAGGTCTAGGTACAGCAATAGCGATGTACATTAACGCAAAGATGATGTCAGTGCCTATAAATACCTTTCATATTCTCATAATCATCATCAATAGGTAGGGAGCCACGACAGCTCAGTAGTTGGTGAACTGGACTACAAAGGTCAAGACGTCGGGTTCGATCCTTATCGACGGATTCCAGGTTGACCCAGCCTTAAATGGGTACCGGATTTATTTCTGGGAAAGTAAAGCGGCACGGGCGTAATACCGACCACATTACCCTAAAAATCATGTGCCGAAGGTCTGTAAAAATTATGGTCACTAACACCATATTCCGCATACTTGGCGTGACGGGGACACTTTACTTTTACATCAATGGGTACTATACCGGTTGGCGTAGCGATCATCTCTCTCCACATCATCCGGTCCATCATATATATTATACTTTTAGTCTGTGATTTATTATTATGCCATTTGGATAAGCTGTTAAATATTTTTTTCTTGATTTTCTTCTGCTCTTCTTTCCATTCATAAGCCTGTTGTTATAGTGCTTTCAATGCCTTCTTTTCGCATGACATGTCCAATAAATGAAGATTGTCACTTCCTTATGATTTTGATGATATTTCTGGTAACCGCAGCTCGTTATAAACATTTATCATTTGTTATTTTTAAAATTATATTCTGGGCTAGACTTTAACGTAAGATGTTATCTTGTCTGTGTGTCCATTTAGAAGTGGGCAAGACAAATTATGATTTCGTTTTAAGAAGAGGTAGATGGGAGTGGCAGTGTCATTCGATTGTGTTATTGAGTTGTTTGCGGGTTATCATCATTGCACTCCGAACATGTCCATAGGTGCTCAGATCCCCTCCTCAGCAATTCCCTCAGTGTCCAGCGACTGACGACTCCAGTTCTATGTTGATTGATAAGTCTTCTTACACGGCCACTAAGTTTCTCATTTCTGACTGTGCCCATCTTAACTCCCATTTCCATCATCCGAAGAAGTGACGTGGATCTGTGTTTGTCGAAGTCCTGTGCCCTTCCCACATCTCGGAGGGCATCGATGATGTCCGCCCGATCCATCGGTTGCACGTCCTCAACGACAGCGCAGCTAGCCAACCTGTCCGCTCTTTCATGTCCCCGTACTCCCGCATGTCCAGGGACATAGACAAAGGTGACCTTACGTATTTTGGATTTCTGCAGCGACTCTACCCATTGTATGCGTACAGAACTTGCCTCCACTTTTTCTTTATCATGCTAATCGAATCACTCAGTATACATGCGTGGGTGTAGTCTTGTGACTCTAACCATTTGAATGCCTTGGTCACTGCCATCACCTCCATTGTCATGCTACTGGTGGTCATGACGTATGCACCACTGTCTTCTTTGACTATTCTGCCTGCCGAGCGTGCTGTAAATGCCCATGCACCTCTTTGGTGTCGTCTTACAGTCATTCGTTGTTTGTTATTAATGAGGATTCCTTTATGAACAGAGACTTGGCATGGGGTGTAAGAAGGTTTGAGAACGATTGTGAAGTTGTGACGAGGTTTGTGAAGTTATGACGAGATTTGTATGGTTATGACAAAAGTCGTAAGGTTATGACAAAAGTCGTAAGGTTATGAAAATGTTCGTAAGGTTATGACCTGTTTTTATTTTTAAAAAAGAAAGAGGCACGTAAACAGGAACGAACTTGGAGGCCGAAAAAAAGTGGCAGTTTTCCGAGTAATGTTCAGATTACCATGAAAAGCTAAAAATAGCAATGGATAGGCCACGAGAGAGGTCAAAACACAAACTAAATCTGTTAGATTATGTCAGAAGCAAAAAAAATGGTCCATTTTCTTTGGACGCTTGATTGCAAAAAAAAAAGAACTAGAAGATTGTGACAACAGGAGAAATTTAGGGGAGAGGAGACAGAGGAGGACAACGAGAGAAGATACTAGAGAATGTAACACATTGGTGGTACATAGAACAATTAATAGTGAAAGTGGTATGCTGATGAGATAGAGAGAGATTGAGAGCGATAGAGTGATAGAGAGAGATAGAGAAAGAGATAGAGAGAGAGAGACAGGGATAGATATAGAAAGATAAAGATATAGAAATAAAGAGTGATAGATATAGAGATACAGAGAAATACAGAGAAACAGAGAGAGGTGTATATATATATATATATATATGGATAGAGATATATAGAGAGATATATAGAGAGATATAGATAGAGATTGAGAGAGATAGAGAAAGAGATAGAGAAAGAGATAGAGAAAGAGATAGAGAGAAACGGAGATAGATACAGAAAGAAAGAGAGAGATAGAGAGATATAGAGATAGAGAGAGATAGAGATATAGAGAAAGTTAGAGAGAGATATGGGGATAGAGATAGAGAGAAACAGATAGAGACAGAGATAATTAGCGATAGATAGAGATAGAGAGAGACATATATATATATATATATATATATATATATATATATATATATAGATAGATATAGTTATATATATAAAGAGAGAGATAGAGAGAGAGATAGAGCAAGATAGAGTGACGTGATCGTCAACTCCGCGGACCTGGCACTTGAAGATGGAAAAGATTCGTGTCAGACACAACTCCAACAAACATACACAACATGCAAGTAAAAAATACATAACACAAATTATTAGAGGAAGGAATACATCATTACAGATGGGAAAATCCTCACAAAAATGTTGCGATAAAATAGCAACACATACAGAACAATTTACAAAAAGACAACAACATGTTATCTGAGAAGGAAAAGACAACAACAAAAATGGAAGAGTGAAACCATCTTGGAAACAAATGGATAAAAGAAGGCAGGCAAATAATATTAGCCAATACACCAAAATAGATAACACAATTTACAATATGTGCAAACAAGCAATAGAGGACTTGCGCATTAAGAGATGTCTGGAAATAGAAACTATTGAGAAGTAATCAGATTTAAAAGGGATGAACACAAAAATAACGACCAACAAGACTTGAAGTCACTGATAAGGGATGTATTGTAAACAAAATATAAAAAATGTTAACAGACAGAAAATAAGATATCATCAACATATGGCAGGAATACATAGCAGAACTGTGTGAAAATGAAAGAACTGAAAAGCCAACCATAAGGTGTATAGAGAAAACTATAAATAAAGTGGAAAAAAGCTGTAGGGTCAGACAACATACAGATTGATACAATAAAACCTTCATGAGTTTTTGGCATAGCAATAATCACAGACCTGTGTAATGATATATACAGCACAGGATATACAGCATATAAACTAAAACATCAATAGTTACTGTCTTGCCAAAGAAGACCAGTGCTGTGACTTTAGAACAATAAGTTTGATCAGTCATATGTTGAAGACAAGTAAATACTGACACAGAACGTGAACGACAATCGCGCCATGGGGTATCAGGAGTCACATGCGGAAAATGTAACGGACCGTTGTACAACAATCAGAACATACGAATTGGATATTGCTAGAGGTGGTTGTGCAAACAATCAAAGAACTATTTTTGTTGTCTCCAGATTATCACAGACACGGTCACAATTGTCTCCCCTGGATATGGCCTTTTATTTAATAGACATCGATCACTTTCAAAAAATTGTGATAATAAAATGGAAAGATAACATATTACTGTTATCACCTTTCACATACATGAAATTATCAGATTTTTTGCCTTTTCCGTTTCGCGAATAAACAAACTCAGGGAATGACAGTGCGTGGTATCTCTGTTGATTGGTTTGTCAACATACCAGCTGAACTCTCATACTTCTTCTTCTTCTGCGATCATGGCTCATTCAGACTAGGATTCCGGACTCTCTTATGAAGGCAGCTGTCTGTTTGATTGATTCGGTTGCCCCGTATAGTTTCTCTTCTAGGGAGGTGGGTGTTGACCACATTGTCCTTCTCAGGTCTGTGTACTGGGGGCAATCCTGTAGAACATGTTTTGTTATCATGTTATCCAGTACAGTGGCATTGGCAGGTAGTTTCTATTTTGAGTTTGTTAAACATGTGGTTTCTCATTCTGTTGTAGCCAGTGTGTACGCTAAGTATGATGACTTGATCCCTCCTTGATAGTTGGAGGTATCCATCCCTCTCGTTATACTTTGGGTGTTCTCGTTTCCATTTTTCATGGTACTGGCCTTTGATGATGGATTTGGCTTCATCGTAGCTGACCAGATGGTTCTCTTGTGGTAATCTCCCTCCCTCTTGATCTAATTTGTCTGCGCGTTCGTTTCCGTGTACATTACAGTGTGATGTTATCCACTGGATGACCAATCTCTGGAAGTTATTGCATAGTTGGTCTAGGGTTGTTCTCAAGTCATCTAGCTCACTGTCCCTGGGGGTTTCTAGAGATGTTAGGACTGATAGTGCATCAGTCAGTATCACACAATTTCTTGTGCATGTTATTTTTGTGTTGGATAACCAGTTTTGCAGCATCTTTGAGGGCTTCAGTTTCTGTTTTATAGTTGTTTGAGAATTTCCCAGTAGCTATTGACTTGGTGATCTCATTCTGGTTTTTCAGCCTCAGGAACACACCTCCTCCACCATTTCTGGTGGCATTTGAACTCTCATACGTACACAGTGTCAACATACCAGCTGAACTCTCATACGTACACAGTGTCAACATACCAGCTGAACTCTCATACGTACACAGTGTCAACATACCAGCTGAACTCTCATACGTACACAGTGTCAACATACCAGCTGAACTCGCATACGTACACAGTGTCAACATAAGTAGATATTTCTGCCTACCTGATACCCTAATTCCTTGCCAAACTGTAGAGTTTCGCTACGATCAGGTTGTTCACGATCTTGCTCCTCTCTTCCCTTGTGTGTGCAAACTTTATGTCTATTTACATGTTTTTCCCGTCCACCTTTGATTCCAACAGTACAATTTGTTTGTTTTCGTCCAGCTGTCTTCTACTTTTCATTTTTCCGTGTAAAATAATTTGGCCGGGCCGTTAGATCTTGTTATATTCATGTTCTAACTTTATTTCTTCCTTTACACATTTAATATTTAATAACTGTTTTATATTTTGGGAGTTTATCTACCCGTAATGTCTTTATACGTCTCGACTATAATTTAGGAGATTTTAACACATACTTAGGAAATGAGAACATTGAATAAATTGTTGGAGAATATAGTCGAGGGATGAGGGAGGTGACAAACTGATTGAATGGGCAAGAACATACAAGAAGAAAACACCTGGTTTAAACAACATCCAAGACATATTTTGAAAGGAAACAAGCAGACAACACGCCTAATCAGACTGACTACAGGCTGAGCAACAATAGATTGTGAGACAGTGTGACTGATGTCTGTTATAGTTAGACCAGAAGTAGATGGCAATAGTGACGATGAACCAGTCGTAGGTATAAAAAAAAAAAAAAGTAAAGTACCCCCCGTCACGCCAAGTGGCGTATAGGGAAATATGGTGTTAGTGACCCTATATTTTACAGACCTTCAGCACATGACTTTTGGGGTAATGTGGTCGGTATTACGCCCGTGCTGCTTTTACTTTCCCAGAAAAAATCTGGTACCCATTTAAGGCTGGGTGAACCCGGAGCCGTCGGTTGGGATCGAACCCTACCCCTTGTCCGTAGTAGTCCAGTTCACTAACCACTGAGCTATCGCGGCTCCCACTAATTTTTAGGGAATTAGTAAAACCCAGGTGTCCTCGCCAGGGTACGAACCCCGGCTGTTGCCGTGGTAAGCCAACCGCCTATCGATTGCGCTAACCGGACACCCCAGTCGTAGGTATACTCAGAATTAAATAAAATCAACAAAATGAAACGCTTTTAACATAAATGTATATTTAGATCTGCTTAAGTCAAAGACGAAGGTACATCGGAAATGTAACATAACAGTTGTGAACATGTAAAATGCAACAGAGAAAACAGAAAACATGGATGAACAACGGACATGCTAAAAGAAGCAACTCACAAAACATCAACTGTACCGTCAGTAGGTACATACAAATTAATAAATGATAATAGATGTCATTTTACAGTTAATGAACACAAGAGCTAGAAACAAACAAGACAATAATGGATATAAAACGATCTACGGATGTCGACAAGTTGACAGATTGCATCATTTGTAGATATTGAAGATGTCAAATAGGCCCGACTCTGGGTCAGTCGCCACTAACTGGTTCTTGCTTGATGGTTCGCTGAGACATGCTGCTCTTTTATAGAACTGACCTGTGCTTGCACATGTCAGCAGAACTGGTGGCACGTACCACACATTTTACGATTTACAGTAACAGGATGGTCATCACTTGTGTTCTAATTAGGCACTGAAATCGGTTATAGGCGTCGTCATTGATGATATTGTCTTATTATGATTACACGTTCCACGCCGTCTAATCACAATGAATTTTTTTTTTCTTCTAGAAGCGCTGTTAACATCTATGTTATGCAACTATATAAAATAATGGTAAATCTAAAAGGAGGTGATATCAGTTTGATGTTGGAGCTGAGACTGAAGTTCACACCTTTCTGTATTGACCCTCGTCATATGGCTCCAGTGTTGTACAACAGACGTACGAGCATGGGTGGTGGGTGGTGTTCCGGGTAGCGGGCGGTCTCTCTCTCTCGAGCGTCTTGTGTGTGGAAATAAAGAAAACATCGTTAGGTTTTTTGAGGAGTAGTGGCCATGCAGTAAGTAATACCACATGTGGTTACTGCCGATGGGTGATAGAGAGGTGGTTATTGGTAGTTTATGGAGAGGTAGATATTGATAATTGATGATTGATAGAGAGGTGGAAAGTGTTAGTTGATGGTTGCTAGAGAGGTGGGTAGTATTAGTTGATGGTTGATAGAGAGGTGGGTAGTATTAGTTGATGGTTGATAGAGAGGTGGGTAGTATTAGTTGATGGTTGATAGAGAGGTGGGTAGTATTAGTTGATGGTTGATAGAGAGGTGGCTAGCATTAGTTGATGGTTGATAGAGAGGTGGGTAGTATTAGTTGATTGTTGATAGAGAGGTGGGTAGTATTAGTTGATCGTTGATAGAGAGGTGGGTAGTATTAGTTGATTGTTGATAGAGAGGTGGGTAGTATTAGTTGATCGTTGATAGAGAGGTGGGTAGTATTAGTTGATTGTTGATAGAGAGGTGGGTAGTATTAGTTGATTGTTGATAGAGAGGTGGGTAGCATTAGTTGATGGTTGATAGAGAGGTGGGTAGCATTAGATGATGGTTGATAGAGAGGTGGGTAGTATTAGTTGATTGTTGATAGAGAGGTGGGTAGTATTAGTTGATGGTTGATAGAACGGTGTTGGGGTTATTTGATGGCTAATGGAGAGCTGCTGAGACAGCCTTTGTTTAATGGGTAACTGCTGAGGCAGCCATTGTTTAATGGGTAACTGCTGAGACAGCCTTTGTTTAATGGGGAACTGCTGAGGCAGCCATTGTTTAATGGAGAGCTGCTGAGACAGCCATTGTTTAATGGAAAACTGCTGAGGCAGCCATTGTTTAATGGAGAGCTGCTGAGACAGCCATTGTTTAATGGAGAGCTGCTGAGACATCCATTGTTTAATGGAGAGCTGCTGAGACAGCCATTGTTTAATGGAGAACTGCTGAGGCAGCCATTGTTTAATGGAGAGCTGCTGAGACAGCCATTGTTTAATGGAAAGCTGCTGAGACAGCCATTGTTTAATGGAGAGCTGCCTATTGCTAGTAGATAAATAATAGATAGGTGATTAATATTATATTATAGCTTTGTGATTATTGTTATTTTACAAATAGTGGTCAGGATAATACCAGAAGACTTATACAAAAGAGAAGATTATCGATGATTAACGGTTTTATAAAAGAGACTACGTTAGTTCGATGACTAATAGAGAACAGTTTAACGGCAGCGATGACTACTAGAGAACAGTTTAACGGCAGCGATGACTACTAGAGAACAGTTTAGCGGCAGCGATGACTAATGGCGATAATCATATCTGGTGATAACTAAACAAGTTAGTCTTGAGACTGAACAGAATGTAAGTTCTGCAAGACTTGTTGACTCATTTGCCCGTTCTCTTTTCTTCTCTAACCTGTTATATTCTTTCTTGAACAATCTGACTTTCTCTAGCCACGAGTATTAAAGGAAACATGATAACAGGACAAAAAGAAAGATATAACGATAGATAACGTTAGATTATACTTCGTAGAGTTCTTTCCTCGAGATTCATTGTTTTAATCGTCTTGAAAAAAAAGTTCTATAGAACTCTCATATTCTTGTGAAACGTTGGATCTATTGCTAAAGACATCATCTTGAGATCTAGTCAATTATTGATGTCATGTCGATGTCTCATTGCTCAGCGACGAAGAACAAGACTTGCTATTTCATCAGGTTATCTGCCAGATCACTGTTGATCCAAATTCCAATCTTTGCAAAATTAGCTCTTATGTCATAGTACATACATCAGCGTAGTTTGTATTTGTTTGCATTACTCAGTGCCTTTAGATAAAGAGATAAGACTTGTTTGGTTTAAAGTGCAACTATCTCTGTCACAAATTCCAACAGAGTGGTTCCAATACGTACCCGAGCATTAATGTCTCAATTTTCATCAATTAATCTCCCATTAGTAAACCTTCGTTAATGTATCTACCATTAGTTAAACCTTAGTTAATGTATCTACCATTAGTTAAACCTTAGTTAATGTATCTGCCATTAGTTAAACCTTAGTTAATGTATCTGCCATTAGTTAACCTTAGTTAATGTATCTACCATTAGTTAAACCTTAGTTAATGTATCTGCCATTAGTTAAACCTTAGTTAATGTATCTGCCATTAGTTAAACCTTAGTTAATGTATCTGCCATTAGTTAAACTTTAATTAATGTATCTACCATTAGTTAAACCTTAGTTAATGTATCTCCCATTAGTAAACCTTAGTTAATGTATCTACCATTAGTTAAACCTTAGTTAATGTATCTACCATTAGTTAACCTAAGTTAATGTATCTACCATTAGTTAACCTAAGTTAATGTATCTACCATTAGTTAACCCTAGTTAATGTATCTAGCATTAGTAAACCTTAGTTAATGTATCTACCATTAGTTAAACCTTAGTTAATGTATCTACCATTAGTTAACCTAAGTTAATGTATCTACCATTAGTTAAACCTTAGTTAATGTATCTAGCATTAGTTAACCCTAGTTAATGTATCTAGCATTAGTAAACCTAAGTTAATGTATCTACCATTAGTTAACCCTAGTTAATGTATCTAGCATTAGTTAACCCTAGTTAATGTATCTAGCATTAGTTAACCCTAGTTAATGTATCTAGCATTAGTAAACCTAAGTTAATGTATCTACCATTAGTTAACCCTAGTTAATGTATCTAGCATTAGTTAACCCTAGTTAATGTATCTAGCATTAGTAAACCTAAGTTAATGTATCTACCATTAGTTAAACCTTAGTTAATGTATCTACCATTAGTTAAACCTTAGTTAATGTATCTCCCATTAGTAAACCTTAGTTAATGTATCTACCATTAGTTAAACCTTAGTTAATGTATCTACCATAAGTTAAACCTTAGTTAATGTATCTCCCATTAGTAAACCTTAGTTAATGTATCTACCATTAGTTAAACCTTAATTAATGTATCTGCCATTAGTTAAACCTTAGTTAATGTATCTACCATAAGTTAAACCTTAGTTAATGTATCTACCATAAGTTAAACCTTAGTTAATGTATCTACCATAAGTTAAACCTTAGTTAATGTATCTACCATAAGTTAAACCTTAGTTAATGTATCTACCGTAAGTTAAACCTTAGTTAATGTATCTACCATAAGTTAAACCTTAGTTAATGTATCTACCATAAGTTAAACCTTAGTTAATGTATCTACCATAAGTTAAACCTTAGTTAATGTATCTACCATAAGTTAAACCTTAGTTAATGTATCTACCATAAGTTAAACCTTAGTTAATGTATCTGCCATTAAACATTAGTTAATCTTCTCATATTTGGTGGGAGCAAGTGGTGGGGTGTGACGTACTCTCCTATAAAGTATGGTAACGATTTTACAAAACAGGAATGATATAAAATCATGACGTTGCGGTCTACATGCAGCCTCCTCAACAACAAAAAAAAACACGAACACAGAAAGGAACAACGAAATAACTTAACTACCTAGTCTAGAATAATCAGAACTTGCAGATGTAGAGTAGAAAGTGAGAAGAGAAGACAAAGTAGTATATTACAGGGCAATCATGAATTTAAAATATAAATTATTTGAAATGTACAAATTGAATGAAATGTACAAATTGAATTAAATGTATAAATTAAATGTATAAATTAAATGAAATGTACATATTAAATTAAATGTACAAATTAAATTAAATGTACACAGTGAATGAAATGTACAAATTGAATGAAATGTTCAAATTAAATTAAATGTACACATGAAATTAACTGTACAAATTAAATAAAATGTACACATTAAATTAAACTTTCAAATTAAATGAAATGTACAAATTAAATGAAATATAAAGACACTTATCTGGCTGGAAGTTTAGGTTGAAGCTAGGATCTGGACTCAAAATGCATTTTAAATTAATGATGATGAGATTGCTATCAACCACAGAGTGGTACTCTCCGCTCAACCCAACTGACTGCTGGGGACTAGTCTGTTATTTGAGATCAAAATAACAGGAAAGTGGAGCACTAGCCTCATCGTCTTAAAGTTTAGTGGTTTTGTATTGTAAAGCTTATAATTTCACCCATCCCCTCCCTTGTAACAATATATATTACACGACATGTATACACTATAGTATCTTCCAGCCATAGTTGATTGTGTACCGTAGTGCAGCCTCTTGTGGTAAAGCGCTGCGTCCACCAGTACTGATTCGATACTGCTTCGGACTGTTTATTGTTCTTTGTTTTTTTCCCTGTTATTGATTATTTGAGAATTTCTTCCCAGTGTTGTAAACATACCTCTTCTCCTGAAATGATTTTCTCTTCCAGTCATTGCTTACCCGGTGTGATTGTTTTGTCAGTGATGATATAGCTCACAAGTCCCAGCATTTTTTTTTACAAACGTTATATTGTAACACATGAAAGTACATGAAAGTAGGATTTGTGTATCTTCTTTTGACAAGACAAAATAATAAATCCACACTCGGCAGATTATATTTACTTTCATCTATCTATCTATTAACCTTTCGAGCCGTTGCCGGCCCATATGGCGTAGACCAAGATACACCTTTTCAGATCTGAATTTTTGTTCTAGCAGTTTTCTTTTAAAGATATTTTATCAAATCTCGCCATTTTTCTCTGTTCTGTGCAAGCAGCTCTATCTCATTGAGGGATCTCAACTATTTGTTCTACATTATCGCTACTTAGTTCTTGCTTTGTTCTCAAATCTTCCAAATACTGAGTTTTGTTATTCTCTTGTATCTACACAAGCTGGGCCAAGCGTGCTCTTGATTATATTTGTCGTCGAGCAAGTTCACATTGCAGTGTGTACAATTCTGCACATTCGATGAGTTTTAGAAGAATTGTTTAGTAGGGGGTGAGGGAAAGAGGCGGAAAAATAGAAGAAATGTTTAGTAGGGGGTGAGGGAAAGAGGCGGAAAAATAGAAGAAATGTTTAGTAGGGGGTGAGGGAAAGAGGCGGAAAAATAGAAGAAATGTTTAGTAGGGGGTGAGGGAAAGAGGCGGAAAAATAGAAGAAATGTTTAGTAGGGGGTGAGGGAAAGAGGCGGAAAAATAGAAGAAATGTTTAGTAGGGGGTGAGGGAAAGAGGCGGAAAAATAGAAGAATTATTTAGTAGGGGGTGAGGGAAAGAGGCGGAAAAATAGAAGAATTATTTAGTAGGGGGTGAGGGAAAGAGGCGGAAAAATAGAAGAATTATTTAGTAGGGGGTGAGGGAAAGAGGCGGAAAAATAGAAGAAAACAAATAATGACGTTTTTTTTTCTCTAAAATAGCTGATTAATTAAAATAATGGATCAATACAAATACAAGTTTTAGGACACGGGGAGACTCAGAATAATCTAGAGTGTGTTAGCCTGGAGGGGAAATACAAGGGAACCGAAGTAGAGATAGACAGAGGTAAAAGGGGAGTGACACATTCCAGAGCGGGAAAACGTCAGACAGCGTGTACCATCATGGCAGGTGACGTATTAAAACGGAGCTCTATAGAAGCCGATCTTCGGAGTGGAGATGGCACAAGATGATGATGAATGAGTCCCATCGCTTAACATAACCCCCCACCTTAATAACCTCACCTTAATAACCCCCACCTTAATAACCCCACCTTAATAACACCCACCTTAATAACCCCCACCTAAAAAAACTCCACTTTAATAACCCCCACCTAAATAACTCCGCCTAAATAACTCCACCTAAATAACTCCACCTAAATAAATCCACCTATATAACTCCACCTAAATAACTCGACCTAAATAATTGCATCAAAATAACTCCACCTAAATAACTCCACCTAAATAACCCCACCTAAATAAACCCACCTCAATAACTCCACCTAAATAACTCGACCTAAATAACTCCACCTAAATAATTGCATCAAAATAACTATACCTAAATAACTCCACCTAAATAACCCCACCTAAATAACCCCACCTAAATAACTCCACCTAAATAACCCCACCTAAATAACCACATCTAAATAACTCCACCTAAATAACTCCACCTAAATAACTCCACCTAAATAATTGCATCAAAATAACTCCACCTAAATAACTCCACCTAAATAACTCCACCTAAATAAATCCACCTAAATAACTCCACCTAAATAATTGCAACAAAATAACTCCACCTAAATAACTCCACCTAAATAACCCCACCTAAATAACCCCACCTAAATAACTCCACCTAAATAATTGCATCAAAATAACTCCACCTAAATAACTCCACCTAAATAACTCCACCTAAATAACTCCACCTATATAACTCCACCTAAATAACTCCACCTAAATAACTCCACCTAAATAACTCCACCTAAATAATTGCATCAAAATAACTCCACCTAAATAACTCCACCTAAATAACTCCACCTAAATAACTCCACCTAAATAACTGCATCAAAATAACTCCACCTAAATAACTCCACCTAAATAACTCCACCTAAATAAATCCACCTAAATAACTCCACCTAAATAATTGCAACAAAATAACTCCACCTAAATAACTCCACCTAAATAACCCCACCTAAATAACCCCACCTAAATAACTCCACCTAAATAATTGCATCAAAATAACTCCACCTAAATAACTCCACCTAAATAACTCCACCTAAATAACTCCACCTAAATAACTCCACCTATATAACTCCACCTAAATAACTCTACCTAAATAACTCCACCTAAATAATTGCATCAAAATAACTCCACCTAAATAACTCCACCTAAATAACTCCACCTAAATAATTGCAACAAAATAACTCCACCTAAATAACTCCACCTAAATAACCCCACCTAAATAACCCCACCTAAATAACTCCACCTAAATAATTGCATCAAAATAACTCCACCTAAATAACTCCACCTAAATAACCCCACCTAAATAACCCCATCAAAATAACCCCACCTAAATAACCCCATCAAAATAACACCACCTAAATAACCCCATCTAAATAACCCCATCTAAATAACTCCACCTAAATAACTCCACCTAAATAACTCCACCTAAATAACTCCACCTAAATAACCCCACCTAAATAACTCCACCTAAATAGCTCCACCTAAATAACTCCACCTAAATAACTCCACCTAAATAACCCCACCTAAATAACTCCACCTAAATAACTCCACCTAACTAACGCCACCTAAATAAACCCCTTTAATTTATCTTCCTCTCTCTTCACGGATTAGCGGACTGCACCATTTTTGCTCCACAGGAGATGCCGTAATTATTAGTTAATTACTTAGTTAGTTAGTTAATTAATTGGTTGAATAATTAGTTATTTAGTTGCTTAATGAGTTAATTACTTAGTTAGTTACTTAGTTAATGAATTACTTTGTTAGTTACTTACTTAGTAAGTTAGTGTAGTTAGTTTGTTAGTTAATTAGTAAGTTGGTTGGTTTGTTGGGTTGTTGGTTGGTTTGTTAGTTAGTTAATTAGTTAATTGGTTGGTTGGTTTGTTGGGTTGTTGGTTGGTTTGTTAGTTAATCACTATATTGTCATTTTTTTCACATGGTTTAACTGTCCAAGAGTGCTCATATCTTCTTCTCAACAAATTCCACAGCGTGAAACAACAAAGACCTAAAACTCCTCTGGTTCACAAGTCTCTCCTTGTTCTGTAGTTCCCGTGAATGTATGCAACCCGTGACTCGAAGATCCAGCTGTCCTACCAGGGCTGCACATTCATTAACCCCCATCGGAACCTTCATCTCGCCCACGCTTAAAGTGCTGGGCATAGCCATCTATAGATTTACATAGACCTGAGGGATGAGTGGACATTCCTGGAAAACCCCCAAGTAGCGTGACGTTTTCAGCCTTGCGAGCAGAGGTGGTTATGGTTAGAGTGACGTCAGACATATAGCTGATAACGTCACTTTAGTTCAAGGGTTTTCCGGTTCTTTTTTTCTGTCTGTGGGCATTTGTAAATCTATAGATGGCTGTGGTTAGAGACATACTTCTGCGATCATGGCTCATTCAGACTAGGACTCCAGACTCTCTTGTGAAGGCAGCTGTCTGTTTCAATGATTAGGTTGCCCTGTAGAGTTTCTCTTCCAGTGAGGTGGTGTGGACCACATTGTCCTTCTAAGGTCTGTGTACGGGGGGCAATCCTGTAGAACATGCTTTGTTGTCATGTTGTCCAGTATACAGTGGCATTGGCGGGGTAGTTCCTATGTTGAGTTTGGTGAACATGTGGTTTCTCATTCTGTTGTGGCCAGTGCGTAGGTGAAGTATGATGACTTGATCCCTCCTTGATAATTGGTCGTAACCTTCCCTCTCGTTATACTTTGAGTGTTTTTGCTTCCATTTTTCATGGAACTGACCTTTGATGATGGATTTGGCTTCATCAAAACTGACCGGATGGTTCTCTTGTGGTAACCTCCCTCCCTCTTTAGCTAATTTGTCTGCGCGTTCGTTCCCGTGTATATTACAGTGTAATGGTATCAACTGGATGACCACTCTCTGGAAGTTATTGCACAATTGGTCTAGGGTTGTTCTCATGTTATTTAGCTCGCTATTCCTGTGGGTTTTTAGAGCAGTTAGGACTGATAGTGCCTCGATTAGTATCACCAATATCTTGTACACGTTATCGTGTGTTTTGAATAGCCATCTTTGAGGGTTTCAGTTTCTGCTTTATAGTTATTTGAAAATGTACCAGTAGCAATTGCTTTGGTAATCTCTTCCTGGTTAAAGGACATACGATATGTTTATTGTATAGCCACATCCCCAACATGATGACGTAGAACACACAACATTTCACAACAATGGATGTGCCCATAAACATTGATTCATTAAAAGACCTAATAATGGGAACAAAACAAGCAAACTTCAGATGCAACAATGGGCGAAGATACTGAAGAACTAATCATTCTGGTGGCGTGACCGTCACCAGATAGTGTAATGTAATAGCACATTTGGTAGTATTTCATGTACATTAAACTCCCTTATAGTTTAATATGTTGCTACTTTATGTTAGTCAAATATTATAGTGCCATTATATTTCCATTTTTCTTTTATATTTTATTTAATATCAAACACCATAGTACCGTTTTTTGTACATTAGTGACTAACAGTTACGTGTTATCTCGACTGACGTCAGCGATTGTGCGAGACAGCAAAAAGAGCATCGATTGAGACATTGCTGAAATGACAACTTTAGATTTGTGACGAAATAAAGTTGTCGATTTGTCACACGCCACGATCTTCGTCAATTCTATAGCATCGTCTCTTTATCCGCGTCAATATATTCGATGTTATAGCGTCGTCGACTAGTCACACGTCAAGATAATCGATGCTATAGTTTCGTCGACTAGTCACACGTCAAGATAATCGATGCTATAGTTTCGTCGACTAGTCACACGTCAAGATAATCGATGCTATAGCGTCGTCGACTAGTCACACGTCAAGATAATCGATGCTATAGTTTCGTCCACTGGTCACACGTCAAGATAATCGATGCTATAGTTTCGTCCACTGGTCACACATCAAGATAATCGATGCTATAGCTTCGCCCACTGGTCACACATCAAGATAATCGATGCTATAGCTTCGCCCACTGGTCACACATCAAGATAATCGATGCTATATTTTCGTCCACTGGTCACACATCAAGATAATCGATGCTATAGTTTCGTCCACTGGTCACACATCAAGATAATCGATGCTATAGCTTCGCCCACTGGTCACACATCAAGATAATCGATGCTATAGTTTCGTCCACTGGTCACACATCAAGATAATCGATGCTATAGTTTCGTCCACTGGTCACGCGTCAAGATATTCGATGCTCTAGGGTCGTCGACTAGTCACACCATATATATTCGATGCTATAGGGTCACCGATTAGTCACACACCACAGATATTCGATGTTATAGGGTCGTCGACTAGTCGTCAAGATATTCGATGTTATAGTGTCATCGATTGGTCACACGTCAAGATCTTCTTCCTGTACTTAATAGTGATTTGTTTTGCTCTGTGTTTTTCACCTGATGTTCCGCGTATCTGCTCGCTTCTCCAGCATGAAAATGTGTTGCATGTCGTCCCTTGTATTTGTTTGGTCAGGTTCGCTGCCTGGTCATGATCTTGATAACTTCGATAACTGATTTGTGGCACCTGCCATAGCTCAGACGGTATCTTTCTGCTGACGTCAGTTGTCAAGGGCGTCTTATATTGATCGGGAAATTAACTTGGTCTGTAGTTGAACTAAAATATATTTTTTTAAAAACTGGCAAAATAAAAGGAAAGAGATATCGCGGACGACAAAGAGAGAAAATACTGGATAGCTTGGTGTCATGGCATGGAAAACAGTCAACAACAGAACTGATACGATGCACTGTAGATAGAAGATTGTGGAGGGACATGATCGCCTAAGCCAACCGGCAGGGTACATGATGATGATGATGTTTAGTTTTCTAATATCTGTCTTAAGAAAAATGTAGAAAGCTGAGGAAAATATAGCGCATTCCCCAGATGCTGTCTTTACGCAATGGACAGGTAATTTTTAAAAATGTACCTCACAAAAGTTGTGTACATATCATATACATATGTCTTTAAACAGTTATCAATGGGAAAGTTACAAATTTTCTGGAAATTGTTTTTACTGGGCATAGAGCCACACTCGTGTTTACTAAGAGAAAATCTCCTTTAGCTAGACTATCTGGTCACAGTGAACCGGTAACGCGTGATTCGGAAACTGAAACGTAGGGATGAATATTTTAGCCACTGTGGTTAATTATTGTAGCCGCTGCGGTCAGTGAACTTGGCCCTGTCGTCAATGATCTTAGTCCCTGTTGTCAATATTTTAGTCCATGTCGTCAATGATCTTAGTCCCTGTTGTCAATGATCTTAGCCCTTGTTGTCAATGATCTTAGTCCCTGTTGTCACTGATCTTAGCCCTTGTTGTCAATGATCTTAGTCCCTGTTGTCAATGATCTTAGCCCTTGTTGTCAATTATCTTAGTCCAATTTGTCAATGATCTTAGTCCCTGTTGTCAATGATCTTAGTCCCTGTTGTTAATGAACTTAGCCCTTGTTGTCAATGATCTTAGTCCCCGTTGTCAATGATCTTAGTCCATGTTGTCAATGATCTTAGTCCCTGTTGTCAATGATCTTAATCCATGTTGTCAATGATCTTAGTCCCTGTTGTCAATGATCTTAGTCCCTGTTGTCAATGATCTTAGTCCCTGTTGTTAATGATCTTAGCCCTTGTTGTCAATGATCTTAGTCCCTGTTGTCAATGATCTTAGTCCATGTTGTCAATGATCTTAGTCCCTGTTGTCGATGATCTTAGTCCCTGTTGTCAATGATCTTAGTCCCTGTTGTCAATGATCATAGTCCCTGTTGTTAATGATCTTAGCCCTTGTTGTCAATGATCTTAGTCCCTGTTGTCAATGATCTTAGTCCATGTTGTCAATGATCTTAGTCCCTGTTGTTAATGATCTTAGTCCCTGTTGTCAATGATCTTAGTCCCTGTTGTCAATGATCTTAGTCCCTGTTGTTAATGATCGTAGCCTCTGTTGTCAATGATCTTAGTCCCTGTTGTCAATGATCGTGGCCTCTGTTGTCAATGATCTTAGTCCCTGTTGTCGATGATCTTAGTCCCTGTTGTCGATGATCTTAGTCCCTGTTGTCGATGATCTTAGTCCCTGTTGTCAATGATCTTAGTCCCTGTTGTCGATGATCTTAGTCCCTGTTGTCGATGATCTTAGTCCCTGTTGTCGATGATCTTAGTCCCTGTTGTTAATGATCGTAGCCTCTGTTGTCAATGATCTTAGTCCCTGTTGTCAATGATCGTGGCCTCTGTTGTCAATGATCTTAGTCCCTGTTGTTAATTATCTTAGTCCCTGTTGTCAATGATCTTAGTCCATGTTGTCAATGATCTTAGTCCCTGTTGTCAATGATCTTAGTCCCTGTTGTCAATGATCTTAGTCCCTGTTGTTAATGATCTTAGCCCTTGTTGTCAATGATCTTAGTCCATGTTGTCAATGATCTTAGTCCCTGTTGTCAATGATCTTAGTCCCTGTTGTCAATGATCTTAGTCCCTGTTGTTAATGATCTTAGCCCTTGTTGTCAATGATCTTAGTCCCTGTTGTCAATGATCTTAGTCCATGTTGTCAATGATCTTAGTCCCTGTTGTCAATGATCTTAGTCCATGTTGTCAATGATCTTAGTCCCTGTTGTCAATGATCTTAGTCCCTGTTGTTAATGATCTTAGCCCTTGTTGTCAATGATCTTAGTCCCTATTGTCAATGATCTTAGTCCATGTTGTCAATGATCTTAGTCCCTGTTGTTAATGATCTTAGTCACTGTTGTCAGTGATCTTAGTCCCTGTTGTCAATGATCGTAGTCCCTGTTGTTAATGATCGTAGCCTCTGTTGTCAATGATCTTAGTCCCTGTTGTCAATGATTGTGGCCTCTGTTGTCAATGATCTTAGTCCCTGTTGTCGATGATCTTAGTCCCTTTTGTCGATGATCTTAGTCCCAGTTGTCGATGATCTTAGTCCCTGTTTTCAATGATTGTGGCCTCTGTTGTCAATGATCTTAGTCCCTGTTGTCGATGATCTTAGTCCCTTTTGTCGATGATCTTAGTCCCAGTTGTCGATGATCTTAGTCCCTGTTGTCAATGATCTTAGCCCTTGTTGTCAATGATCTTAGTCCCTGTTGTCAATGATCTTAGTCCCAGTTGTCGATGATCTTAGTCCCTGTTGTCAATGATCTTAGTCCCTGTTGTCGATGATCTTAGTCCCAGTTGTCAATGATCTTAGTCCCTGTTGTCGATGATCTTAGTCCCTGTTGTCGATGATCTTAGTCCCTGTTGTTAATGATCTTAGCCCTTGTTGTCAATGATCTTAGTCCCTGTTGTCAATGATCTTAGTCCCTGTTGTCAATGATCTTAGTCCCTGTTGTCAATGATCGTAGCCTCTGTTGTCAATGATCTTAGTCCCTGTTGTCAATGATCGTGGCCTCTGTTGTCAATGATCATAGTCCCTGTTGTCAATGATCTTAGTCCCTGTTGTCGATGATCTTAGTCCCTGTTGTCGATGATCTTAGTCCCTGTTGTCAATGATCGTGGCCTCTGTTGTCAATGATCTTAGTCCCTGTTGTTAATTATCTTAGTCCCTGTTGTCGATGATCTTAGTCCCTGTTGTCAATGATCGTAGCCTCTGTTGTCAATGATCTTAGTCCCTGATGTCAGTCTCCAGATTGTGTTAACATTATATTCAACCTGTTTCCAATAGTTTCGAGTTATTGCTGCACGGTCAAGACTATTGAAGAACGACACGCAGATACAAGGAGCTATCCAAGACTGACGTCACCACGTATAGGACACTACGCCATGTTCTAGGTTAATGCTGTGCTATAAATGTGCAACTTGGTATCTGCAGTAGATTCGATGAGAAGTTGTATGTAGACTAGAGTCTCTTGCAACATATGTGCTACATATTGTGTAGAGCAAAGTCTCTTGTAACATATACACAACATATTGTGTTGAGCAAAGTCTCTTGTAACATATACACAACATATTGTGTAGAGCAAAGTCTCTTGTAACATATACACAACATATTGTGTAGAGAAAAGTCTCTTGTAGCATATGTGAAGCATACTGTGTAGAGCAAAGTCTCTTGTAACATATGTGAAGCATATTGTGTAGAGCAAAGTCTCTTGTAGCATATATGAAGCATATTGTGTAGAGCAAAGTCTCTTGTAACATATGTGAAGCATATTGTGTAGAGCAAAGTCTCTTGTCACATATGTGAAGCATATTGTGTAGAGCAAAGTCTCTTGTAACATATGTGAATCATATTGTGTAGAGCAAAGTCTCTTGTAACATATGTGAATCATATTGTGTAGAGCAAAGTCTCTTGTAACATATACACAACATATTGTGTAGAGCAAAGTCTCTTGTAACATATACACAACATATTGTGGTGTAGACCAAAGTCAGTTGTAACATATGTGCAACATTTTGTGAACTTTCAGATTCAAACGCAGAAGAAGGGAGACGCCTGGGAGTCATGTCCCAGCCTGGCCCGTCTCTAGAGTGTGAAGAAGCTAAACGGCTTAAGAACTTTACTTAACGCGGTCACTTTCTGGATCAGATTGCCTTATGTAGCGATCTTCTGTATAAAAAGTTCCCCAATTATATAGTTATCAATTTTATGTGACACTGGGAATAATCTGGCCACGTTATTTATTTATTTTTTTCCAAAATTCAAGAAAACCTGTTTATTTGTCTGATATTTGTTTCACATCCAAGGGTCACGTGACGACATTTAATGAGTTTTGAAACCCGAGGTTATACTCAACTTGGGCCCAGAAACAGGGACACAGTGAGGCAATAAATTGTATCGGTTTTAAATGAGTTCTGCTACCAATCTTTGACCTACAAACCGAGAATCAACAAAAACTAACCGGAAGTGAGGTACCCAGGGATGTGAAATGTAGACTGGATAATCAAAGAGTGTGTATATGACAAGGGCTAGACAAAGCTTTGTGTTATCTGTCTACGCTGGTATGAAAATGTACAGAAGATTGTTTTAACAGATAAGATTTGAGAGGAATTAATTGGGAGACATGTAAATGTATTGAGTAATCCAGATAACGAGGATTTGTAGAAGTGAAACGTGAAGGAATAGGTTGGGTACTACACAATAGCAATGTTGGTAAAAGTTATAGAAAGATGGAACATTTTATTTGTGATGAAGATGTAATTGTAGATGAGTAGTGAGCTCTTTGTAATCCATTACTAGATTATAACAATGGGAGGGTATTATAATAAATAAATCAACTGAACGTCATTTACCTTCTTTTGGGGTCATTAAATCAAGAATTCATCATCATGTGCCATACCGGTTGGCGTAGGCGATCATGTCCCTCCACAATCTTCTACTTACAGTGCATCGTACCAGTTCTGTTGTTGACTGTTTTCCATGCCGTGACACCAAGCTATCTAGTATTTTCTCTCTTTGTCGCCCGCGATCTCTCTTTCCTTTTATTTTGCCAGTTGTAACCAAGTATTCCAACTTTCCTCTTCTCATGATGTGCCCGAAAAATGTTGATTGCTTCTTTCTGATGTTTTTTAAGAGCTCCCTTTTTGTGTTGGCCTCTTTGAGAACTTCCTCATTGGTCTTTTTAACTGTCCAGGGAACTTTCAACATTCTTCTGATGAATCCCATCTCTGTGGCCTCTAATCGTCTTTTCATTTGTTTGTCTACTGTCCATGATTCGCTTCCATAGGTCAGAATTGGTTCTATATAGCACCGATGAAAACTCTTTCTCATTTTTATTGACATAGATTTGTTGCATAAGATATTTTTCATTTTCTGAAATGCTATTTTGGCCTGAGCTATTCTGCTTTATATTTCTGTGGTGCATCTCCCATCTGATTTTATTATTGTGCCCAAGTATTAAATCAAGAATTACTGCCGTCAATTTCAATCTATTTGTAATTTTCTCTCATTTATTCTCTCTCTCTCTCTCTCTCTCTCTCTCTCTCTCTCTTTCTCTCTCGATATATATATTGTTAAGGACGTCTAATAATGATCGGGAATTTAACTTTGTCTGTCGTTGAACTAAAAAATATATATTTATTAAAATATATTTAGTTGTCTAATGTCTATCTTAAGTAAAATGTAGAAAGCTGAAGATAATATGGTACATTCCCCAGATGCTGTCATCACGCAATGTACATGCCATTTTTTTTACATTTAACTCACAACAAAGTTGTGTACATAGGCTAAACTAATTTTTTTTAAAATCCCGATACTGTTATCCAATGTAGTCTTTGGTCTGCTACTATTTTCACTACTGCTGCTGTTTCTACTTGTATTTCGTTTCCTAATCCTGCTATTTATTACACTGTCTATTCATGTTACTGGAAATCTGTTACTACTTGTAATGTTACCAATACTAGTTTTAATGCTGATTTAGTTTACTATAAGAACAACAGTCACTACTGGTAATAATCAACTGTTGTCTACTATACAACCCCAGCTGCAATTACTGTACTCCATACTGTTACTTAATTTTCTATTATCATTACAGTCAATTTTGCCACTTATGATGCTACTGCAACTACACATTCAACCTTTTATATATACACACCTCAACTATTACACCTCCCACCCTATACACACACCTCAACTGTTACACCTCCCACCCTATACACACACCTCAACTGTTACACCTCCCACCCTATACACACACCTCAACTGTTACACCTCCCACCCTATACACACACCTCAACTGTTACACCTCCCACCCTACACACACACCTCAACTGTTACACCTCCCACCCTACACACACACCTCAACTGTTACACCTCCCACCCTACACACACACCTCAACTGTTACACCTCCCACCCTATACACACACCTCAACTGTTACACCTCCCACCCTATACACACACCTCAACTGTTACACCTCCCACCCTACACTCACATCTCAACTGTTACACCTCCCACCCTACACACACATCTCAACTGTTACACCTCCCACCCTACACACACATCTCAACTGTTACACCTCCCACCCTACACACACATCTCAACTGTTACACCTCCCACCCTACACACACATCTCAACTGTTACACCTCCCACCCTACACACACACTTCAACTGTTACACCTCCCACCCTATACACACACCTCAACTGTTACACCTCCCACCCTACACACACACCAACAGTTACAGCTCCCGCCCTTTATACACATACACCCCAACAGTTACACCTCCCACCCTTTATACACACACACCCCAAAAGTTACACCTCCCACCCTTTATACACACCTCAACTGTTACACTTCCCACCCTATGCACACACACCCCAACTGTTACAGTTCCCACCCTTTATACACACACACACCTCAACTGTTACACATCCCACCTTATACACCCCAACTGTTACAGCTCCCACCCTTTATACACACACCTCAACTGTTACACCTCCCATCCTATACACACACCCCAACTATTATACCTCCCACCCTTTATACACACACACACCTCAACTGTTACACCTACCACCATATGCACACACACCCCAACTGTTACAGTTCCCACCCTTTATATACTCACACACACACCTCAACTGTTACACCTCCCACCTTATACACCCCAACTGTTACAGCTCCAACCCTTTATACACACACACACCTCAACTTAAACCCCTCCCACCCTATACACACCCCAACAGTTACAACTCCCGCCCTTTATACACACACACACAACGAAACAGTTCCACCTCCAACTCTTTATACACACACCCCAACATTTACAACTCCCACCCTTTGTATACACACCCCAACAGTTACAACTCCCGCCCTTTATACACACACCAACAGTTACAACTCCCACCCTTTATACACACACCCCAACAGTTACAACTCCCACCCTTTACACACGCACACCCCAACAGTTACAACTCTCACCCTTTATACACACGCACACCCACCCCAACAGTTACAACTCCCACCCTTTATACACACACACACAACAGATCCACCTCCAACTCTTTCTACACATACACCCCAACAGTTACAACTCCCACCCTTTATACACACACACACAACGAAACAGTTCCACCTCCAACTCTTTATACACACACCCCAACATTTACAACTCCCACCCTTTGTATACACACCCCAACAGTTACAACTCCCGCCCTTTATACACACACCAACAGTTACAACTCCCACCCTTTATACACACACCCCAACAGTTACAACTCCCACCCTTTACACACGCACACCCCAACAGTTACAACTCTCACCCTTTATACACACGCACACCCACCCCAACAGTTACAACTCCCACCCTTTATACACACACACACAACAGATCCACCTCCAACTCTTTCTACACATACACCCCAACAGTTACAACTCCCACCCTTTATACACACACACCCCAACAGTTACAACTCCCACCCTTTATACACGCACACCCCAACAGTTACAACTCACACCCTTTATACACACACCCCAACACTCTTACGTCATCTTCTGTCAATATCTCAGAGACCATATTTAACCTCACACTAAAAAAAAATACTTCATTTCTCAGCTTTGTTCCCTGAATTATTGATTGTTCCCCTAATCGAACTTTTCTTGCACACTCCTTCACTACACGTCCAGTTCCCCCTCTGTTCCTTCCCTCCGCTGTTATCAAACCTAGACTATGCTATAACAACAGCAAGAAATCAGCGTCATGTCTGTCTATTATCTCTCCTCTCAGCGAGATCGTACAAAATGATGGCTTCTCACATTAATCGCACTCCAGACTAGACTGTCTCTACAACAATAAAACAACAGTTTCTGTGACTCAGATTAATTTATAATAACAGAAATGTCATTCAGACAGACTTGACTTGTGTGCTTGCGTAGTTTAGAGGTACCGAGATAATACGATACGATCATTAATGAATAAAAAATGAAAGGAATAAAAAAAAGACAGTAATGAAATAATGAAAGAGAAGATGCTGTTTTGTATAAATGTACATTAGAATGCGATTGGGGAGTGAAACAAAATAGGTTTTGTTCTGGAATCATTTGTAAATTAAGTAAGACTAATAGATTTGAAAACTATGGGAGAAGAGAATTACACATGCAATAAAAGAAAGAAAGGAGATACAAATGAAACACAGCTTGTGTAACTAGAGAAAGGGAATATAGAGATTGTTGTGGGGTGGTGCATGAGAAGCTTAAATGTTGATGATCACTTCATAAAAAGTTGATGATAAAGAAACAGCAGATACAATGGTCTGGCCACATTATAAGACAAAAATCAAAACACAACACAACGAGTCTTCAATAAACGTTGCAAAAACTACCAGACTCAACAGCCAACCGCGAAAAACATGGATTAATGGAATAGTAGAAACACTGGGGAAAATAACATAGGAGAGGCCAACAGAAGAGCAAAAAAATAGCACATTATATCTCCACTCGACGCTGAAAGACAAATGAGCAAGGAAAGAAGACAAAATATGTAGCTACATCACTAGAAACCCAGAGCTGCAATTCATACCACGACCACCAGTGTTGTGACGTCAGTCTTTATGGTCAGAACATCGTTGCACTGTTATGTTGGGCATGTATGTGCGCCGATTTAAACCTTTTTGTGGTTTTTTTGTCTGCTCGTATCTCTTTGATCTTTCCAGCTTGGGTGTTTTTTTTTGTTGGTAGAATTGCTACCACTAGAACAACTCTTGGAGATATAGGGACACAGGCTCCTCTACCACTAGAACATCTCTTGGAGATATGGGCACACAGACCTCACTACCACTAGAACAGCTGTTGGAGATATGGGCACACAGACCTCTCTACCACTAGAACAGCTCTTGGATATATGGGCACACAGACCTCTCTACCACTAGAACAGCTCTTGGAGATATGGGCACACAGACCTCTCTACCACTAGAACAGCTCTTGGAGATATGGGCACACAGACCTCACTACCACTAGAACAGCTCTTGGAGATATGGGCACACAGACCTCTCTACCACTAGAACAGCTCTTGGAGATATGGGCACACAGACCTCTCTACCATTAGAACAGCTCTTGGAGATATGGGCACACAGACCTCTCTACCACTAGAACAGCTGTTGGAGATATGGGCACACAGGCTTCTCTACCACTAGAACAACTCCTGGGATATGGGGACACAGGCTTCTCTACCACTAGAACAAATCCTGGGATATGGGGACACAGGCTTCTCTACCATTAGAACAGCTGTTGTGGAATTAGGCAATCATTGTTGTGACCGCCAGAGCTGGCTTATGCCAGAGCGCTTGACGAAACAAGATATTAAATGATACTATATAATACTATATGGCATTGAATGATATTGAATGATACTATATGATATTGCATGATACTGTATGATATTAAATAACTTTCGCAATAGAAGAAATGAATCCCTGACCAATTAGAAATATGTGAAATAAGTGAATTATGAACAGCGTGAGTGTTAGCCACGAACATCTAGAAGAACCGATCACTATGATAGACGTCACACACAAAGTTCAAGGTTAGGACTGTGCGTATTATCGAGTACTTTGTGCAGCTGATACTGATGGATACTTGGTTCAACATTGTCTGTCTCCTGGGCGATATCAAAGTACTTTAACCCAGACATGATAACTGCTCATCATACTCAACTGTGCAGCTGAATTCAGTATTTTCTCCTTCCTGAATCGGGTAATTTGTTTAATGAAATTTTAAAAATAATTGTTATATGAATTCTAATAATGTTATAAGAATATTTTTAGTATTTCTTGTATTCCTTTAATATTTTTTTTGCACTTCATAATTTGTGTATTTTTAGATAACCCCTTCGATTTGATGTGATATTTACTGTATATAAAATGTATTTGTGCGCTTGGAAAGTTCTTTAATATTTAGACATTTATTTTAGTTCTAGACACGGGAACAATGATTATTTGTTTGTTTAACTGTGACGAGTTTATATAACTTTTTCTCAGTGGCGCAGTGACAAGGGCACTGGCTAGCAGTGACTTGAATGCAGATCGAACCCCGTGCTGACTACCCTGGCCACTCGATTAACAAATTAATTGATACTTGACTTAATGAGCTGGCAAATGATAACAGGGGAGTAACTGTGACATCTTAGCCTCTAATGAATGTAGTTCGATAAAGCGATTGTAGTGCTTCACTCTCAGCGCGAGGTGATGGCCAGTCCTTTAATTTACATTTTTCTTCTTTCGCCCTTGGACGATTTTAATTAACATAAGGTCTTTAATATATAGGTATAGTTTGATTAACATAAGGTCTTTAATATATAGGTATAGTTTGATTAACATAAGGTCTTTAATATATTGGTATAGTTTGATTAACATAAGATCTCTAATGTATAGGTATAGTTTGATTAACATAAGGTCTTTAATATATTGGTATAGTTTGATTAACATAAGGTCTTTAATATATAGGTATAGTTTGATTAACATAAGATCTCTAATGTATAGGTATAGTTTGACTAACATAAGGTCTTTAATATATAGGTATAGTTTGATTAACATAAGGTCTTTAATATATAGGTATAGTTTGATTAACATAAGGTCTTTAATATATAGGTATAGTTTGATTAACATAAGATCTCTAATGTATAGGTATAGTTTGATTAACATAAGGTCTTTATTATATTGGTATAGTTTGATTAACATAAGTTCTCTAATGTATAGGTATAGTTTGATTAACATAAGGTCTTTAATATATAGGTATAGTTTGATTAACATAAGATCTCTAATGTATAGGTATAGTTTGATTAATATAAGGTCTTTAATATATAGGCATAGTTTGATTAACATAAGGTCTTTAATATATTGGTATAGTTTCATTAACATAAGGTCTTTAATATATTGGTATAGTTTGATTAACATAAGATCTCTAATGTATAGGTATAGTTTGATTAACATAAGGTCTTTAATATATTGGTATAGTTTGATTAACATAAGGTCTTTAATATATATAGGTATAGTTTGATTAACATAAGATCTCTAATGTATAGGTATAGTTTGACTAACATAAGGTCTTTAATATATAGGTATAGTTTGATTAACATAAGGTCTTTAATATATAGGTATAGTTTGATTAACATAAGGTCTTTAATATATAGGTATAGTTTGATTAACATAAGATCTCTAATGTATAGGTATAGTTTGATTAACATAAGGTCTTTAATATATTGGTATAGTTTGATTAACATAAGTTCTCTAATGTATAGGTATAGTTTGATTAACATAAGGTCTTTAATATATAGGTATAGTTTGATTAACATAAGATCTCTAATGTATAGGTATAGTTTGATTAATATAAGGTCTTTAATATATAGGCATAGTTTGATTAACATAAGGTCTTTAATATATTGGTATAGTTTCATTAACATAAGGTCTTTAATATATTGGTACAGTTTGATTAACATACGATCTCTAATGTATAGGTATAGTTTGATTAACATAAGGTCTTTAATATATAGATATAGTTTGATTAACATAAGATCTCTAATGTATAGGTATAGTTTGATTAACATAAGGTCTTTAATATATAGGTGTAGTTTGATTAACATAAGGTCTTTAATATATAGTTATAGTTTGATTAACATAAGGTCTTTAATATATTGGTATAGTTTCATTAACATAAGGTCTTTAATATATAGGTATAGTTTGATTAACATAAGGTCTTTAATATATAGGTATAGTTTGATTAACATAAGGTCTTTAATATAAAGGTATAGTTTGATTAGCATAAGTTCTCTAATGTATAGGTATAGTTTGATTAACATAAGGTCTTTAATATATAGGTATAGTTTGATTAAAATAAGGTCTCTCATATATAGGTATAGTTTGATTAAAATATGGTCTTTAATATAATTAGGTATAGTTTGATTAACATAAGGTCTTTAATATATAGGTATAGTTTGATTAACATAAGGTCTTTAATATATTGGTATAGTTTCATTAACATAAGGTCTTTAATATATAGGTATAGTTTGATTAACATAAGGTCTTTAATATATAGGTATAGTTTGATTAACATAAGGTCTTTAATATATAGGTATAGTTTGATTAACATAAGTTCTCTAATGTATAGGTATAGTTTGATTAACATAAGGTCTTTAATATATAGGTATAGTTTGATTAAAATAAGGTCTCTCATATATAGGTATAGTTTGATTAACATAAGGTCTTTAATATATAGGTATAGTTTGATTAACATAAGGTCTTTAATATATAGGTATAGTTTGATTAACATAAGATCTCTAATGTATAGGTATAGTTTGATTAACATAAGGTCTTTAATATATAGGTATAGTTTGATTAAAATAAGGTCTCTCATATATAGGTATAGTTTGATTAACATAAGGTATTTAATATATAGGTATAGTTTGATTAACATAAGTTCTTTAATATATTGGTATAGTTTGATTAACATAAGGTCTTTAATATATAGGTATAGTTTGATTAACATAAGGTCTTTAATATATATGTATAGTTTGATTAACATAAGATCTCTAATGTATAGGTATAGTTTGATTAACATAAGGTCTTTAATATATAGGTATAGTTTGATTAAAATAAGGTCTCTAATATATAGGTATAGTTTGATTAACATAAGGTCTTTAATGTATAGGTATAGTTTGATTAACATAAGGTCTTTAATATATAGATATTGTGTAATTGACATATGATCTTTAATATATATGTATATTCTGATTAGCATACACGCAGAAATATAGAGTGACAATTTGATCACCGTATGCGTTATATGCAGAGAACACTTGATTTGTATGTTTATAAAATTGTTGCGCGCGCGCTCACATACACACACATACGCACACTCACACACATACTCACACATGCCCATACACACACTCACACAAACACATACTCTCACACACACACATGCTCACACGCACAAACATGCACACATAATCACACACAAACACATGCACATACTCACACACCCATATTCACACACGTCCACACATACCCACGGATACACACACACACGCTCTCACACATACATAAACGCATACACTCACTCACACACACACGCACGCACACACTCACATACATATTCACACACTTACACAATTATCCACACATTCTCACACACACAAGCATACACTCACACACAAACAAACACGCACGCACATACACACACACGCACACACACATATAGATACGCGATTTCTTGTTGCAGTTACATATTACTTGAGTTTGTGAATAATACCTATTTTATGTGTTGTTTTTATACCACTTTGGTATCAATAACATATTCTTATGCTTTGATAATTGCTCTACTTTTTTTTTTATTATTCCTGTTATGTTTCTATAGTTCGTATCTATTTCTATACTCCTATTGCATTTCAAGATTTCGGATGTATTTCAACATATATGGGGTATTTCTATACTTCTGGTGTGTTTCTATACTCCTGGTGCGTTTCTATACTCCTGATGTGTTTCTATACTCCTGGTTGTCTCTGTACTTCTGGTGTATTTCTAAACTCCTGGAGTGTTTCTAGTCTTTGTGTGTTTATGTATTCTTGCCATTTAAAAATATTTATATTACGTTGTAATCATGTGAAAAGATATTTCTTACAATTATTTCTGCGCTTATATTCTTCTTGTACTGCGTTCGACGAACGGCTATTCCGATAGTTGTTGAATTGTTGGAGTTGCGTTGTGTTGTTATTTACACCAAGAAGTCGCGTCCAAGGAGTTTGGTCAAATTCATCTGACTTCAAAATACAATTTTAGTCCCGGGTTATCTTCCATCTTTGGTCCCTTCTCGATTAGCTAGACTGTTTCTATCATCTCAACCACACGGTAGGTAGAATGGGATCTTGATTATGTATGATTCACAGATCCTGAGAACACTGATCATGTATGTACGCCTGACAGTGTTCAGTCTGTATCTGCTATACGCTAGCATCGGTCTCAGTTATTAAATATTGTGGTGTTTTAGAATATGCTGTTGTGTTTTAGATAATGTTATTGTGTTTAGATAATGTTCTCGTGTTTAGATAATGCCGTGTTTTAGATAATGTTATTATGTTTAGATAATGTTCTCGTGTTTAGATAATGCTGTGTTTTAGATAATGTTATTGTGTTTAGATAATGTCCTCGTGTTTAGATAATGCTGTGTTTTAGATAATGTTACTGTGTTTAGATAATGCTGTGTTTTGGATAATGTTATTGTGTTTAGATAATGTTCTCGTGTTTAGATAAAGCTGTGTTTTAGATAATGTTCTCGTGTTTAGATAATGTTCTCGTGATTAGATAATGCTGTGTTTTAGATAATGTTATTGTGTTCAGATAATGTTATTGTGTTTAGATAATGTTCTCGTGTTTAGATAATGCTGTGTTTTAGAATATTATTGTGTTTTAGATAATATTACTGTGTTTTAGATACTGTTGCTGTCTTTTAGATAATATTAATTGTGTTTCAGGTGATATTTGTGTGTTTTAGATAATGTTATTGTGTTTTAGATAATGTTGTTCTGTTGTAGATAATGTTATTGTGTTTTATTAGTAATATTATTGTGTTTTTGTAATATTATTGTGTTTTAGTAATGTTATTGTGTTTTAGTAATATTATTGTGTTTTAGTCATATTATTGTGTTTTAGTAATGTTATTGCGTTTTAGTAATGTTATTGTGTTTTAGTAATATTATTGTGTTTTAGTAATGTTATTGTGTTTTAGTAATATTATTGTGTTTTAGTAATGTTATTGTGTTTTAGTAATGTTATTGTGTATTAGTAATATTATTGTGTTTTAGTCATATTATTGTGTTTTAGTCATATTATTGTGTTTTAGTAATGTTATTGTGTTTTAGTAATGTTATTGTGTTTTAGTAATATTATTGTGTTTTAGTAATGTTATTGTGTTTTAGTCATATTATTGTGTTTTAGTAATGTTATTGTGTTTTAGTAATGTTATTGTGTTTTAGTAATATTATTGTGTTTTAGTCATATTATTGTGTTTTAGTCATATTATTGTGTTTTAGTAATGTTATTGTGTTTTAGTAATGTTATAATGGTATGATAAAAGCTTTACGTGATTGGTAGACGACACAGATTTGAACGACGTTTCGGCTCAATAGGCCTTCAGCAGGAACAAACAAACAACACGCACACACAGATATGTAAGTAGATAAAACTAATCCTACATAGCTAACTAGTAACGAAACATCTAAAACAAAATAATCGAAACTGGTTAAAGAAAGCTAAGCAATCAAAACTAAGCAATGCAGATACACTCGGAGGTGCTTATTTCTGTCACATAAAATATTTGTTGTTGTTAGGATCATCATTACTGCACACTGGGCGGACCATTAAGTGCCCTGATATCCCCCTCGATGATCACGAGAAAGGCCAAGGAGAACCATGGTCCACGTGCACGAACTCCGCAGCACGGCCTGGGATCCACGTGGGTGTAGGTAAATGCTGACGATTGTGCCCGGGTAGAGGCCATATGTATGGCCTACTCTTTTTGATTGTAATCGACTGGGATCTTTAACGTGCGCGAGTGCACAGAAGACCTCCTATTTATTGCCGTTATCTGAGACGGCTTGACATCGGATCTCACTACCCAAGAGATCAGGGGAGGGCAACGTCACAAAGAAACAAGGAATTAATTTTTCCTATTTTTGACAAATCACCACTGCATCTGATCAGCTTTGAACCTGAGTCCTTCTCGCCATGAGGGTCACGTCGTGCCTCTAGACTACCCAGCCCCTTCAAATAAAATAATAATGTATAAATGCTGAATATTCCTGTTGCTCGCTGGTTACATACACTATATTTCTTATCTCTTAATCGGGAAACCGGAGAGAATAATGGGGATTGTATGAGAGTCACCTTCCTGTTCGAGGTGTTTACTCCATTGATAACCCCACACATTATTTATTATTTGTTTACTATAGTTGCTGAGAAGAGGAAAGTTGGAATATTTGGTTGCAACTGGCACAATAAAAGGAAAGAGAGATCGCGGACGACAAAGAGAGAAAATACTAGATAGCTTGGTGTCATGGCATGGAAAACGGTCAACAACAGAACTGATACGATGCACTGTAAATAGAAGATTGTGGAAGGACATGATCGCCTACGCCAATCGGTTTGGCATATGATGATAGTTGCTGTTGAGTGACGCTTTCTGTGGATCTGCGCTTGAACCTAAACTGACATCCACATTTTAATATATTTCTCAATATCATTTGACGCCTTATAATGTCATTGACCGGATTTTGCAATAAATCTCACAAACCTCAAATAAAGTCTGCCAGCTTACGCAATAAGTGCTTATCTACAAAGTCCGCGTGTTCTAAATAATCATCGCCACGGCCTCAGGTCCTAGCACAAATCAATGGGGAACCAAGGGATTTAAGCACCCAGGAACAATGTCAAGGCCGTGTCATGAAACCCGTCCTGCCATCGTCAGATAAGGAAGGTGTCCGTTGCTTTAGACAAGACTCAACTTTGTGCCCCAAAGGAAATGCAGTCAATGATTGAGGTGAATACACAACGATATGAAGAATAACAGCATGGGTGATTTGGGGATTATGACATTTTAGGATTGTGACATTTGAGGATTGTGACATTTGGGGATTGTGACATTTGAGGATTGTGACATTTGAGGATTGTGACATTTTGGGATTGTGACATTTGAGGATTGTGACATTTGGGGATTGTTACATTTGGGGATTGTGACATTTGAGGATTGTGACATTTGATGATTGTGACATTTGGGGATTGTGACATTTGAGGATTGTGACATTTGAGGATTGTTCATGAAAATTCAGAAAAACAAATTGTTCATCTCGTTATATAGATAGTATCATCTATGAACGGTCTACTACTGTCAAATATTTGTGTTAGATTTTCTTGATAACTAAACTCTCATATAAAAAGAAATCTGCTATAATTTATTTTTATAGAAACCTCTTGATGGTGGAACCATGGACTCTAACTAGTACTCTCTCTGACAATAAACGTCACACTTCTATATCATTGTTTGTTAAAAATTATTAACCGTATAGGATATATAACACCACACTACTGTGGCCTATCATTTTGTATGAAAGAATAAAGATTCAACACTATAACCAGTGCACTGTTATAATAATGCCTTCTACTTCTTCCTTCCAGCTCCCTGTGGAGCATAGGTCTTCAACAAACACTTTCAGCTCCCTGTGGAGCATAGGTCTTCAACAAACACTTTCAGCTTTCTGTGGAGCATAGGTCTTAAACAAACACTTTCCAAGCCGTTCTGTTTTGTGCCGTTCTTTTAAGATCCTCCCATGTCTTCCCCATCATCTTCATCTCTGCTTCCGCCTGTCTTCTCCAAGAATATTTTGGTCTTCCTCTTTGTCTTCTCCCCTGGGGATTCCAAATAACAGCGGTTGTGTAATACTCTCAGTTTACTTCTGCAGTGTGTGTCCTATCCAGCGCCATCATCTTTATTGTATCCCTTTGCCCATTGATGTTTAACTGATACTTTCCCATAGTTCTATGTTTGTGAATCTGTCCTGACCTTTCCAGAAAGCAAACTTGGGTTAAAGTCTGTGTCTCAAGCCAAGTTATTGTCCCAATTATTGCGATGGTCTCCATGTACATACTGCGTTTATTCAAGGCAACCACTTTCTTCTCTTTCTTGATACTTCTATTCTCCGCCCCAGTATGAGCTCTGAAAGTCCATGGAGTCGGTCCATACCAAGAAAACAGATCCATCTATGACTACTTCACCCTCATAAGACCAGTGCTCTGCTCGCTTGTGATTCTCACAGTGCAGTCATTGAATTAAAGATGGGTTCTATGGTGAGCCTTGTGGTAGACTACCATGTGGTAAATTACCTTGTGGTAGTCACTGCAGTTCACGGCCTGGAACACGTAACCCTTTATCCACCAAGAAGGAACATATTTTAGAGATATCGTACCCATGTAATATTGTGCTTCCTTACTTTGGTGTTTATGTTGTGTGAGATCGTCTCTGTATTTTAATTTACATTTTGACAAGCGCTCACTAAGAACATATATGATACGAGCTGATGACATTTTCTATTTCACAACTTGAGAGTCATGTAATTTTGCCCTAAAAAACAATACAGTTCTTGATTTCAAAGTTTATATAGAGATAAGCAAACATATCAAATATACAAAATATCAAATATACAAAATATCAAATATACAACATATCAAATATACAACATATCAAATATACAACATATCAAATATACAACATATCAAATATACAACATATCAAATATACAAAATATCAAATATACAACATATCAAATATACAACATATCAAATATACAACATATCAAATATACAACATATCAAATATACAACATATCAAATATACAACATATCAAATATACAACATATCAAATATACAACATATCAAATATACAACATATCAAATATACAACATATCAAATATACAACATATCAAATATACAACATATCAAATATACAACATATCAAATATACAACATATCAAATATACAACATATCAAATATACAACATATCAAATATAAAGCGGGGCCGCTAGTAGAGGTGCACAGGACATGTCAAATAAGCATTCACAGGTATGGAGCAGTTCAGTTTCTTCTGTTCTTGCTCTATGTCAAAGTTCCCAAAACATAAAGACAACTGGTTCTGTTCTTGCTCTATGTCAAAGTTCCCCAACATAAAGACAACTGGTTCTGTTCTTGCTCTATGTCAAAGTTCCCCAACATAAAGACAACTGGTTCTGTTCTTGCTCTATGTCAAAGTTCCCAAAACATAAAGACAACTGGTTCTGTTCTTGCTCTATGTCAAAGTTCCCCAACATAAAGACAACTGGTTCTGTTCTTGCTCTATGTCAAAGTTCCCAAAACATAAAGACAACTGGTTCTGTTCTTGCTCTATGTCAAAGTTCCCCAACATAAAGACAACTGGTTCTGTTCTTGCTCTATGTCAAAGTTCCCAAAACATAAAGACAACTGGTTCTGTTCTTGCTCTATGTCAAAGTTCCCCAACATAAAGACAACTGGTTCTGTTCTTGCTCGATGTCAAAGTTCCCAAAACATAAAGACAACTGGTTCTGTTCTTGCTCTATGTCAAAGTTCCCCAACATAAAGACAACTGGTTCTGTTCTTGCTCTATGTCAAAGTTCCCCAACATAAAGACAACTGGTTCTGTTCTTGCTCTATGTCAAAGTTCCCCAACATAAAGACAACTGGTTCTGTTCTTGCTCTATGTCAAAGTTCCCAAAACATAAAGACAACTGGTTCTGTTCTTGCTCTATGTCAAAGTTCCCAAAACATAAAGACAACTGGTTCTGTTCTTGCTCTATGTCAAAGTTCCCAAAACATAAAGACAACTGGTTCTGTTCTTGCTCTATGTCAAAGTTCCCAAAACATAAAGACAACTGGTTCTGTTCTTGCTCTATGTCAAAGTTCCCAAAACATAAAGACAACTGGTTCTGTTCTTGCTCTATGTCATAGTTCCCAAAACATAAAGACA
This sequence comes from Megaustenia siamemsis, assembly GCA_032433765.1. Taxonomy (NCBI): domain Eukaryota; kingdom Metazoa; phylum Mollusca; class Gastropoda; order Stylommatophora; family Ariophantidae; genus Megaustenia; species Megaustenia siamemsis. Next base: position 88,917,322 of record JAVIAB010000125.1, on the reverse strand, counting down.
ACTGGTTCTGTTCTTGCTCTATGTCATAGTTCCCAAAACATAAAGACAACTGGTTCTGTTCTTGCTCTATGTCATAGTTCCCAAAACATAAAGACAACTGGTTCTGTTCTTGCTCTATGTCAAAGTTCCCAAAACATAAAGACAACTGGTTCTGTTCTTGCTCTATGTCAAAGTTCCTCAACATAAAGACAACTGGTTCTGTTCTTGCTCTATGTCAAAGTTCACCAACATAAAGGCAATCGTTCAATTCTCCAATTTTAGATCTGTGTTGTATTTTCTGGCATGGATATGTCTGCTTCATTTGTATAGTTTGTTTGTTATACCTGATGAAAGCATTTTGCTGACACGTTATGTTTCGGCTGTCTTTTTCTTAGTTTAGCTGACCCATACCATTTTATGCTTTATATTAACAGTTCAGATGGGCAGAAACAGGAACAAAAACCTTCCCCCTTCCCCATTCCCCATCCAAAATTACATTCGGACCTAACTACTGTCATGTTCAACATTTACCACGCCATATATATATAAAAAGATGGGAAAAATATATATATATAAAGATGGATAAAGATATATATATATATATATATATATATATATATATATATATATAAAGATGGATAAAGATATAAATATATATACAAAGATGGATAAAGATATATATATATATATATATATATATAAATGGATAAAGATATATATATATATATATAAAGATGAATAATGATATATATATATATATATATATATATATATATATACAAAGATGGATAAAGATATATATATATATATATATATATATATATATAATGGATAAAGATATATATATATATAAAGATGAATAATGATATATATATATATATATATAAAGATGGATAAAGATATATATATATATATATATATATATAAATGGATAAAGATATATATATAAATACATATATATATATATATATATATATATATATATATATATATATAAGATGGATACAGATATATATATATGTTTTTTTTAATACTAAAAAATGTAAAAACCACTCCGGGCGTACTTCGATCTATTCCACACCTCACTACGCCACTTGTCTGAATCCATCAAATGTGCACAATTCTGCAATCATATTGAAATGTCTTAAATCTCAGCCATTATCTAACAGCCGGACTGCTACAGAGAACCAAGATTACAACGAACCTTGGTTTATTTTCTTGGCTGATAATTTTGGCATGCCTGCTTTTAAAACCCACCAGGTATCGATACATAAACAAGGAGAGAAAGAAAAAAAAACTGTCTTTCTTTGTCTGTAATCGGACTTGTCATTTATTTTCAGATAGCGTCTCTATTTTTAAACATTGGTTATCGTGGATGTGTTTTCTTGTCTCTTCTTGGATCTAACAAAACTCGATTACCGTGTAATCACTGTTTGTTCGCGATCGTTGTATAATTTAGTGATCGATAAGTCCTGTTGATGATTAATAACTATAATGGGTCATATAGATGGGCGTAGTCGTTTACGAATCTACTTCGCTCCTGTTTCTTAGTTTCATGTATCATTTGTTTGATTGTTTGTTTGTTTGTTGATTGGCAGTTGTCCAATTTGTTAACGATTCGACGGGTTTAGATTGCCCAGAGTCGCCAGTCTTTGTCGACCTTTTTCTTTTTGTGGACATTTCCTGTTGTTACAAAACGATTTTCTATTGCTTCAATTTTGTCATTTCTAGTCTTTGCCTTGTATGAGTTGTGCAACAGTCATCTTGGTGCCCACACCAGTTCCATGAAGTCAGCTAATACAGTTGCTGTTGTATATCAAAGTTCTCCAACATAAAGAAAACTTGTACAGTTCTTGCTCTATATCAAAGTTCTCCAAGATAAAGACAACTCATATAGATCTTGCTCTATATCAAAGTTCTCCAGCATAAAGACAACTCGTACAGATCTTGCTCTATATCAAAGTTCTCCAACATCAAGACAACTCGTATAGTTCTTGCTCTACATCAACATCCCCCGGAACTATGAAACTACTAACACTCGTACTCCCAACAAAGTAACCTTGGTTTAGTGATGTTTTTTTTTGTTTTTGAAGATAAACATCTTGACTTTACTTCTTTAGCAACGTCATTCATCATTATCATTATATGCCATACCGGTTGGCGTAGGCGATCATGTCCTTCCACAATCTTCTATCTACAGTGCATCGTATCAGTTCTGTTGTTGACTGTTTTCCATGCCATGACACCAAGCTATCCAGTATTTTCTCTCTTTGTCGTCCGAGATCTCTCTTTCCTTTTATTTTCCCAGTTGTAACCAAGTATTCCAACTTTCCTCTTCTCATGTTATGCTGAAAAATGTTGATTGTTTCTTTCTGATGTTTTTAAGAGCCTCCTTCTTGTGTTTGCATCTTGGAGAATTTCCTCATTGGTCTTTTCAGCTGTACAGCGAACTTTCCACATTCTTTTGAAAAATTCCATCTCTGTGGCCTCTAATCGCATTTTCATTTGTTTGTCTACTGTCCATGATTCGCTTCCATAGGTCAGAATTGGTTCTATATGAAACCGATCAACTCTCTTTCTCCCTTCTATTGAAATAGATTTGTTGCATAATATATTTTTTTTATTTTCTGAAATGCTATTTTGGCCTGAGCTATTCTGCTTTTATTTCTATGGTGCATCTTCCATCTGATTTTATTATTGTGCCCATGTATTTGAAATGTTGCACTTGTTTCAGATTTGTTCTGTTTATTTTTATGCTGCATGATGGTGGTGATTGTTTCTTCGATACGACCATTACTTCTGTTCTCTTACTTTTTAGACTATTGAGAGGGCAATATGTGTCTCAACTGCCAGGAATGGGAAAGAGTAATAGACCCCTATATATATCTTGATAGTAATATAGATTAAGAAGCTGAAACAATTAAAGAGGTCCGAAGCAGGATTGCGAAAGCAGCAACGAATTGTAATAACCTGGAAAAAAATAAGGAAATAACAATACTAATGAAGAAAACCAAACTTAAAATATTCACCTCAAACGTATTATCAACACTTACCTGTAAATGTGAAGCCTGGAAAACATCAAAAGAGATTGAGAGAAAACTAAACGCTTTTGAAGACAAACGCCTCAGTAAAAATACTCAGTGCACAATGAAATGAGAGCCGCGATAGCTCAGTGGTTAGTGAACTGGACTACAAAGGACAAGGGGTAGGGTTCGATCCCAGCCAACGGCTTCCGGGTTCACCCAGCCTTAAATGGGTACCGGATTTTTTTCTGGGAAAGTAAAGCGGCACGGGCGTAATAACGACCACATTACCCCAAAAATCATGTGCCGAAGGTCTGTAAAATTTATTGTCACTAACACCATATTCCCTATACGCCACTTGGCGTGACGGGGGTTCTTTACTACTTACAATGAAATGAATTCAAGAATAATATTGAAATAAGAGAAATAGCCACGCAACCAAAGATCTCATCTACAATTAAGGAAAAGACATGGGGATATGTCAGACATGTGATGAGAAGTGACAACAAGAGAATTCCAAAACAGGCTCTTCTATGGGAAGCAGGATACAGAAAAAGAGGAAGATCTAAAGAGACACTAAAAAGAACACTTTTAAGAGAAGCAATGTTGGCAGGCATAGACTCATTAGATAAGATCGAATATCTCGCCTAAAATAGAGATGGGTGGAGAAAAATACTACAAGCCATATGTGACGTCACGCGGCGCGGGAAGGATCAAGAATAAAGAATCAAGAATAAAGAATCAAGAATAAAGAATCAAGAATAAAGAAGCAAGAATAAAGAAGCAAGAAAAAAGAATCAAGAATAGATATTATGCATTCAAGAAATATGTTGCTTGCTTACGTTCGCCCGATGACTAAAGTATTCTAGAGTATTCGTAGACTGTAGAATTCTTCTTCGCCATCCGCCCTTAAAAGGACGTTAAGTGGACGTGTCTGCGTTGTGTTGTGGTTTGCAGTATAACTATTATATTTGCGCCTTTCGGCCCAACACATCCGACTTCAGCACGACATTTGTGAGTACCGGGTTGTCTTCCCTCTTTGATCCCTGCTCGCTTGGCCAGACTAGACAGGTTAGTCTGTTACTGGAGTCACCACGGAGAGGTGGAGCATGGTCTGGATGGTTCTGGTTCACCGATCCTGGCGCAAGCAATCAGCTGTGGGTCGCTGACAACTTCCAGCTCTGGTGCTGTCAGGCGCGACTTCGCCTCCATTCAAGAAATATAGAAGGTAACATATATTTTGACAACTGGAAAGATAGATGGCTGAAAAAGCCCAGGAGTAGATAAGTTGAAAGTGACAGGAAAAGAAGAAAAAAGTGGACGTTGAAAATATGAATGATGGAAAGCTTGAGTCAGAAAATATAATATCGTAGGAATATGAAGTTTAAACTGCTCCGTACTAGGTCACAATATTGGCCAGTTATCATGAATGTAAACTATTGTGGGGCAAAGTAAACTTAATGTTAACATCTTTACATACAACATGTGAATGTGTTAATATCATGATACTAAACTTATCGCACTGTCATATAGTTTTTTCTGATATGGCAATTTCATGAACTGATTACACATCCATATCATCAGGTGATATTTATCATATAGCGTTTCACTGTTTGATAACTCTTCAAAGAGCGCACGCTTCAATGTCTAACTTTAGAGATTGATTAATTCATGTTGAAATGTTTGTTCTGAATTATTAAAACACGTCAGAGGTGGAACTGTCAACATGTATTTGTTGATCAGTTCCCGACATGCCAGAGAAAGCTCCCTTCTCGATGTTAGCAAGTGCTACATTATGTCTTAGATCAAGGGCAAGGAATTCCTGATAGGCAGAGATTTAAAAATTAGGAAAATGTATACAAATGTTCAAATGTACAGAAAATAAGAAGAATTGGGTGGAAGGAAAATAAGACAAACAATGAAAATCTGAAGCAGCCAAAACAAAAAAAGAGTTTTGAAAAATGAACTTCTTAACTAATTTTTGAACAAGACAACTGAAAATGTTTAAACGTGAAGAGACATTATATCCTTCTGACGGTCGTCTTGAAAGGAAAAGTACAAGGCAGATGAGGCAGACCAAGACTAAAGTGGACTGTTAGCATCAAAAGATGGACATGTGAACCTATGACAGCGTACACCATTAATGAAAGCGGCACAGTAAAATGGCGCTCCATGGTAGCCAACTTTCGATGTGGAGACGGCAAAAAATAATTGAATAACTAACAATTATAAAACATTTGTTTGTTTACATTGTCAGTTTAACTTCTACTCAATATCAGCCAGTGAAAGTTAAGAAAAGAGAAGCGATGATGTTCTAAAAGAGACCAAAGCAAGAAGAGAGCTATAATATATTTGCCATGATAATGAGAAAACAATCACTAGATTTTGTTGGTCCAATAATGAGAACGGAACATATGAAATATATTGTGACAACAACAAAAATAAAGCTGGATGAGATAAAAGGAAACAGAATGAAGAGGTACCAGGCAGTTTAAGAGAATTGTTTGGTAAGAAGCCAGCAGCATAATTCATAGACAACAACAGAGAGAGAGAGAGAGAGAGAGAGAGAGAGAGAGAGATTGTGGAGATACATGATAACCAACGTCAGCTGGCACGGAGCTTGATGATGATTGATAATAAAAAAGTATTTAAAAAAAGTAAAGTACCCCCGTCACGCCAAGCGGCGTATAGGGAATATGGTGTTAGCGACCATAAATTTTACAGACCTTCGGCACATGATTTTTGGGGTAATGTGGTCGGTATTACGCCCGTGCCGCTTTACTTTCCCAGAAAAAAATCCGGTACCCATTTAAGGCCTGAAGCCGTCGGTTGGGATCGAACCCTACTCCTTCCCGTTGTAGTCCAGTTCACTGAGCTATCGCGGCTCCGATGATTGATAATAATCTTTCACTAAAGACGTCATTGTTTTATGACGTCATAATTATCGTCTATTCGTGACTTCTTCTACTCACGATTGACTGAGCTAATGAAAGGTTCTACGCCTCGCTCCTTGCACAACTTCCATCATTGCCACTTGATATAGTTGTAACATTTCCTGTTGTTTAATAATGTTATCTTCGTCTGTCCCCAAGTCCCTGCTATTTTCTGATCTTCATAATTTGTGCTTTATATGGTGTGGTACTAGAAGATATGGGCAGGCTGTTGTTGTCTCTGTACATGGGTCAACATTAGTTGTGTGCCGATTCTGTTTGTTTCAAGACAACTAGGAGACCGTGCACAGAAGAGGTGGGCAATATGGCAGGAGACAGAGATTCTTTCAGATGGGCTGAGGTAAATGCAACGTTCTGTGGGAGATATAGTTCGAGACAGAGATTCTGTCAGACGGGCCGCGGTGAATGCAACGTTCTGTGGGAGATCTGGGTAGAGACAGAGATTCTGTCAGACGGGCCGCGGTGAATGCAACGTTCTGTGGGAGATCTAGCTAGAGACAGAGATTCTGTCAGATGGGCCGCGGTGAATGCAACGTTCTGTGGGAGATATAGCTAGAGACTGAGATTCTGTCAGACGGGTGTGGTGAATGCAACGTTCTGTGGGAGATCTGGGTAGAGACAGAGATTCTGTCAGACGGGCCGCGGTGAATGCAACGTTCTGTGGGAGATATAGCTAGAGACAGAGATTCTGTCAGACGGGCCGCGGTGAATGCAACGTTCTGTGGGAGATATAGCTAGAGACTGAGATTCTGTCAGACGGGTGTGGTGAATGCAACGTTCTGTGGGAGATATAGATAGAGACTGAGTTTCAGACGGGTGTGGTGAATGCATCATTCTGCAAAGGACATGCGACCTAATGGTGATGACTGATTCTTTATCTTATGAATTCACTTCAAACGTTTACTTCTCTGATCACTCCCCCTTCTTTCCTTAAACATCTCATTTCATTTGAAACCGTCGTCCATTTCCGTTGCGATTAACCCCGTTCAGCAATGCTAGAATACGGAGTGAATGAAAGTACTTTATGTGAGCTAACGTACTCAGGTTTGTTTTATAGAAAATGGTCCAACTGTTTCAGTAGCTGCTTTCGTTTACTGCGCAGTCAAGTTCCTTACCTGTTTTATTATTTCTGAGAAAACGTTCTGAAAATATCTAGTTTTGAAGCTTGTTATCTCGTCATACTGAATATATTTGGCATCAATCTTGTTCCATCTATGCATCATTTCTTGAGCCACGCAATTGAATGGATGGTTTCATGCAATATGCTCGTGCTGCAAGTTCGGTTTATTCTAATCTGCTGTCCAAACTAATGCTCAACACTTTCGTTGTATGCAGAAGTTTGCAAATACAAAGTAAAATCGTTAAGTGGGAACCAGTCGTGAGTGATGTTTTGGAGTAATAGATTAGCTGAGAGTACTTGAAGGTTTTGATCAGACATGATCAGGGAAAGGTTTCATGAATTTTGTGAAATGACCACAATGGATTTGTCGGAAGCACTTGGCGGTTGATTAATGTGGCTAGACGATTTGAGTACCTGCTTAAGGAAGTGACTAACTTGAAGAAATCTTTTGAGAACACGGGAGATGGGAGAGTTATGATTGTGTGACAAGTGGAGAGACATGATTGTGTGACAAGAGGAGAGTTATGATTGTGTGACAATTGGAGAGTCATGTTTGTGTGACAAATGGAGAGTCATATTTGTGTGACAAGTGGAGAGTCATATTTGTGCGACTTGTGGAGAGTGCCATGACTGTGCGACAAGTGGAGAGTCATGCTCAGTTCTTCCATTTGGATCCAATCTCTCATGCTGTTTCCTGTCATTCGTCTAACTAATTTCATCTCGGTAGAGGTTATTTGTCTTATTGTTCTTGCATCACTGGTAATTGGAAATTACGATCGCTAACACTCCATCGCCTCCGTCTAACAAGGCACGTAGAGACTGTTACATTTACCTTCACGTGATGTCATTCTACCATTCTTATTCAAGATAAAATCTTTGTAGTCAAGTCCTGATTAACCTTCACGTATGTCCTGATTTACCTTCACATGATGTCATGATACCATTCTTATTCAAGATAAAATCCTCGTAGTCAAGTCCTGATTTACTTTCACGTGATGTCATGATACCATTCTTATTTAGGATAAAATCTTTGTAGTTATGTCCTGATTTACCTTCACGTGATGTCATGATACCATTCTTATTCAAGATAAAATCTATGTAGTTAAGTCCTGATTTACCTTCACGTGATGTCATGATACCATTCTTATTCAAGATAAAATCTTTGTAGTTATGTCCTGATTTACCTTCACGTGATGTCATGATACCATTCTTATTCAAGATAAAATCCTTGTAGTTAAGTCCTGTTTCCACGGACTTGTTCGCGCCCACTCTTTCTTCTCCATTAATCACATGCTTATATTTATATCATTATCCACCGCGTTGTGTTCTTTCCTTTACCTTTCAGAGCCTAACTTTTAAAGACTTTTATTATTAGTTACTAACTCTTTTTGATCTTACTACGGATTACATAACGTTAAAGACCTTGAAAACTTCTACAAGTAAAAGTTATCTAATCTTTTATATTTGAAAGTGCAATACTTTTCCTGCACAATTTGATCTACAAATCTTTGGGTAAGAATTCGGTCCCAGGTCTGAATAAGTTTTCCTGTTCTTGTATTTCAAGCCACAAATGAATAGATTTTAACGGTTACAAGTTTTATTGAGTGTGTAATAAATGTCTATGAATGTAGGTATTGGTAGTTCTGGTCGGTTCTCTCTTTCATGTTGTGTCAATCGTTTGTATTCAGTGAAAGTGTAACGTGCGTTAGATTGTATGTGGCTCTAGTGGTAGGCCTACAATGGAAGAATGATGAATGCTCTTGGTGAATCTCTGCAGATATTAGGGCGTGTTTTCATGCTTTTTATGCAGGCAAAAGTTCATTCAAATGTTATCATACCAAAACATGCACATAGATATATATGTTATACAGATCTATGCAGAAATAGCTGATATGCTCATCAGAAGAGTTCTCGTCTGCAAGCGTTTCGGTATTTTAGTTTTTTGACACTTTAGGAGAAAAGGGGGGGGGGGTGGAGAAGGGCGAATTCGCCATGGTGATGACATTCAGACGTCGACCTCCTGCTGTGCTTGAGGCAACACAACCGCATTATGTTCAGCTTATCATAGATAAGGCTGTGGTCTGCAGGAAACCTGTGATCTAATCTACTGCCTGTAACAAGTCACAGGATTATATCACAAAAATTTCCTACAAGAGACCGCTGAATGTCATCCTCTCTATGTTGTTCGTGATCATCATTATGTGCCATACCGGTTGACGTAGACGTTCATGTCCTTCCATAATTTTCAATCAACAGTGCATCGTATCAATTCTGTTTTTAACTATTTTTCGTGCTATGACACCAAGCCACCTAGTATCTTCTCTCTTTGTCGTCCACGGCCTCTCTTTCTCTGTATTCTGCCAGTTGTAAACAGGTACTCCAACTTTTCTCGCTGTCATGATGTGCCACAAAAATGTTGATTGTTTCATTATGATAATTTTTAGGAGCTTCCTTTTTGTGTTGGCCTCTTCGAGAATTTCTTCATTCGTCTTTTTATCTGTCCAGGGAACTATCAACATTTTTATGAAAAATCCAACTCTGTGGCCTCTAATCGTCTTTTCAATTGTCTACCGTCCACGATTTGTTTCCATAGGTCAGAATTGGCTCATTATAGCACCGGAAAGATGTCACTTCTATTGACATAGACTTGTTGTATAAGTCGTTTGTCCTCCCCTGTGTGCTGTTGACAGCCTTAAAGACAAGTAACCGCTTCACGTTGAGCTCCAATACTCGCTTCGACCGCGGGTCTAATCCGAACTCTCGTGAAAGTTAATCTAGAAATGCTACGCTCCACACACTGAGACTAAACTCCACACACTGAGACTAAACTCCACACACTGTGACTAAACTCCACACGCTGAGACTAAACTCCACACGCTGAGACTAAACTCCTCACTGAGACTAAACTCCACACACTGAGACTAAACTCCACACATTGAGACGCATCGGCTGATGAAATTATTTGATGGTGATAAGTCTCAATGGACAACCCCAGGCTTCCATTGACTTGTCGATGTGTTACAAGCTGTGTCAATACGTGATCCACTGATGTCTGATGTTGTGATTATTCTTATCTATTTTATGATACCCCTTGCGTGACATTCATGTACGTGTATAGACCTAAGTGTAGACAATCACTATGTCAAACTGTGTTTATCGTCATGATGTGCACAACTTGAATCGTTGGTATTATCAATCAAATAAATTAATTTTAATTTCGGTCAGTTCTGTGACTGATACATCCATTATATCAAAACACTGATCCCCTTGTACATTCGCCAAGTGATGTATTGCCGTCTTGTTTCAAGACAAGCTGGTTTCCTAGTTTTTAGCTAACCGTTACTTCCCTGTGTTTCAACACATAAGCGGATAGTGCGCTTGCTAATGGTATCAAGGGTCTTGGTTCAATTCGCTGATGTCGAAAACTTTGGTTTCAGCCGAGAAGGCTTCGAGGTTCACCGAGCTTTTAAAAATGTGTGCACGATATTTTTTTATGAGAAGTGATATCGGCCTGGCGTGATACTGACCATATCACCCAAAATATGCACTGTCTAAAAAGGAAATAACTCTAGAGGCGACAAAACGTATCAAATCATTGGACAGCTATCACCACTATTGTCCAACAAGGAAATAACTCTAGAGGCAAAGCGGGCACTGTACAATACAATCTTCATCCCAACGTTGTGCTATCAATGCCAGACCTTGACTGTAGATGCAGGAACAATAAGAAAAATAACCACTATGGAGATTAAATGTGTTAGACGAAATGAAAGAAACAGCCTGAGAGATAAGATCCGGAATGAAGAACTAAGAAAAACGCTAGAAATAAGTCCTACCTTGGAATATATACAGAAATAACAGATAAAATAGTTTTGGCCCCACGATAAGACAGAAAGATCAAAACACAACGCAACAAGCATTCAATAAACGTTGTGAGAACACCAGACCCAAGGGCCAACCACGACAAATATGGATCGAAGGAATATTAGAAACACTAGAAACATAACAGAAGTGAAGGCCAACATAAAAGACCGCAAATTATTCCTCCCCTGGACGCTGAAAAGCAAACGAGGAAGAAAAGAAAAAAGATGAAAAAATACTTGAACTGACTGTGGTATTCGATCAACCGGATCTTGAATTCATCTATATACACTATTATTATTATTGTTGCTACTGTTGTTGCTGTTATTATTGTTATTATTATTGTTGTTGTTATTATTATTATTATTAAAATTAAAACCTCTGTTAGTATGCTCACAAATTAAACATTTATATGTCACACAGTTTCAACAGCTCCTAACAAAAATGTTAACCCCCCCCCCCCCCCCCCAACTTGGTGCCATAGCTCCGACATCCGTAGTTATGTCTACACTGTACCCACAGATAACATTCAGTCTTTCAAAAGTACCAAGCACCAATCTACCCAGAATGCACTCGTTTCAAACCGTCCCTCCTCACTCCCCTCCCCCACCCTACGACTCCACCGGTACCAACCAAAAAACGAGTTGCACGTATATATACATCTGCCTCCCTTCCGTCTGGTGGCACATTAGATGGGACTTCTTTCTGCGGGACGGAGAGTCAGATGTTCGAGTCTTTGATGGGAAAGTTTATATAGCCCTGTCGTAGCTTAATCTTGTTGTACTTCACTCTCGGGATAATTGGATCGTCATTCGAAGAATTCGGTGGGAAGTTGAGGTAATAATGACCTCATTAATTTCGATTTTACGCTGGGAATTCGAATATTTGATATTCGAAAATATTCAAGCCATCTATTACAATCGGCATTGAGTGGAAATTACATTTGAGTGATGAAATATTTCACTGCGTGTAATACATTAATTTGAGTGGTGATGCAAGATTTCACTTCTTCTTTCCTTCCTCATTCGCCTTTCAGCGTCGAGGGGAGATATAATTTGCTGTCTTTTTCTTCTGTTCGCTTTTGCTGCTGTTATGTTTCCTAGTGTTTCTAATATTCCGTCAATGCATTTTTTTCGTGGTCGGCCCTTGGGTCTGGTGTTCTCGCAAAGTTATTGATGGCTTCTTTTGTTGTGTTTTGATCACTCTGCTTTGTCACATGGCCAAACCATTTTATCTGTTGTTTCTATATTTTGTGGCGGGGGTTCTCATCACCATTGTTTGCCGTCTCCGCATCGAAGGTTGGCTACCATGGAGCGCCATTCCACTGTATCTTGCTTTGATGGTGCAGATTGTAATAGGCTGACTTGTCCATCTTTTGATGTTACTCGTCCATGTTAGTCTTGGTCTGCCTCTGCCTCTTTTACCTTGTATTTTCCCTTCCAATATTACTTTTATTAGGCTGTTGTGTCTTTTAACATGACCAAAAATTTTCATTTGTCTTGTTCTAATTGTGTTTAGTAGCTCTCTTTTCATTTTTAGTTGTTTTAAAACTTCATCGTTTGTTTTCTTTTCTTTCCATCCAATTCTACCTATTCTTCTATACATCCACATTTCAAAGACTTAAATTTTCTGTTCTGTTTTCTTGTCTAATGTCCGTGTTTCTGCACCATACAGGAATATTGAGAAGATGTAACATTTTGCTATTCTTAGCTTTAACCCTGGTGTTATTTGTTTTGATGTTAGAATATCTTTCATGGCATTAAAATTACTTTTTGCCATACCTATTCTTTTGTTTATCTCAGTTGTACATTTTCCATCACAGGTTATAGTGTGTCCCAGGTAGTTGTAGCTCTGAAGTGTCTCCAGATGTATTCCTTCAACTTTGATATTTAATTGTAGGTCTTGAGAATTTTTTTGTTTATCATCATAGTTTTAGTCTTTTTGATATTCATATCTAGTCCATATTTTTTGCTTGTCGTGTTTATTACAGTAAGTAATTGTTGTAGATATTTATGATTTTCTGCTAGTAATACAGTATCATAAGCATATGTTAGGTTATTGATTATATTTCCATTAATGTTTCGGCCTGGCATCTCTGTGATGTTTTTAAAGATTTGCTCAGAGTATAGATTGAACAAGTTTGGTGATAGGATACATCCTTGTCTTACTCATCTTTTATATCTTAATTATATCTTAATTATATTCTTATATACGGCGGGGGTTACTCTTAGCTTTTTTCTCAGTTCTTCATTTATGATCTTATTGCTCAGATTGTTTCCTGTCATTCGTCTAATACATTTCATCTCAGTAGAGGTTATTTTCTTATTGTTCTTGCATCTAGAGCCCAGGACTGACATTGGTAGCACAACGTTGGAATGAAGATTGTGTTGTAGAGTGCCCGTTTTGCCTCTAGAGTTATTTCCTTGTTGGACAATAGTGGTGATCGCCGTCCAATGATTTGACAATCTTTATTGCATCTTTAGCCTATTTCCGTTGTTTGTGAATTATCGTTTGCCACTAAACTTCCTAAGTGTTTAAATTCCTCTACTTGTTTTAGTTGTCTGCCGTCTATAGTTATGTTAAAGTTGGGTTCCTTTTTTTTTGCGATGCTCATGACTAAGATTTTACTGCTTTTGTCATTTTTAACTCTAAAGAATGATTAGGGAAAATATAAAAGTGATATTCTACTATAGATACCTCACATTAAACATTTATTTTATATACAAATAGCATTCATACTTTGTATTCATATGAATGACGAACAAATAATATATTTATATATATATATATACAAGGAAGATTTGAATGCAAAATACGTATAATATAAAGTATATGGACAACCTGCTCTGTTACTGTCACGATAGTATACACCACTTGAGCCGTGGCAGGTCCGTGGTTGGTTACCTGGACTACTAATGACAAGAGATTAAGTTCAATCCCTGTCAACGGGTCTGTGCTTCACTTGGCCTTATTTGGGTGTTGGATTTTTCCTTAGAAGTTAGGGCGACCTGGCGTAATGCCTGGTCGTTGGTATTTGAGTAAAATGAGCACTAACACCACAAAGTTACTAAAGTTAGTATATTGTTATGGATCTTTCATTTGTATATTTGGACTTTCTAATGCTGTTGTAGTAATCTTTATTTAAATATCATCTTATTTTCATTATTTTAAAAGTATAAACATACATTCTCATTTGTGTAATCTTTTCTTTATACATTGGTCAGTGTCAACACCTCTAATAAGAGTTATCTTACCAGGTGGGCAATGTCAACACCTCTAATAAGAGTTATCTTACCAGGTGTGCACTATCAACACCTCTAATAAGAGTTATCTTACCAGGTGGGCACTGTCAATACCTCTAATAAGAGTTATATTCCCTGCTGGGCACTGCCAACACCTCTAATAAGAGTTATATTCCCTGCTGGGCACTGTCAACACCTCTAATAAGAGTTATATTCCCTGCTGGGCACTGTCAACACCTCTAATAAGAGTTATATTCCCTGCTAGGGCACTGTCAACACCTCTAATAAGAGTTATATTCCCTGCTGGGCACTGTCAACACCTCTAATAATAGTCATGTTCCCTGCTGGGCACTGTCAACACCTCTAATAATAGTCATGTTCCCTGCTGGGCACTGCCAACACCTCTAATAAGAGTTATATTCCCTGCTAGGGCACTGTCAACACCTCTAATAAGAGTTATGTTCCCTGCTAGGGCACTGTCAACACCTCTAATAAGAGTTATATTCCCTGCTGGGCACTGTCAGTACCTCTAATAAGATTTATATTCCCTGCTAGGGCACTGTCAGTACCTCTAATAAGAGTTATATTCCCTGCTAGGGCACTGTCAACACCTCTAATAAGAGTTATATTCCCTGCTAGGGCACTGTCAACACCTCTAATAAGAGTTATGTTCCCTGCTAGGGCACTGTCAACACCTCTAATAAGAGTTATATTCCCTGCTAGGGCACTGTCAACACCTCCAACAGGAATATATCTTCCCTGCGCGGAAGTGATTTGGCACTGTTCATTCACCAACTCTCAGTATAATTTTTCTTTCCTTTGCCGCCATGTCACTGTCACTTTTTGAAACAGCCACGCCTTTACTTTTCTCTCTTCTCCCAACTTCTGTTTCCTTCTGGTCTCTAAATCCCACATCTGCCAAGGTCATCGTTACATCTACGGCTTCACTGACCCGTCATCTGCTAGGTTTGTCTTCCCTCATTTCGCCACGAATTGCGAGTGCCACACCCCTGTGTATATTCACCGCTCTTAAAGGAACAAGTGGTGAGATGTATCGTACACTCCTACAAAGTCTGGTGAGAGGTGTACAAGTCAAAAACACAACAAAATACTGACGTTTAGGCTAACATGAGACCTTCTTCAGAAAAAAAGAGACAATAAAATAAGGATAGCCTCTAGAACATGAAGAATGAGCGGGATAAGTAAGTTAAAGAGAGATAAGAAGAAGGATAAGAAATGAGATCTCTTGAAGCAGTTTGTTTAGAATTGAGATTGATGCTGCTTGTTGATGATCGCTTGAGGTAACTAGCAACCCGGTGGGACTTTCTTCAACATCGAATTACTTCAACAAAATGACTGTTGCCGCTAACAAAATGATTGTTGCCGCTAACAAAATGACTGTTGCCGCTAACAAAATGATTGTTGCCGCTAACAAAATTATTATTGCCGCTAACAAAATGACTGTTGCCGCTAACAAAATGACTGTTGCCGCTAACAAAATGACTGTTGCCGCTAACAAAATGATTGTTGCCGCTAACAAAATGATTGTTGCCGCTAACAAAATGACTGTTGCCGCTAACAAAATGATAGTTGCCACTAACAAAATGATTGTTGCCAGTAACAAAATGATTGTTGCCGCTAACAAAATGATTGTTCTCGACTAAATGCTGTTAATGGACATCAACAAAGTTATAATGTTCTCCAAAAAATAAAAAAGGATTAATCGCGTCACTGGAATCAGTTAGGATCCGCTAGAAAAAATAGGCCGCTTTCGTTCGCTAATTGTGTTAATGGTAGATATATTCGTGCGCTGGATAAGTACATGATTAACATATTGGATTTTATACAACCAAAACAGATTTTGGACTGTTGAATACAATGGGAAAGCCGAAGTGGCAAAGTTGTTAGACCACTGCCCTACAGAGCTGTTGGTAAGAGATTCTACTCGCAGGTACGCCAGTGTTAAGAGATGAGGATAGTACTTTTTTCAAGAAAATATGACTACCTGACGTTGTGCTGAACATACCACCCATACATGATTTGGTATTTTAAAAATGAGGAATAAATGAGAATAACCTGAGCAAGCAGAGATCCAAAGACTTGAAATATATCAACCAGGAATAATAACTCTTCCTTACTGATTTCTCTTATTTCCACGTACCACGCTTATGCCCAATCATGAAGATAGATGACTTCATTAATGGATGCTTGCGCAAAATAAAAAGATGAAATGGTAGGACAAAATCACTAACATAGAATTAGGGAAAAGTACAAGTCAAATACCAGTGGACAACAAGATACAACGAAGACGATGGCGCTGGATAGGACACAAAATCATGAAGCCAATTGAGAGTATTACACGACATGGCCTTTTGGGAATCAGCAGGCGAAAAGACAAATAGGAAGACCAAAATATTTTTGGAGAAAACAGGTGGAAGCAGAGATTAAGATGATGGGGAAGACATGGAATGATCTTTAAAGAATGGCAAGAAACGGCTTGGAAAGTGTTTGTTGAAGACCTATAGGGTCACTAACACCATATTTCCCTATACGCCACTTGGCGTGACGGGGGTACTTTACTATGCTCCACAGGGAGTTGAAAGAAAGAAGAAGGAGACTTATATGATCTATCATTACTTTGTCACTGTGTTGATGTTCGTTTTCAGTTTAGTTTTTATTCGTGCATTTGGTTAGAGCTGTAACTATGTTGAATGTAGTGTTTGCGTTCACATCGGAGTGTTGTTATTGTTCGTTTATTGGGGTCATTGCGTACCGTTGTTCCCATTCTCTTTTAGAGGTGGGAGATGGCTGGCGTGACCACAGGAGCCATGCAGTGTGTGTGTGTTTGACTTTATTGTTTACAAGTAGAGCAGCGACCTTATGAAAGCGAACATTCCAATAAACTATGTCTGTTTAATACAACTCCATCTACAACTTCTGTCACATCCACGATAATTGTTTCAGCATTCAGATCAACATAGTCAACGTTAACACAATCCATAGACAGTGGAATTCAACATCTTCAACTTTAACACAATCCATAGACAGTTGAATTCAGCATCTTCAACTTTAACACAATCCATAGACAGTTGAATTCAGCATCTTCAACTTTAACACAATCCATAGACAGTTAAATTCAGCATCTTCAACTTTAACACAATCCATAGACAGTTGAATTCAGCTTCTTCAACTTTAACACAATCCATAGACAGTTGAATTCAACATCTTCAACTTTAACACAATCCATAGCCAGTTGAATTCAGCATCTTCAAATTTGACACAATCTGCTTTTTAACATCAGCTTCAACAATTCGAAACTCTCCTACACACGCTACACAAGCCCAACTTTAGCACAAGCCCAACTTTAGCACAAGCCCAACTTTAGCACAAGCCCAACTTCAGCTCTTCAACAAGCATTCCATTAGCAATGTACTGATACTGTTTTTTTTTCATGATAAAAGTAACTTTCAAAACAAAAGATGGTGTCTCTATTCACACACGATATCAATGTGACGTGTGTATTATTTCATTCAATATCACTGACGTGTTTCGTCTTGTCCCTTAGGTACATCCAGTTCTGACAACCGGGCCTCTACACTACCCCAGTCAACAACAGACGAACCCCCGTTACAGAAGTCCACATCTACTGCCACCTCATATGAGGCTCCTTCTACGGACTTGGACTTCTCTTACTTGAGCATCAACCGAACACCAGATGAATCACATCAACCTCCCCATCTTGCAGAAAGTGAGCCTAATTCATCCCCGAACCTAGACTCCAAAAGGAAGCGCAACGGATCTCAAGCTGATGGTAGTGACAACACAAGTCAGGCGACAGATTCTTTCGATTCCCTAGAAGGAAAGGAAACTGAAACCTCTGCCGGTTACATCGGGCTATCGAGGGTGTTGTTTCTTCTTCAACGCAACCGTCGCCAGAGAGACATCCACACAATATAAGAACCCATTTTAAAAGACCTCGTTCTAGGAATAGAACTGCATCTGACTTAGGTGCAGACTCTGTAGATAGTGGGAGTGCATCTGTTCGCGATACTGATCCGATCATGGAGCACAATGGTCACTTCAACAACTACAAGAAGCCAGCAAGCCCAACGGACCAGAAGGAGAAAACCCCGTTCTTTGTTTACTATCTGGCTTGCTTTGCCACAATTGGTGGGCTCTTGTTTGGATACGACACAGGTGGGTTGTTGGGTGGTTTCTTATGAGGAATGTTCTTTGTGATTGTCAGACCCAGGTGGGTTGTTGGGTGGTTTCTTATGAGGAAGGTTTGTTGTGATTGTCAGATCTAGGTGGGTTGTTGGGTGGTTTCTCATGAGAATGTTCGTTGTGACTGTCGAACACTTTGGGCTTTGGGTTGCGAGAATGGGCACAGAGCGTGCAGAGCGGCAGAAAAGTTACTCTTATGACAACAGGAAAAATATAACACGGTAACAAGTAGCAATAACGGTGTGCTGCAGATTGTCTGTTTGAGACGAGAAGAAGAAATACAGCTTCCGCATTTGTTATTTTATTTGTTATTTTATTTGTTATTTTATTTGTTATTTCATTTGTTATTTTATTTGTTATTTTATTTATTATTTCATTTGTTATTTGGCTTGAATTTTCTGAGCGCTGAAATATTTTTTTTAAACAAAATAAGAAGTACACTTTGCAACAAGTTGTTATCATTGAGTGTTAGAAACATAGTATGGAATCAATGTTGCTATAAGAATGCTAATCATGGACAATAATCAATGCGATACAACATCGTATAGATTCTATGGCATGCAGTTCTTTTAGGGAGAAGTTAACAATACTATTGAGACCAGAACAATGAAATGAGAAAATACTAAGAAAGGGAGATGTGAAAAGGGAAGACTGACACAAATTAGGAAAAGGTAGTCCAGATTTGTAGACCAAGCGTGGAGAAGAGGCCGGTGAGAATATTGGATAACAACAGGAAACCACTGTTCCGCTGGCTGAAAAGCTGACGTACGGTGTTCGAAGCCCACTGTAGGCAGAAAGGATTTTTTCTATCGGGGGTGAAATAAAAATCCTGAGTCTCACACGTCGTAGCGACTGCTTGACCAAGCGGGCTTTATCCCTCAGGTTCTATCGTTGCCCCCCCCCCCCCCCCGACATACACCAGCAATGGTACAATGTGTCGTAAAGATAGTCACAGGAAAGATTGTAGGTTGGAGAGGCAGTGGAAGACAAAGTGGTAGTTTTGCTGAGTGGGGTGATGACATCACACGGGGGAAAATAATCAACTTTGAAACTGTTGCAAAAATCAAAGGTTATGAAAAACATGGTATCACGATACAGATCGTGAAAAAATTAATGAACGCATGAATTATATAATGAATTAATTAATATTTTAATGAATGAATTAATGTGATGAAAATAAATTAATGAAGCTGTAAAGGGGACTCTGTTTAATGTATAAGGAATGGTAAAGTTCAAACAAATGCTGCCGTAAATCCTTGTATAAAATGATTACCTGGTTTTGTATTGAAATCGGAGGTGACCCGGAGAAAGTGAACTGGGCGACGATCCTTTCAAAGACTTTCTCAAGGGAGTTGGAGGTGGAGAAGTTACTTTACTCCGCTTTCCAACGGCAGTAATGATTTGAAGTCCTTTACCTTCCATTTACATTCTTTGGTTTGAGATCCTTCACTTTCCATTTACATTCTTTGGTTTGAGATCCTTCATTTTCCATTTACGTTCTTTGGTTTGAGATAATTCACTTTCCATTTACATTCTTTGGTTTGAGATCCTTCACATTCCATTTACATTCTTTAGTTTGAGATCCTTCACATTCCATTTACATTCTTTGGTTTGAGATCCTTCACATTCCATTTACATTCTTTTTGTTTGAGATCCTTCATTTTCCATTTACAATCTTTGGTTTGAGATAATTCACTTTCCATTTACATTCTTTGGTTTGCGCAGTTTACCTCCTCTGAAGACGATCGTTCGTTGTATCCGAAACGTTGGGTAATGTTTCATGTTCTGTTATAGGTAAAATTGCTGTACTTTTGTGTTTATTTCGTGGAAGGTTGCTAGCGTTTCATTCAGGAGACGCATTCTACAACAACATGCTAGTGGAGAGAGTTCAGACTTAGCTGGCACGACACGGATCTCAGCGATGACAGGACCTTGTATCGCTCTCGTTACCGATTCTTTCTTAGCGAGTGCGATTATTTGTTTAGTCAGCAATCATTGATTTCGGGGAAAAGGGTTGAGTTGGGGGGGGGGGGGTTTACAACATATATAGTTTTATTGGAGACGGATTGAGCATTTGGCAGTTGAGAATCGAAAAGCGAGGGCTGCAAATTGCACCCTGACTTAATGAAAAGGGTAGAGGCGCGAGAGGGAGGGGGGTTGCATTTTCTATCATTAAAATGTTAGTTAAATAAATGTCTTCCTTCCCCCCCCCCCTTCCCCCCCCCCCAAAAAAAAAGGAAAAATATATGGAAGAAAACAAACCAGCAAACGTTTTCTCAGCACTTGGAACTTTCGTGTCCCATTGTTGCTGTGTGGATATAGGAAATATGGTGACAATGGACGCTATCCGAGCACAGAATCATTGTAACTCTTATATATATATATACACACAGGATTTTTATAAAGTCGGTGTGCAGTGACTTGAAAAAATAATTGTGAAATTACGTCACCAATTAATACATTGACGTCATGATATTCTGTGTCCACAATCCCGTCTGCAGCGTAACACAAACATGTCTTTGATAGGTTCACGGTTTCATTAATGAAAGGAAATGTTGATCTAAATAATCCGCAAACAGTTAATGAGCTGAAGGCAGCCAGAAGGTTTTCGAAAATATGAAGAGACGAGTCAAAAAATGTCTTGAGGCCCGTGGTGGACATTTTGAACACATACTATAGACACAACTTTATCGTGTGAACAGTCAACTTATAGATGAATAATAACAATGTACGTTACAATTTCTCGTAATTGCACAAATACTTTCACTTCACGATTTTTTTTATCAACAGCCCATTTAGATGTTTTGCTCATTATCAGTTTTAATTGTTATTTTGTTAGCAGAAGAAAAACTCGTTGCAGCGGTTGCTTGATTTGAAAGTCTGGCAAACTATGAATATCTGGGACCTGTAGTAACTAACAATGGAGGCTGTCAGAATGAGATTTTTAAAAAAAGATTAGCAATACCATCACAAAAATTAAATGTCATGAAGAATTGGTGGCCCAATATAAGCAAGGCTGTAAATTTAAAATTACTAAGGACATGTATCTTTCCGATAGCAAATACGGTTGTGAATCATGGATAATCTCGCAAACAGCAAGGGAAAACAATCGATTCATTAGAAAAAATGCTACAGAAAAATCATGAAGATACCTTGAACAATGAAAAGATGCATTTAAGACATTTCAAGATTGAAACATTTAAAAGAGCAGCTTATAAACACTATTATAAAGAGGTAATTAAAATAATATGGCCACGTCAAAAGAGGGGCTGAAAAGAACAATAATGGAAGGCATGGTTCCTGCGCGGCGCATCAGGAGCAGACCAAGAAGAAGGTGGTTTCAAAGCATGAAAGAGACCTTGAATATGACAACAGAAGAAGTGGGAGATCTGGCTAGAGACAGATATTCTTTAAGACGGGTTGTGGTGAATGCAACGTTGTGTGGGAGATCTGGCTAGAGACAGATATTCTTTAAGACGGGTTGTGGTGAATGCAACGTTGTGTGGGAGATCTGGCTAGAGACAGATATTCTTTCAGACGGGTTGTGGTGAATGCAACGTTGAGCAAAGAACATGCGACCTGATGATATTGGTTACTTGATACTGCTGCTGGATCACCGTTATGATAATAGGATACAAATTTAATCATGTTTAAACACTAAAGGTCTTTTTTTTAAAAAGATACCAAAACTCATACACACAAAAACATATCTCAGTTCACCTCTGCCCCAACAGCTGCAAGCAATCTTCAATTGTCTCTTATTTTTCCCATGAACTTTCAGGGATAGTTTCCGGGTCAATGCTGCTAATCAAAGACTACTTTGAACTCAGTACTTTTTGGCAAGAGCTTATTGTTAGTGCTACTGTGGGAGCAGCTGCTGTGTTCTCACTGTTTTCTGGCTTCATGTGCGACTTCTTTGGGCGAAAGGTAAGAATGTTCAAGGTCAGACATACCCAGCTTGTAACTACAACAAGACGACATGTTTCTGGTGGAGCGATTCAATTTCTTTCATATAAATATTTATTTTTAAAGCTGTTTTGTTTTTCTGCTCTTTGTTCTTATGCTGAAATTTGGCGGCTTTAAATGGGCATAAAATAGATCTGGCTGTCCACTGGCCACAACAGAATGAGAAACCACATGTTGAACAAACTCAAAATAGGAACTACCAGCCAATGCCACTGTACTGGACAACATGACAACAAAACATGTTCTACAGGATTGCCCCAAGTACACAGACCTGAGAAGGACAATGTGGTCCACACCCACCTACCTGGAAGAGAAACTATACGGGGCAACCGAATCACTTAGACAGACAGCTGCCTTCATAAGAAAGTTCGGAATCCTACTCTGAAGGAGCCATGATCGCAGAAGAAGAAAAAGAAATAGATTTAAGTTGCGTTGTATCACAGTTTGTAGAGAAGATAGAATATTTTGCGATATTATTTCTAAAACTGCTATTTCTATTCATTTGTAAACGTGACATGAAGACTCTAAACATAAACCCTGTAGCCGGGGAAGCTGCAGACCACAATCTTTGGAAAGACACTGTAAAGCTCCAACTCAAGCAAGTAGCAGATAGATTCAAGGAAGTAGCAGACAGATTCAAGGAAGTAGCAGACAGATTCATAGAAAAAGACAATACAAGGCGAAAGAAAAGAAGGCCGTTGTAAAATCCATAGTCAACTGTGACTGACGAAGACTACAACTATTGCTGCTACTACTACTACAACTACTACTACTATTGCTGCTACTACTACTACTATTGCTGCTACTACTACTATAACTACTACTCTTGCTACTACTATTGCTGCTACTACTACCACCACCACTACTACTACTATTACCACTACTACTACTATTACTACTACTACTATTGCTGCTACTACTACCACCACCACTACTACTACCACCACCACTACTACTACTATTACTACTACTATTACCACTACTACTACTTTTACTACTACGACTGCTGCCACTACTACCCCTGCTGCTACTACTAATACTACTATTACTACTGCTACTAATACGACTACTATTACTACTACTACTAATAATACAACTACTATTACTACTACTACTTCCAATTAAATCAATTTTGAGACAACAATGCTTGACTACCAGACCATACAACATTTACCATCTCAGCTCGTTGCCTCACTTTTACTTTCTTAACCACCTGGTCATTTATCCTAATTTCTCACTTCTTTTATTGTTTTTCTCATATCCTTGCGTTTGTTTTTTTTTTGTGTTTTATTTTAACATTGTACCCTTCCGATCTTTTCTACGCATGCATTTTATGAATTATTTAGCTGATGCTGTTACGGGTATCCTTTCTTCCATGTGCTATTCCAGAGGTATTTATTCATTTTGTTTCGTAGCTTCTTTTAGAACTACATTTTAATTGTCTTGATAAGTTGATTATCTCTCTGGGCCGAATACGGCGATTAGAACAGAAGTCACAGTTGTCCACGTCTGACGGTCAGCTGCAACCTGTTTTAGTTCTTGCTTGTTCCTGAGACCCATAACTGCTCTCTCTCTCTCTCTCTCTCTCTCTCTCTCTCTCTTTGGTGATGGTTCTACGCAGGGTTTCTTTCGATCTTCCTCATTTTCGTTCACTTTCTGGTCTCCATATAAAGGTCTGGTGAGGTAGCATTCTAACGTCTAATCTGAGAACGTAGGCAAGGGATTATTTGCCTTAGTTGAATAAAAGTTATAGAGAGCTACTTAAAACATAGATATCTTATACATTTCTCTTCTACCTTTTCAGCTCCCTGTGGAGGATACGTCTTCAACAAACACATTTCAAGTCGTTCTGCTACCCATTATTTTAAGATCATTCCATGTCTTCCCCATCATCTTCATCTCTGCTCCCATCTGTCTTCTCCAAAAATATCTTGGTCTTCCTCTTTGTCTTTTTCCTTGGGGGTTCCAAAAAAGGGCATGTTGTGTAATTTTCTCATTTGGCTTCCGCAGTGTGTGTCCCATCCAGCGCCATCGTCTTCGTTGTATCTCTTTATCCACTGGTATTTGACTGGTACATTTCCAAAATTCTATGTTAGTGATTTTGTCCTGCCATTTCCATCCTTTTATCCTGCGTAAGCATCCATTAATGAAGGTCTGTATCTTCATGATTGTCATTTTTGTATCTCATACATATCATCAGATAAATTGCACAGACTAGATAAGTCGTTAGTGATTCATTTCAATCAAGAATTTGAGAACCATTGTAGTAAAACACCGGAAGGCAAATATTAATAAAATAAATAATGATATGTTTAAAAAGAGTTCATAAATATTATGTAGAGCCAGTCTCAACATATGGATGTGAATCATGGACAATAAGACAACGAACAAGAAAATCACTGGAGTCTGTAGAAATGTTGTTTTACAGAAGAATGTTGAGAATACCATGGACAGCTACGAAGAGTAATCTAAATGTTCTGAAAGAGGTCAAAGCAAAAAGAGAGCTAATTTCCAATATTAGGAAGAAACAATCATCATTTTTTTGGCCATGTAATGAGAAGAGAACAACTGGAATATATTACAACTGGAAAAATTGAGGGACGAAGAGATAGAGGGAAGCAAAGAGAAAAAAATACCAGACAGCTTAAGAGAATGGCTTGGCAGAATGTCAACAACAGAAATGATAAATAACTGTCGATATCGAAAGTTGTGGAGAGACATGATCACCTACGCCAGCAGACCCGTTACTTGATGATGATGATGATGATGTTTAATAATGAATGTTGCTGCAAAATGAGAATAAATGAGCGCTGTTTTTATTGTGGAAAATCTCGAACTCAAGATGTAGGTTTGAGAATAAATTCTCTTTATCTGCAGTTCACGATTATGGTTGCGTCGATTGTGTTTGTGGCTGGTGCCATTGTGATGGGGGCTTCTCAGACCAAAGAGATGCTGGTGGTTGGCAGAGTCATCGTCGGCATTGGAATTGGTAAGTGCTTGGATGAGTCAGTCATATGGTGGAGTCGCACTGAAAGATCTTTTGTTTGTTTATGTGTCAGTGACTTGATGAGTCAGTCATATGGTGGAGTCACACTGAAAGATCTTTTGTTTGTTTATGTGTCAGTGACTGGATGAATCAGTCATATGGTGGAGTCACACTGAAAGATCTTTTGTTTGTTTATCTGTGAGTGACTGGATGAGTCAGTCATATGGTGGAGTCACACTGAAAGATCTTTTGTTTGTTTATCTGTGAGTGACTGGATGAGTCAGTCATATGGTGGAGTCACACTGAAAGATCTTTTGTTTGTTTATGTGTGAGTGACTGGATGAGTCAGTCATATGGTGGAGTCACACTGAAAGATCTTTTGTTTGTTTATCTGTGAGTGACTGGACGAGTCAATCATATGGTGGAGTCACACTGAAAGATCTTTTGTTTGTTTATCTGTGAGTGACTGGATGAGTCAGTCATATGGTGGAGTCACACTGAAAGATCTTTTGTTTGTTTATCTGTGAGTGACTGGACGAGTCAATCATATGGTGGAGTCACACTGAAAGATCTTTTGTTTGTTTATGTGTGAGTGACTGGATGAGTCAGTCATATGGTGGAGTCACACTGAAAGATCTTTTGTTTGTTTATCTGTGAGTGACTGGATGAATCAGTCATATGGTGGAGTCACACTGAAAGATCTTTTGTTTGTTTATCTGTAAGTGACTGGATGAATCAATCATATGGTGGAGTCACTTTGAGAGAATTTTTGGAAACAATTTGATCCTGTCAACATGTCGAACGATTGTCCTTGCAGTACTCACCACGGAACACCAGTTCGGGTGTTTTCATCTTGCATGACCAGTTCATACCCCAGTTAGATTTTTGTGCTGCATGATCTTGTCTTGTTTTATTTGTAATATCCATTATTAATGAATTAATTATTTAGTAACTAGTAATTATTTAGAAATCATACTTCATGCATGGATTTAATCTCTTTCTTACTAATTCTCGTTTGTGACAGTTGATGACCTTCTCATCTGTTGTACTGATATGTCTCTGGCTGCCGTTAGTAGAATACTCTTTTGCTGTAATTGTTATTGTGATGTGAATGTGATATGTTGAATGTGCTATGTTCAATATGATGTGAATGTGATACGTTTGTAACAACCTCCTTTTTTGTCTTAGTCCACCATGTATATAATACAATTATGAAAGTACTCGATAAATGTTAGTTTGCCAAAGTTTTGATGAGTGTCACTCATCTCATGCACCAGA
Source organism: Megaustenia siamemsis (assembly GCA_032433765.1). Classification (NCBI taxonomy): domain Eukaryota; kingdom Metazoa; phylum Mollusca; class Gastropoda; order Stylommatophora; family Ariophantidae; genus Megaustenia; species Megaustenia siamemsis. The sequence continues at coordinate 88,890,692 of JAVIAB010000125.1, read as the reverse complement.
TCACATATACATAATTCCCATTTTTCTGTGATTTCTTTAAACATAAAATGTTTATCCCTTACGGACCTGAAATGTCTGTCGTATGTTAAGGGCTTAACTTAAGAACATACGTATGGAGTAGCCTGGAGATGTTTCTACACGTGCTAGATCGTTAGGATATACATATCCAACATATAACAAAGAACAACTATGGGAGATACTATCAACATACAGAGTCATCCAACATATAACAAAGAACAACTATGGGAGATACTATCAACATACAGAGTAATCCAACATATAACAAAGAACAACTATGGGAGATACTATCAACATACGGAGTAATCCAACATATAACAGAGAACAACTGTGCGAGATACTATCAACATATGGAGTAATCCAACATATAACAGAGAACAACTGTGCGAGATACTATCAACATACAGAGCAATCCAACATATAACAGAGAACAACTGTGCGAGATACTATCAACATACAGAGTAATCCAACATATAACTAACATAATTTAAAAGTCCATGAAAGTTCTGGTACATTTGTGGCTGTGGGACAATATCCAGTCATTCACATATTTACTATTCATGAAAAAACAAATAAGTAGCTTGTTTACCTATTTCTATTTTACGTAGTCTGAGAGCGAGACGTTAGGCGTTAGTTTACACTCTCACTAGCGTTCTATTTAACTGTCCAGTGAAATTTTAACATTCTTCTACCGTCATACAGTTTGCAAATTATCGTTCAATTCCAGGGTTTGCGTCTATGGCAGTTCCAGTCTACATTGCTGAAGCAGCACCGCCTGCGATCCGTGGGCGACTGGTGACAATGAACCAATTGTTTATAACCATCGGCATTCTTATCTCCAGTATCATCGCTGGAGCTTTCAGCACAATGAAGAACACAGGATGGAGGTAATTTCTCTTAGATGATGTCGTTCATTTACGTTTTTTTTTTTAGTTTGAATTCTTTATAACATTACGTGTTATTCATCATCATAGCCAGGTCGCATGTCGTTTTCAGAACACAGAACGTTGCATTCACCACAGCCCATCTGAAAGAGTCTCTGTCTCTAGCCAGGTCTCCTACAGAACGTTGCATTCACCAAGCCAGTCTGAAAGAGTCTCTGTCTATCAGATCTCCCACAGAACGTTGCATTCACCACAGCCCATCTGAAAGAGTCTCTGTCTCTAGCCAGATCTCCCACAGAACGTTGCATTCACCACAACCCATCTGAAAGTGTCTCTGTCTCTAGCCAGGTCTCTCACAAAACGTTGCATTCACCACATACCATCTGAAAGAGTCTCTGACTCTAGCCAGGTCTCCCACAGAATGTTTCATTCACCATAGCCCATCTGAAAGAATCTCTGTCTCTAGCCAGATCTCCCACAGAACGCTGCATTCACCACAGCCCGTCTGAAAAAAAACCTGTCTCCAGCCAAATCTACCACTTCTTCTGTTGTTATATTCAATGTCTCCTTGATGTCTTGAAACCACCTTCTACGTGTTGTTATGTTTCATTATTCGCACTATGTTTGTGAAGAACGTCATTATAGAAGCAAACAGGACAACGGCTTGGCACTCAGATGATTGGTGTTCAATTCCTGCCTGGTACTTTGTATCGACCCAGCTTTAACAAAGTGACGGTGACTGGCTCGTTGAGTCTAGGATGGCATTAACACCGAGAAAGAACCCACCATACGAAACTTCCACTCTTCCCCACATGTTGCTAGCTATCACGGTGTCGCTGCATACTTTACTTCTCACAGATCGATGTCATTATTTACATTGATTACGGTTTTTTACGTTAATCTGTGCGTGTATTTTGTTTTGTTTACCCTACAGAATAACTGATAACACTTAACGTGCCGAAACAACTTGAAGTGTGAGCAAACATGAAAACATTACGCTACTGAGTAATGAGTTCCTGCGTTAGTGCAGTGGTTAGTGAATTGTCTGCCGATAAATAGAGAGCGGATTCGATCCTCATCAACGGCTTCTAGGTTCACCCTGCCTTAATTGGGTACCAGAGATTTTTTCGTGGGTGTAAGCACGGAATTGGCGTAATGCTGACCACATTACCCAAAACGTGCTGATGGTGAAACAGTAGGGAAAATGTAACACCGTGTTCAATATACGTTACAGTCATACCATGATTGCGAAGGTAAAGGCAGTGCTATAGTAATTGCCGTTGGATAATGACGTGTTATTACGAAACTAGTTTACAGTGTGCTATAGAAGATTGGCTGGCAGTGTATGTGGTAGGAGTGAATGTAGTTCTTGGATGGCTCTACAGTGAGCGCATTATCCTGGGTGTGCTGTCTAGGGCATGATGGTGTGCACGGTAATAAAATAGGTGTTCAGCTGGCGGGTAGCTCTGGCACTGAGTGTGGCCTGACACTGAGTGTGGCCTGACATTGAGTGTGGCCTGACATTGAGTGTGGCCTGACATTGAGTGTGGCCTGACACTGAGTGTGGCCTGACATTGAGTGTGGCCTGACATTGAGTGTGGCCTGACACTGAGTGTAGCCTGACACTGAGTGTGGCCTGACATTGAGTGTGGCCTGACACTGAGTGTGGCCTGACATTGAGTGTGGCCTGACATTGAGTGTGGCCTGACACTGAGTGTGGCCTGACACTGAGTGTGGCCTGACACTGAGTGTGGCCTGACATTGAGTGTGGCCTGACACTGAGTGTGGCCTGACACTGAGTGTGGCCTGACATTGAGTGTGACCTGACACTGAGTGTGGCCTGACACTGAGTGTGGCCTGACATTGAGTGTGGCCTGACACTGAGTGTAGCCTGACACTGTGTGTGGCCTGACACTGAGTGTGGCCTGACATTGAGAGTGGCCAGACATTGAGTGTGGCCTGACACTAGGTGTGGTCTGACACTAGGTGTGGCCTGACATTGAGTGTGGCCTGACATTGTGTGTTGCCTGACACTGAGAGTGGCCTGACACTAAGTGTGGTCTGGCACTGGGTGTGGCCTGATATTTAGTGTGGCCTGACATTGAGTGTGGCCTGACACTGAGAGTTGCCTGACTTTAAATGTGGCCTGACACTGGATGTGGTCTGACACTAAGTGTGGTATGACACTGGATGTGGCCTGACACTAAGTGTGGTATGACACTGGATGTGGCCTGACACTAAGTGTGGTATGACACTGGATGTGGCCTGACACTAAGTGTGGTATGACACTGGATGTGGCCTGACACTAAGTGTGGTATGACACTGGATGTGGCCTGACACTGGGTGTGGCCTGACACTGGGTGTGACCTGACACTAGGTGTGGTCTGACACTGAGTGTGGCCTAAAACTGAGCGTGGCCTGACACTGGGTGTGGCCTGACACTGAACAAATGATGACATCGTCAAGTTTTCATTCCTTAAGATATGAGGAGGTGAATAGATGACAATGATGTATACATTGAGAGATTGAGGAGTCTAAAGGTGGAAAAGGGGTGTGGTCGATCAGAAATGATTAGTGGGAAAAGTAGATGTATCAACACAGGAACAATCAGTCTGTGTATGCTTCAAGAAATGCTGGGACACACGGTGCACAGGATGTGGTAATGACCTGACTGCAATGAAAGTAATTCTATGAATCATCATCAAGTACCGGGCCTACTGGCGTAGGTGATAATGTCTCTCCACAACTTTCGATCTCGACAGTTCTTTATCATTCCTGTTGTTGACCTTCTGCCAAGCCATTCTCTTAAGCTGTCTGGTATTTTCTCTCATTGTTTCCCTCTATCTCTTCGTCCCTCACTTTTTCCAGTTGTTCTCTTATCATTACATTGCCAAAATATGATGATTGTTCTATGAATAGAATAGAATAGAATAGAATAGAATAGAATAAGACGAAAGTGAATGTAAAGTTTAATTGTTGTGATACCTTGACCTACAGATATATGTTGGCACTAGCAGCGGTGCCAGGTATCATCCAATTCGTTGGGTTCCTGTTTCTGCCTGAGTCACCTCGCTGGCTCGTCATGAAGGGAAGGGACGAGCAGGCCACGGCGATGCTTCAGAGGATTAGAAACAAAGTCGACGTTGAAGAGGAGATCGCAGAAATTAAAGAAGTAATTGAGGAAGACAAGAAAAATAGCGGTAAGTGATGGAAAAAAAACCCTAACTAACCGAGCAGTGAGAAAGGTAGCATTGTTGTGTGATGTGCAGACAATACTATATTATTGGTGTGAATCACTGACAGCGTGCCAAACGAACCGGGTGATCACTTAATTTAACACAAAAGATGTGACTTCTCATAGTGTAGTAGTAGCCTCCGTCAGTCAAAGATGACTATAGTAGCCTCCGTCAGTCATAGATGACTATAGTAGCCTCCGTCAGTCATAGTTGACTATAGTAGCCTCCGTCAGTCATAGATGACTATAGTCTCTCCGTCAGTCATAGTTGACTATAGTAGCCTCCGTCAGTCATAGATGACTATAGTAACCTCCGTCAGTCATAGTTGACTATTATAGCCTCCGTCAGTCATAGTTGACTATTATAGCCTCCGTCAGTCATAGATGACTATTATAGCCTCCGTCAGTCATAGTTGACTATAGTAGCCTCCGTCAGTCACAGTTGACTATGCATTTTTCAGCGCCCCTAGAAATGTTATTTTTTATTAGTCTCTTTTTTTTATGAATCTCTATGGTTCTTGTTTGAGTTGCAGCTTTAGAGTGTGTTTCCAAAGATTACGGTCTGCAGCTATTTCTTCCCAGGCTGCAGGGTTTATGTTCAGTCTTCATGTCACGTTTACACACGTCTATAAATCTAGTTTTTTGGCGCCCCCTAGTTATTTTACCATCTGATAGTTGTTCATAGAGTATATCTTTTGGTATGCGGCCATCTTTCAAACAGTGCAAGTGACTAATCCAGCGCAACCCACATTGTTTGAGCAGCGTGTAGATGTTCGGGAGTCCTGTGCGAGTGAGGACCTCCACGTTTGTCACTTTATCTTTCTCATATACAAATAACTATATTTTGTAAAAATAAGTGAAACTTTTTCTTATTGTATAAATATTAAATTATTGGAATTTTTAATGAAAAGAGCCATTAAAGATGAGAAAAATGTAAAGAAAATCACATTCAATATATATCAGACATATATGCAGACACAGCACTTCATATTGAAAGTAAAGAGACACATATATGACCAAATTCCAGAACAGTACAAAATGTAAATAACTGTGTGGGCCAGACCTTGGTTACTCTATAAAGGATGACCATGTACAGCGTCAAGTGTAAGAAGAACCGTGTTGTTGTCCTATGATACTACAAGAAGCACTGGCCACGGACTACATTCTAGCTTCCTGCCCAAGTGAGAGAAGAGGAAGATAAACATTTTTTTGTAAAAGTTAATGACATAAATGTTAAAGAAGTAACGAATAAACGTTAAAGAAGTAAAGAATAAATGTTAAAGAAGTAAAGAATAAATGTTAAAGAAGTAAAGAATAAATGTTAAAGAAGTAAAGAATAAATGTTAAAGAAGTAAAGAATAAATGTTAAAGAAGTAACGAATAAACGTTAAAGAAGTAACGAATAAACGTTAAAGAAGTAAAGAATAAATGTTAAAGAAGTAAAGAATAAATGTTAAAGAAGTAATGAATAAATGTTAAAGAAGTAACGAATAAACGTTAAAGAAGTAAAGAATAAATGTTAAAGAAATAAAGAATAAGTGTTAAAGAAGTAATGAATAAACGTTCAAGAAGTATTGAATAAACGTTAAAGAAGTAATAAATAAACGTTAATGAGAAACAAACGTCAACGGAAGTAACAATATGCTCCCTGGCCTGCAGGTTCCCCTCAATGACAAACACATAATCTGACGTAATAATCGCTTTATGTTACAAATATTTCCTTTTTCGCCAAGAACCCTTCTTAAAATGTTATTCAAGTGTCGGGGGGAGATGCAAAGATCATACATGCCCTGAAGGTAAAGAAAGTCATTCTTTTTGTTGTCTTTTCCTCTTCAAGGTTGCTTCTATGTAGTATCATGATTATCGTTTTTTTATCAATCTTTGTCGAGGACGCGGTGTGTTCTTCGGAAGGAGTCCCACGTCGAGCATGTGCTTTGATCCTTTAACGTTATAAGAGGCGGGCCCCGGATGGGTTATTACACGCAGGCGTAGTTTTCTTCTTGCATTCTAAGATTGAAAGCTCGTAAAGCGGAATGTCGTCGCTGTTACCGCCTGTACCGTGAAAGAGGAGAGGACAACTCAGCTTGAATATTATCACTTCTGTGGAGTAATCAAAGACTGATATCATGTTACATCGTGTCTGTAGAAACAAGAAGTCAGATGGCTGATGGCACCCACACCTCTACCAGCCGTGTGACCTAGTCTTGCACCGCGTCATCTTGTCATTCCAAAAGCCCGATGATCTTTATCTCGACGGCCGACCCAGAGAGCAATATTTCTGAATGTAAATCCGTTATCTCGACGGCCGACCCAGAGAGCAATATTTCTGAATGTAAATCCGTTATCTCGACGGCCGACCCAGAGAGCAATATTTCTGAATGTAAATCCGTTATCTCGACGGCCGACCCAGAGAGCAATATTTCTGAATGTAAATCCGTTATCTCGACGGCCGACCCAGAGAGCAATATTTCTGAATGTAAATCCGTTATCTCGACGGCCGACCCAGAGAGCAATATTTCTGAATGTAAATCCGTTATCTCGACGGCCGACCCAGAGAGCAATATTTCTGAATGTAAATCCGTTATCTCGACGGCCGACCCAGAGAGCAATATTTCTGAATGTAAATCCGTTATCTCGACGGCCGACCCAGAGAGCAATATTTCTGAATGTAAATCCGTTATCTCGACGGCCGACCCAGAGAGCAATATTTCTGAATGTAAATCCGTTATCTCGACGGCCGACCCAGAGAGCAATATTTCTGAATGTAAATCCGTTATCTCAACGGCCGACCCAGAGAGCAATATTTCTGAATGTAAATCCGTTATCTCGACGGCCGACCCAGAGAGCAATATTTCTGAATGTAAATCCGTTATCTCGACGGCCGACCCAGAGAGCAATATTTCTGAATGTAAATCCGTTATCTCGACGGCCGACCCAGAGAGCAATATTTCTGAATGGGAATCCTCTAGTCACTCACAGTCAACTACAGAGATGGCCCGAGGACTGAAAGTAAAATCAGAGAACACACCAACTTGCGTGATGTTTTCAGCTTTACGTGCAGGGGTGGTTGTGAGTAAAGTGACGTCAGCCATCTACAGCTCGCAATAGCTGATGATAGTTGCAGTGTTGTCGGATTATATTTTCTGCTCGCGGGCTATCTTTAGTGTTGGCTATGGGTCATACCAGTTGCAATTAATCAACTAATCAACTAATTTCTGTGATTTCTAATTTCTGCCTCTGACTGATCCAGAACGACCACGTTTAGTTAGGATAGCTTTGGTGGGGATGGTCATTAGGTTTGTTTGTGATTTATCTTGCGTAGTGGGCGATGAGCCAAACATCACACTGTTAGGATTGTCTAACTGTATTGGATGCCAATGTATTTTCTAAGTGTTTAAGAAATATAATATAGGGAGCATAAGCGCATGCGACGTGCGGCCGCAAAAGCAGGGTCGGGTTAGGACACCATAAGCTGACCAAGACCTAGCAGTTTTCCGTCCTTGTGGTCTCCCCCGGTAATAGCATGCGTCAAAGCAGGCTGGCTAACAGAAGCTAGGGTCGCCGTGCCGCTGTAATTGTGACTGTTACTGATATAAAAGATCTAGTAATGCAGTACCTCTACCCATAGTTTCCCATAGCCTGGGATAGACGAAATCTAACTTCTCCTGTAATATCCAGGAATGTCAAGAAAGCCATAACGACCCGCCACATCAATCAGTTAGTGGGTACCCTGCCCACATCAATTCATGTCATTACAACAACAACAAAAGACGTTTTATAAGCTAATGATATTCCGGGACACAGTGCACATAATGAAACATAAAATGTCTCTTTATCAGCGGGTGGGACTCTCCAAGCTCAGAATTTAAACCGGATATGTTAAGCGATTATTATAATTAAATAGATTGACACATAACATCTAGCAACGGTTCAACAAGTGTAGTCATATGACGTGTATTAAGTGATAACATTCATGGGATATGTCATGTATCATGTATCATATATCATATATCATGCATTCAAACCTGATCAAGAAATGATTTCCAGGAATGTCGGGCTGTCTGTCCCAAATAAAGACGGGAGATAAAGGATCAGAGACTATCTGCGAAGATACAAAGATTGTAGCAGTTTGAGCCAGACTTGACACACTTGACGACGTTGGGTGTCCGTTGATATAGAAGAACAAGTACTGAATGGTTGATAGGTGTTCACTGATATAGAATACCAAGTACTTAATAGATGATGTCTGTTGATATAGAAGAACAAGTACTGAATGGTTGATAGGTGTTCACCGATATAGAATACCAAGTACTGAATGGTTGATGTCTGTTGATATGATGATGATGATGCGGTCGCCCGATGATTTGAGGTATTCTAGCGGATACGAACCGTAGACTTCCTCCTCGTCATCCGCCCTTAAAAGGACGTTAAGTGGACGTAGTTACGTTGTGTTGAAGTTTGCAGTGTAACACTGTGATATCTGCGCCTTTCGGCCCAACACATCCGACTTCAGCCGACATTTTTGAGTACCGGGTTTGTCTTCCCTCTTCGATCCCTGCTCACTTGGCCAGACTAGACAGGTTAGTCTGTTTCTGGAGGCACCGCGGAGAGGTGTAGCAGGGTCTGGATGGTTCTGGTTCACCGATCCTGGCGCAAGCCATCAGTTATGAGTCACTGACGACTTCCAGCTCTGGTGCTGGGTGGGGCGCGCCTTCGCCTCCGTCTGTTGATATAGAAGAACAAGTACTGAATGGTTGATAGGTGTTCACTGATATAGAATACCAAGTACTGAATGGTTGATGTCTGTTGATATAGATGACTTAGTTCTTCGGTGGTTAGTGTCCGTTGATATAGAAGACCTAGTACTGCGGAGACCTCGGTAGCCTAGTTTGAAAACCACCCGACTGGACTACCGACGTTCGGACAACCCGTGTTCGATTCCTGCTGGAAGCAGTATGAGTTGTACTCGTGGTTGGAAAAAAAATCGTCCGTGATCGACCCAGCCGCTGGCAGAAAGGAGTACCAAGGTATTACGCTGGGAAGGTGAGTAATGCGGCCTCGCATCGTGAGTTTCAATGCTTAAAGCGACACTATCCTGAAGTTTCCGAACACTCCTGGATAGGCGGCCGAGCACATATGGGTGGAAACTCGCGTGCTCAGACGCCGATTCAAGTCTCGTACTTTACTTTGATCTTACCTAGTACAGTAATACCTCTAGGATGAATACGCTTCACCTTCACAAGCAGACCGAGCGGAATCGAGTACACAGGTATATCCGGACACATCACATATCTGGCACATAAAAGTAAAATTTTTTATGTCAACTCTGTAACATTCGTTTTACCAATCAATCAATCAAAACGAATGTCTCATTCATGTATTATAACTGACGCTAACAATTTTCAGGATTAGTCTTGGGTCGTGTATTCAAAACCAGTCACGTGAGAAAAGCCCTCTTTGTTGGGTGCGGCCTTCAAATATTCCAGCAGCTGTGTGGTATCAACACCGTCATGTGAGTCTTATAGTTTCTTGTTATGTTAGTTTTATATACACACAAGATAAAGTCAGTGTACAGTACTAGGTCACTGTGCGTGATTTCCTTGACTGCTTGAAATAAATCTGAATGCACGTTTCAGTGTGGGTGGTGTAAATTTACACGTGCAGTTACATATGACTCGCACTATTCATGGGAATATAGTCACAGTGCAAACAATATCACGTGAAAGGTGCGTAAAGGAGAATTTTTCACAGAAAAATGGGGCGTAGGTGTATATACCTAATCATACGCGTGAGATAGCCATAGGAACACATAATCGTTGAAACAGAGGTTACCAAGAGCACAACATAAACGTCCTTTTTTTTAGACTACAACTATTTAACCAACGGCATGGAGCTATGCCATAGGGATGTAGGAATGTATGCCAATGGAACGACTATATAATCTGTATCACAGTGTTACAACTTGTGTTGTTAACTGTGTGCCACAGAGGAACAGGTTGATAGAAGGCTGTGTAATGGTTTGTGGCAGAATTTCTTATACAGTCAGAATGAATCGCGCCATCAGCTTCAGAAGTCTAGCAGATAAAGATTTTCTAAATTCAAGTTTTGATTCTCAGATATACAATTCAAGAATTTGAACGAGTTTTCCAAATTATAAACTCAACGAGACTTTTCAAATTCTAAATTCAGCAAGTCTGATCGAATTTTTAATTCAAAAAGTCTTCACAAATTATAAATTCAACGAGTTTTATTCATTTAAAAATAAAGCCCAGACGTATAAAATGGTGCGTATGTGCGCGTGTGTGCGTGCCTGCCTGCGTGTATGTAAGCGCGCTTTATTTACTGCCACGTCCATTTTAAAGAGCAACGTTCGAAAAATGTCAGAAAATAATTCCTCGACTGTTAAAATAGTTGTCCATGAATCATCATCATGTACCGGTTGGCGTAGGCGATCATGTCCTTCCATAATCTTCTATCTACAGTGCATCGTATCAGTTCTGTTGTTGACTGTTTTCCATGCCATGAAACCAAGCTATCCAGTGTTTTCTCTCTTTGTCGTCCGCGATCTCTCTTTCCTTTTATTTTGCCAGTTGTAACCAAGTATTCCAACTTTCCTCTTCTCATGATGTGCCCGACAAATGTTGATTGTTTCTTTCTGATGTTTTTTAGGAGCTCCCTTTTTGTTATGAATGCTTACAAGTATATTCACCTGTGGCACTAAATGTACATCTCGTATATTATGACATATTCAAGTCCACATTGGCCCTATTTGATAGCCCGCACACCATCAAGTTTCACAGATTGTCTTTTTCTCCTGTTTTAATTGGTTGCCAGAGGGGACTGGTTGGTCTCGAGGAAAGACGCCGGCCTCGAGACAGAGAGGTTGTGGGTTCAAATCCCGGCTATCACCGTTTGTGATGTTTATTTATAATTTCTCTCGGCGGCTACCACCACTAGTCTCAACAGCGGGGCCCGGCTTGAACCGTCAATTACTTATCGAGGGAAAAAATATGAGTACCTCCGAAGTTGGAGTTATCTGCCTGTACGGCGAGGGACCCCTGTGCACACGGCTGCCAGGGAGAAATTGATTAGCACACAAAATTCAATACCTATTCTCTAGGGACTTCGTCAGAGATCAAAGCTGGCGAACGAAAAAAAAAAATTGGTTGCCAAACTGCATATTCCCTTGTCCCTGACAGTTTCGATCAAATTAAACAAAACATCCTCTAATGATCCCACAGTAGATGGATGGTTCCGCATCAACTGCCACACTTGTCACACTAATATTTTACAATCACGTGACTCTAGCTAGATGATTAGCACGCCTTTTCCAACATGCTTACGTTCTCCGACTGTCTTGAAGGTCTATACTCTAATCATTTATGCGCTATTGGGAAAGCCACATGACATTGGCTAGATGTGTTGTGCACTTACAAAACAATTTCTTAGCGAACTTTCTTACTATCGCTAAGAAACATCAATCACGACGTCACTTCCGGATATACCCTTGCGCAGGAGCGCCAACTGTGGCCAAACAGTATTAAAAGGGACGTAATTCTCAGGGAAACTCATAATCGATGAGGCAAGAAGAAAACCTGCTGCCAGTAAAGCTAAAAAAATCGGCTATCAAATTACCTGCTATGATAATAAAAACCGCACACGCGGCCAAAACCTACGCTTTCTGACCGTTTGGAAACATGATCGTGAATCCAAAACAAAAAGAAAGCTAAACATTAGATGACCATTTTAATTATGCAGCTTCTGTCTAGAAAATGTGTGTTTGTGTATGTATGTGTGTGTGTGTGAGTTGTGCTTGCGGGTGTGTGTTAATAAAATAAAGAATTAGCGAGTGCTATTCTTGTTCCATCACAGTTACTACAGCGCTACAATCCTCAAGATGGCTGGTTTCCCGCCCCAGTCTGCCATTTGGCTTGTTCTAGTGCCAAACGGTATCAACTTTATGTCGACCATTGCTGGCGTGGCCCTGGTAGAGAGACTTGGCAGGAAGAAACTCATGGTTGGCAGCTTCGTTGGTAGGTAAATCATTTTGGCTCTTAGAAAACACAACGTAGATTTAATAGTCTTGATAATGCGTGGTATGAGTAGAAGTATGATGTGAATTATGGACAATAGGACAACAGACAAGAAAATCACTGGAGTCTGTAGAAATGTGGTTTTACAGAAGAATGTTGAGAATACCATGAACAGCAAAGAAAAAAAAAAAGTAAAGTACCCCCGTCACGCCAAGTGGCGTATAGAGAAATATTGTGTTAGTGACCCTATATTTTACAGACTATCAGCACATGATTTTTGGGGTAATGCGGTCGGTATTACGCCCGTGCTGCATTACTTTCCCAGAAAAAAATCCGGTACCCATTAAGGCTGGGTGAACCCGGAAGCCGTCGGTTGAGATCGAACACTATCGACAGCTAAGAAGAGTAATGAAAATGTTCTGAGAGAGGTCAAAGCAAAAAGAGAGCTAATTTCCAATGTTAGGAAGAAACAATCATCATTTTTTGGCCATGTAATGAGAAGTGAACAACTGGAATATATTGTGACAACTGGGAAAATTGATGGACGAAGAGATAGAGGGAAGCAAAGAGAAAAGATACGAGACAGCTTAAGATAATGGCTTGGCAGAAGGTCAACAACAGATATGATAAATAACTGTCGATATCGAAAGTTGTGGAGAGACATGATCACTTACACCAGCAGGCCCGGTGCTTAATGATGATGATGAGTAGAAGATTGGGAATCAGCAGCTTAATTTAAGCAGTAAACAAATATATAATCATCTTGTATTATTCTGTCACAAATAATACAGAGAAAGAGCTCAAAACGATTAATAACGGACAGCTGAAGTAAGGAGTTATTATTTTTTTTTTACCAGATAATAAATAATATAAAAGCGAGACATTTCATGCTAAAAAAAGGAAGACATTTTTATCTAAAAAAGAAATATTATTCACAGAAAAATATGAAAAGACAGTGTGAATGTGGCGCTTCGTTTCAATATTTTGTATAACATGGCCAATGTCAGGCTGGGCGCAGGGCACACACCTACAAAAACAGAATATTTTCGGCGAAATCCTGATGTTTGGTAACCCTAAGTAAGGATGATAAATCACAACTGATCAAGACCCTGTTACATATGTTTGTGGTGGCCTTAAAAACGAACAAACCAGTTTGAACAAGTGATCGGCAAGGTACATCTAGTTCTCAAGAATTTGAAATTAGTTACATTAGGGTCAAGGTTGCAAATATGTTGTAAACAAAAATACAACACAATTTAAGTCCATTTCACGTCTCTTTTCGCATTGATACAACAATAACAGTCTGTGGGCATTCCCCTCCACTTCTAACCGTTTCCCAAATACAAGATGGGAACGTCACACCATGTCGAGGGTGAACATTCCAAATTCGTCCATAATTATCGACACAATTATTGGTGGTGTAGCCAGAACAACGTCAGCTCTCCACATTTTCATTTCCTGGTCTCTAGTTTTACATTTTCTGTTAAATGTTAAAAATATATTTTAAATAGAAATAAATATGGCGTACCTGGCAATCGAAATACTGGCCAGCTGGGCAGTAAAAGAAGATCACTAACCACGTTACATACACTATGTGATCACGTCACAACACTAACTGACACTTCATAACACTATGTGAACACGTCACAACACTAACTGACACTTCATAGCACTATGTGAACACGTCACAACACTAACTGACACTTCATAGCACTATGTGAACACGTCGCAACACTAACTGACACTTCATAGCACTATGTGAACACATCACAACACTAACTGACACGTCACAGCACTAAATGATCATGTCATGCACCAGGAATTGGGCTGGCGCTAATTCCTTCCATTTCTAATAATTCTTCTTCTTCTTTCCTTCCTCATTTGCCTTACAGCGTCGAGGGGAGATATGACTTGCGGTCTTTTGGTCTTCTGTTGGTCTCTACTGCTGTTTTGTTTCCTAGTGCTTCTTATATTCCGGCATCCATCTTGTTCGTTGTCGACCCTTGGGTCTGGTGTTCTCGCAACATTTATTGAAGGCTTGTTGTGTTGTGTTTTGATCTTTCTGCCTTATCACATGGCTAAATCACGTTTTATCTGTTCTTTCTTTATATATTCTAAGGCTAGGGTTATTCCTAGCTTTTTTTATCAGTTCTTCATTTCTGATCTTATTTCGCAGACTATTTCCTGTCATTCGTCTAACACATTTCATCTCTGTAGAGGTTATTTTTCTTATTGATCTGGCATCTAGGGTCCAGGACTGGCACAGGTAGCACAGCGTCGGAATGAACTTTGTGCAGTAGAGTGCCCGTTTTGCCTTGAGATATTTCCTTGTTGGACAATAGTGGGGATAACTTTCTGATAGTCGTTATTATTTTACTGAAAGCCAAATCTCTACATTCAGCTATACTGAGCCAATAACAACGGTGGACATAAACGTAACCAAACGCTAGTAAAACCACAAATTGAACATAGATTTTTGGCAACAACAATTCTTGTTGTTTACAATGTTGAACATAGGAAAGCAGTTCAGAAACAAAAAAAGAATATTACTGTATAAGCATATTAACAGATGTGAGATGCGGAATGGCTCAGGCAAAAGCAGCTTTCCAAAAAAAAAATAACGAAGATACTGTGTAATTCATTTTTGACAATAGAAACAAGAAAAAGAGTTCTTAAATGTTATGTAGAGCCAGTCTTAACATATGGATGTGAATTATGGACAATAGGATAACAGACAAGAAAATCACTGGAGACTGTAGAAATATGGTTTTACAGAAGAATGTTGAGAATACCATGGACAGTTAAGAAGTGTAATGAAAACGTTCTGAAAGAGGCCAAAGCAAAAAAAGAGCTTTCCAATATTAGGAAGAAACAATCATCATCTGTTTTTGTGTGGTCATGTAATGAGAAGAGAACAGCTGGAATATATTGTGACGACTGGGAAACTTAATTGGCGAAGATATAGAGGGAAGCAAAGAGAAAAGATACCAGAGAGCTTAAGAGAATGGCTTGGCAGAAAGTCAACAACATAGTTGAAAGTTGTAGAGAGACATGATCACCTACGCCAGCAGACATTGTACTTTATGATGATGATGAGCATATTAACGTCATGTCACGTTCTCTAAGGATATGACGTCAACATGAGCAATCCATTTTCTGCTTCTTTGCTCTCTGATCAGTACAGCAGCTCTAGACTTGCATATCTTAGCCTCTCTTACATATCTCAATTTCTCTTACACATCTCATTTTCTCTTATGTATCTCAAAACATCTTACGTATATCAGCCTCTCTTACATAGTTCAACGGTTCCTACATATATCTCAGACGTTTTTGCGTATCTGAACCTTTATTACATATCTGAGCCTCGCTTACATATCTGAACCTCTCTTATATATCTCAGCCTCTCTTGCATATCTCAATCTTTCTGACAATTCCCTTGACATATTCTAACCAGGGATGGAAAATGTAAAAGACAACTACCTTGACATACTATAACCAGGGATGGAAAATGTAAAAGACAACTACCTTGACATACTATAACCAGGGATGGAAAATGTAAAAGACAACTACCTTAGACATACTATAACCAGGGATGGAAAATGTAAAAGACAACTACCTTGACATACTATAACCAGGGATGGAAAATGTAAAAGACAACTACCTTGACATACTATAACCAGGGATGGAAAATGTAAAAGACAACTACCTTGACATACTATAACCAGGGATGGAAAATGTAAAAGACAACTACCTTGACATACTATAACCAGGGATGGAAAATGTAAAAGACAACTACCTTGACATACTATAACCAGGGATAGAAAATGTAAAAGACAACTACCTTGACATACTATAACCAGGGATGGAAAATGTAAAAGACAACTACCTTGACATACTATAACCAGGGATGGAAAATGTAAAAGACAACTACCTTGACATACTATAACCAGGGATGGAAAATGTAAAAGACAACTACCTTGACATACTATAACCAGGGATGGAAAATGTAAAAGACAACTACCTTGACATACTATAACCAGGGATGGAAAATGTAAAAGACAACTACCTTAGACATACTATAACCAGGGATGGAAAATGTAAAAGACAATTACCTTGACATACTATAACCAGGGATGGAAAATGTAAAAGACAACTACCTTAGACATACTATAACCAGGGATAAAATATGTAAAAGACAACTACCTTAGACATACTATAACCAGGGATGGAAAATGTAAAAGACAACTACCTTGACATACTATAACCAGGGATGGAAAATGTAAAAGACAACTACCTTAGACATACTATAACCAGGGATGGAAAATGTAAAAGACAACTACCTTAGACATACTATAACCAGGGATGGAAAATGTAAAAGACAACTACCTTAGACATACTATAACCAGGGATGGAAAATGTAAAAGACAACTACCTTGACATACTATAACCAGGGATGGAAAATGTAAAAGACAACTACCTTAGACATACTATAACCAGGGATGGAAAATGTAAAAGACAACTACCTTAGACATACTATAACCAGGGATGGAAAATGTAAAAGACAACTACCTTAGATATACTATAACCAGGGATGAAAATGTAAAAGACAACTACCTTAGACACACTATAACCAGGGATAGAAAATATAAAAGACAACTACCTTGACATACTATAACCAGGGATGGAAAATGTAAAAGACAACTACCTTAGACATACTATAACCAGGGATGGAAAATGTAAAACTGAAACAAAAGAAAAACAGGAATGGCAGAAAGCAATTTTGATGACATGAAAAATATACGAACATCAAAACAAATAACACCAGAAGATAAAACTAAGAATATCGAAGTATATCTACTCAACATTGCTGTATGATGTAGAACCGTGGACTTTAGACAAGAAAACAGAACCGTGGACTTTAGACAAGAAAACAGAACCGTGGACTTTAGACGAGAAAACAGAACCGTGGACTTTAGACGAGAAAACAGAACCATGGACTTTAGACAAGAAAACAGAACCGTGGACTTTAGACAAGAAAACAGAACCGTGGACTTTAGACAAGAAAACAGAACCGTGGACTTTGGACAAGAAAACAGAACCGTGGACTTTAGACAAGAAAACAGAACCGTGGACTTTAGACAAGAAAACAGAACCGTGGACTTTAGACAAGAAAACAGAACCGTGGACTTTAGACAAGAAAACAGAACCGTGGACTTTAGACAAGAAAACAGAACCGTGGACTTTAGACAAGAAAACAGAACCGTGGACTTTAGACAAGAAAACAGAACCGTGGACTTTAGACGAGAAAACAGAACCGTGGACTTTAGACAAGAAAACAGAACCGTGGACTTTAGACAAGAAAACAGAACCATGGACTTTAGACAAGAAAACAGAACCGTGGACTTTAGACAAGAAAACAGAATCGTGGACTTTAGACAAGAAAACAGAACCGTGGACTTTAGACAAGAAAACAGAACCGTGTAATTTAGACAAGAAAACAGAACCGTGTAATTTAGACAAGAAAACAGAACCGTGGACTTTAGACACGAAAACAAAACCGAAAATTGAAGCCTTTGAAATGTAGATTTATAGATGAAGAACTGGATGGGAAGAAAAGAAAAAATGAAGTTCTAAAACAAATAAAAATAAAAGAAGAACTACTAAACACAATTCAAACAGGACAGATTAAATTTATTGGGCTGTTGAAAGACACACCAGCCTAATAAAAGTAATCTTGGAAGGGAAGATAGGAGGTAAAAGAGGCAGAGGAAAAAGAAGACTAACATGGGAGAGTAAAATCAAAAGACGGACAAGTCTGCCTATGACAACCTGCACTACCAAAGCAAGAGACATATCGAAATGGCGCTTCATGGTAGCCAACTTTTGATGCGCAGACGGCACTCAGTGATGATGATAATGATGATGATAATGATGATGATAATGATGTTGAACGTTACTGACTATATAAACACAATTTCACCTGTTATCTGTGGTGTCACAAATGGTAACCACTCCTACAATATCAGTTTTAAGAATGAGGGGAACGTGTTAAGTTCAGGACACCTTCATCCATACACGATCCTGAATTCCCAAGTTTGGAACTAAAGTGCCATTTTGTGATGAAAGCAAACAGTTGTGTTAAGTGACTTAATGATGAAGAGAAGTAGTGACCAGGTGTACGTAGCATCAGAAGTAGCCTCTTAGAATCAGCATGAGAGTAATTGTTGTTGTTGTTGACGGAATGCCACGAGTTGATGCGGGCAGGTTACCCTTTGACTGATTGATGTGGCGGGTCGTAATGGCTTTCTTAACATTCCCGGCTCTTACTGGAGAAGATGGAATTCGTCTGTCCCAGGCTATGATGGGAAACTACTAGTCCAGCCCAGAGGTACTGCAAAACTGGGTCTTCTATATCAGTAACAGCCACCACTACAGGGAAACACGGTGATCCTAGCTTCTGTTTTGACGCAGACTGTTACCAGGGGAGATCACGAGGAGGTAGAACTGCTAGGCCTTGGTCAGCTGATGGTGCGCCGATCCTATTATTGCGACCGCAGGTCGCAGGCGCTTCTGCTCCACCATTCAGCATGAGAGAAACTATGAAACATTAAAACGTTGTTCCATGAGCTATGTACTGTAACCAGTTAACGGACGTCTCCATCATAATAGTCTTCATCTCATGAACGTTGTATGTAGATAATCGGTAATGATTTCTTCTCTACAGGCGCTTCTGCTCCACCAATCAGCATGAGAAAAACTATGAAACATTAAAACATTGTTCCATGAGCTATGTACTGTAACCAGTTAACGAACGTCTCCATCACAACAGTCTTCATCTCATGAACGTTGTATGTAGATAATCGGTAATGATTTCTTCTCTACAGGCGTTCTGATTGCACTTGCGGTCCTTGCAATTGGGTTCCAGCTGTCTGCAAACTTCTCCCCTGCCATGCACAACACCACAGACATCTTTGACCCTGACTTTGTTAACACCACAGACACATGCCTGACTCGAACACATTTATCGTGAGTGAAATCATTCGCTTCTTTCATGAAGATTGAGTTGTTGTGTATCATGAAGATTGAGATGTGTATCATGAAGATTGAGATATTGTGTGTCATAAAGATTGAGTTGTTGTGTATCATGAAGATTGAGATATTGTGTATCATGAAGATTGAGATGTTGTGTATCATGAAGATTGAGATGTTGTGTATCATGAAGATTGAGATGTTGTGTATCATGAAGATTGAGATGTTGTGTATCATGAAGATTGAGATGTTGTGTATCATGAAGATTGAGATGTTGTGTATCATGAAGACTGAAATGTTGTGTATCATAAAGATTGAGATGTTGTGTATCATGAAGACTGAAATGTTGTGTATCATAAAGATTGAGATGTTGTGTATCATGAAGACTGAAATGTTGTGTATCACACAGACTGAGATGTATGTCTATCTCTTGACTCGTCAATAACACTATTATCTCCAGTACCGCAGATAGCCCAAATTATTTTTGTCTACGTTACATACAAGTTCTCTTGTCCACTTTATCTTGTCTTGTTCTATATCTAGTCTTGTTCTTTGTCTGTTTTTGGTCTTTCAAACGTCCAGGAAAAGCGTAGTGTTTTTGACAGTCCTCACACGTGATGCTTTGTGTGACGTCATATATATCGCTTCTCCATGGAAAATCTTCTTCCACCCCCTCAGCTGTTACATCCGGTTGTGTTTATTTATAGGTAACTAGGTCATATGGTCGAACCAGTTGTTCTCTAAGGACAACTTAATTTACTAGGTTGAACATTAATTATTATGTACATTTCCCTTATGGCCATGCAATCACACGCTCGTCCACAGGCTCTTTGGTTACTTACAGCATAATATAGATTTACTTAGTAAATCGCCTGTTAACGTTTATATCAGGTATTGCACTACCTGTTCAACTTGACACTTCTGTATTGGTTCTGCCACTAAAACACTCTCATCTCCAGCGGTTACCACATTTTTCAACTTGTCCCTGTGAACTTACATGTACTGTAGGTACAGTCACGAACAACAACCGTATTGTGTAGGCACCCTCAGAGATCAGCAGAGAGCCTTGTCAGGCAGGCTTGTCACAACATTTAGGCACCATACACACACAATATAAATACCTTATATTTTTCTCATTTCACATACAATGAACTTTGCTCTGTTCAGATTTAGTTCTAATATCTTGTGTTAGATGACTTCATTAATGAATGCTTGCGCAGAATAAAAGGATGGAAATGGCAGGACAAAATCACTAACATAGAATTATGGAAATTTACCAGTCAAATGCCAGTGGATAAAGAGATACAGCAAAGACGATGGCGCTGGATAGGACACACTGCGGAAACCAACTGTCAGTATTACACAACAGGCCTTTTTGGAATCCCCAGGGGAAAAGACAAAGAGGAAGACCAAAGAATTCTTTGAGAAGACAGATAGAAGCAGAGATAAAGATGATGGTCGTTCTGTTTCTTGTCATTTTTTTAAGATCATTCCATGTCTTCCCCATCATCTTTATGGAATGATCTTAAAAAAATGACAAGAAACAGAACGACTTGGAAAGTGTTTGTTGAAGACCTAAGCTCCACAGGGAGCTGAAAGGTAGAAGAAGAAAAGAAAATATTGTGTTAGAATTATTGACGAAATGACGGGTTCGGAAGCGAGTGAGACGCCCGGTATGTCTCCACACTAACTTTAAAACTGTCAACGTAAAAACACAAATTCATTTATTCTGCTCTTACATTCGCATCAATTCTATCTGCAAATACACAAACAGTCAATACCAGGCAGGACACCCATCATGTCACGCACAATTAAAAAAGATTAGCAATATCAAATAATTATAGTATTTGCACATTTACGTCAAGAAAACACATTACCAACATAACATTGAGCTGCAGTCTCGATTGAAATCTCGTCACATTCACAAAGTAATGTATCAACTCGTCACATTCACAAAGTAATGTATCAACTCGTTGCATTCACAAAATAATGTATCAACTCGCCACATTCACAAAATAATGTATCAACTCGTCACATTCACAAAATAATGTATCAACTCGTCGCATTCACAGAATAATGTATCAACTCCTCGCATTCACAGAATAATGTATCAACTCTTCGCATTAACAGAATAATGTATCAACTCGTCACATTCACAAAATAATGTTTCAACTCGTCACATTTACAAAATAATGTTTCAATTCGTCACATTCATAGAATAATGTATCAACTCATCACATTCACAAAATAATGTATCAACTCGTCACATTTACAGAATAATGTATCAACTTTTCGCATTCACAAAATAATGTATCAATTCGTCACATTCATAGAATAATGTATCAACTCTTCGCATTCACAAAATAATGTTTCAACTCGTCACATTCACAGAATAATGTATCAACTCATCACATTCACAAAATAATGTATCAACTCGTCACATTCACAGAATAATGTATCAACTCTTCGCATTCACAAAATAATGTATCAACTCATCACATTCACAAAATAAAGTTTCAACTCGTCACATTCACAAACTGCTGTATCAACCCTATTATTTCAGTCATTACTTACCTGCAATAAAATTTAAAGTATCAACATCAAATCAATGAAAATTGCAACAAATCAACAGGAGCTGCCAACAGTGTATAGAAAACACCGACTGTGGGTTTTGCTATGAAGGTAACGGCGACAACGGAACCTGTCTCCATGTATTGAAGAGCGATGAAGACTTGTATTCCATGTATGGACGATGCAACGAGACTTACAAGTCACCCATGGGAATGAAGTTCTCTCACGATTTCTGTCCTACAGATTACACGTGGATGGCAGTGCTCGGGCTAGCACTGTTCGTGCTGGCCTTCGCTCCAGGTAACGGGTCGAAATCTATACAATGTTGAAATGTATGTGAAACAACAAACATTAGTTTAGCTTTCCTTTGTACCCCACTCTCACGTTAAATGTTATGATTGGCACAACTTCAAACCAGCTCTTTAAAACAACGATTCTCTCATCATGTAATTTGCATTTGTTGACAGTTCTTTGATGGCTATTGATGTTTTATAGATTTTCTCATGTAGGTGGTACTTTTCTTGCATGTTTCTAACATTCGATCTCTAAAGGTTCTTACATTGCAGTGTATTTCACATGCTGTATTCAGTGTGGACCTCATTGTGCCACTGATGAGCTGTTGTGCACTATTTTGTATCCTGTTAAGTGACAAGTTGGTTGTTTTGCTGCATGTAACTAGTAACGAGCTGCCATGTTACAGAACAGAGCGAAAATAACCCAGATAGATGTATACAAAAGTTTATTGATCTACTCCCCATGAAGCTAAACAAAGCCTTTTCATACGTTGTAGTCTTCTTGTTGCCTTCTTAATCAGGTTTTCTACATGTTTCTTCATGTTCTGTTGATGGTCTACTTGTACACCTAAGTATGTGGGGTGCTCCTCTGTTTGTAGACCCCTTTCCCCCCCCCACCCTGTTGGAGTTTAACTTGGTACTTGCCCATGCTGTTTTGTTTCTTCTGATAAATATTACATAAACTGTCTTCTGTGTTTTGATCTTTAATTTCCAGGTATTACAATATTCTTCCAGGTGTCTGAGGTCTTTATTTAGTTGTGATTCTTCTATCCTAATGTTTTCATTTGTATGTCAGATAACTAGGTCATTAGCAAAGAGAGTTTTACCATTAGTCAGGGTTTTGGCCAGGACGTTAATGTATAACAAAAAGAGAGAGCAGCTAAGTGGTGATCCCTGTGGTAGACCATCTTCTAGAACCTCTTTGTCTGATATCATCATCATCATCATCATCATCATTGAGTGCTGTCTCAACAACGTAGGTTGGCTACCATGGAGCGCCATTCCAATGTGTCTCTTGCTTTGATGGTGCAGATTGTCATAGGTTGACTTGTCCATTTTTTTATGTTACTCGTCCATGTTAGTCTTGGCCTGCCTCTTTTGCCTTGTATTTTCCCTTCCAATATTAATTTTATAAGGCTTTTAACATGCCCCAAAAATGTCATTTGTCTTGTTCTAATTGTGTTTAGTAGTTCTCTTTGTTCTCATCTCAGTCCCCAGACAGATGGTGCATTAGTCCCCGGACAGATGTTGTATCAGTCAATGGACAGATGTTGTATCAGTCAATTGACAGATGTTGTATCAGTCCCCAGACAGCTGTTGTATCAGTCCCCAGACAGAAGGTGCATCAGTCCCCAGACAGAAGGTGCATCAGTCCCCAGACAGAAGGTGCATCAGTCCACAGACAGATGTTGTATCAGTCCCCAGACAGATGTTGCATCAGTCCCCAGACAGAAGGTGCAGCAGTCAAGAGACAGATGTTGCATCAGTCCCCAAACAGTAGGTGCATCAGTCCCCAGACAGATATTGCATCAGACCCGAGACAGAACGTGCATCAGACCCCAGAAATATATTGTATCAGTCACCAGACAGATGTTGCATCAGTCCTCAGACAGAAGGTGCATCACTTCCAAGACAGAAGGTGCATCAGTCCCCAGACAGAAGGTGCATCAGTCCCCAGAAAGATGTTGTATCAGTCCCCAGACAGATGTTGTATCAGTCCCCAGACAGAAGGTGCATCAGTCCCCAGACAGATGTTGCATCACACCCCAGACAGAAGGTGCATTAGTCCCCAGACAGAAGGTGCATCAGACCCCAGACAGATATTGTATCAGTCACCAGACAGATGTTGCATCAGTCCTCAGACAGAAGGTGCATTAGTCCCCAGACAGATATTGCATAAGTCCCTAGATAGAAGGTGCATCAGTCCCCAGACAGATGTTGCATCAGTCTCCAGACATATGTTGCATTAGTTCCCAGACAGATATTGCATCAGTCCCCAGACAGATGTTGTATCAGTCCCCAGACAGATGTTGCATCAGTCCCCAGACAGATGTTGTATCAGTCCCCAGACAGATGTTGCATCAGTCCCCAGACAGATGTTGTATCAGTCCCCAGACAGATATTGCATCAGTCCCCAGACAGATGTTGCATCAGTCCCCAGACAGATGTTGCATCAGTCCCCAGACAGAAGGTGCATCAGTCCCTAGATAGAAGGTGCATCAGTCCCCAGACAGATGTTGCATCAGTCCCCTGACAGAAGGTACATCAGTCTCCATACAGATATTACATCAGTCCCCAGACAGAAGGTGCATCATTCCCCAGACAGAAGGTGCATCAGTCCCCAGACAGTTGTTGCATCAGTCCCCAGACAGAAGGTGCATCATTCCCCAGACAGTTGTTGCATAAGTCCCCAGACAGAAGGTGCATCATTCCCCAGACAGAAGATGCATCAGTCCCCAGACAGTTGTTGCATCAGTCCCCAGACAGAAGGTGCATCAGTCCCCAGACAGTTGTTGCATAAGTCCCCAGACAGAAGGTGCATCAGTCCCCAGACAGTTGTTGCATAAGTCCCCAGACAGAAGGTGCATCATTCCCCAGACAGAAGGTGCATCAGTCCCCAGACAGTTGTTGCATCAGTCCCCAGACAGAAGGTACATCAGTTTCCAGACACATTTTGCATCAGTCCCAGATAGATGGTGCATCAGTCCCCAGACAGAAGGTGCATCAGTCCCCAGGAAAATGTTGCATCAACCCCAGACAGATGATATTGCATCAGTCCCCAGACAGATATTGCATAAGTCCCTAGACAGAAGGTGCATCAGTCCCCAGACAGATGTTGCATCAGTCCCCAGACAGAAGGTGCATCAATCCCAGACAGATGTTGCATCAGTCCCCAGACAGAAGGTGCATCAGTCCCCAGACACATGTTGCATCAGTCCCCAGACAGATGGTGCATCAGTCCCCATACATATGTTGCATCAGTCCCCAGACAGATGTTGCATCAGTCCCCAGACAGAAGGTGCATCAGTCCCCAGACAGATGTTGCATCAGTCCCCAGACAGAAGGTGCATCAGTCCCCAGGAAAATGTTGCATCAACCCCAGGCAGATATTGCATCAGTCCCCAGACAGATATTGCATAAGTCCCTAGACAGAAGGTGCATTAGTCCCCAGACAGATGTTGCATCAGTCCCCAGACAGAAAGTGCATCAATCCCCAGACAGATGTTGCATCAGTCCCCAGACAGAAGGTGCATCAGTCCCCAGAAAAATGTTGCATCAACCCCAGACAGATATTGCATCAGTCCCCAGACAGATATTGCATAAGTCCCTAGACAGAAGGTGCATCAGTCCCCAGACAAATGTTGCATCAGTCCCCAGATAGAAAGTGCATCTATCCCCAGACAGATGTTGCATCAGTCCCCAGACAGAAGGTGCATCAATCCCCAGACAGATGTTGCATCAGTCCCCAGACAGATGGTGCATCAGTCCCCATACATATGTTGCATCAGTCCTCAGACAGATGTTGCATCAGTCCCCAGACAGAAGGTGCATCAGTCCCCAGACAGATGTTGCATCAGTCCCCAGACACATGTTGCGTTAGTCCCAGACAGAAGGTGCATCAGTCCCCAGACAGAAGGTGCATCAGTCCCCAGACAGAAGGTGCATCAGACCCCAGACAGATGTTGCATCAGTCCCCAGACACATGTTGCATTAGTCCCAGACATATGGTGCATCAGTCCCCAGACAGAAGGTGCATCAGTCCCCAGACAGATGTTGCATCAGTCCCCAGACAGATGTTGCATCAGTCCCCAGACAGAAGGTGCATCAGTCCCCAGACAAATGTTTCATCAGTCCCTAGACAGAAGGTGCATCAGTCCCCAGACACATGTTGCATCAGTCCCAGACAGATGGTGCATCAGTCCCCAGACAGAAGGTGCATCAGTCCCCAGAAAAATGTTGCATCATTCCCCAGACAGATATTGCATAAGTCCCCAGAAAGAAGGTACATCAGTCTCCACACAGATGTTGCATCAGTCCCCAGAAAAATGTTGCATCAGTCCCCAGACAGATGTTGCATCAGTCCCCAGACAGAAGGTACATCAGTCTCCAGACATATGTTGCATTAGTTCCCAGACAGATATTGCATCAGTCCCCAGACAGATGTTGTATCAGTCCCCAGACAGATGTTGCATCAGTCCCCAGACAGATGTTGCATCAGTCCCCAGACAGATGTTGCATCAGTCCCCAGACAGATATTGCATAAGTCCTAGACAGAAGGCGCATCAGTCCCCAGACAGATGTTGCATCAGTCCCCAGACAGAAGGTACATCAGTCTCCAGACATATGTTGCCATAGTTCCCAGACAGATATTGCATCAGTCCCCAGACAGATGTTGTATCAGTCCCCAGACAGATGTTGCATCAGTCCCCAGACAGATGTTGCATCAGTCCCCAGACAGATGTTGCATCAGTCCCCTGACAGAAGGTACATCAGTCTCCAGACAGATATTGCATCAGTCCCCAGACAGATATTGCATAAGTCCCCAGACAGAAGGTGCATCATTCCCCAGACAGAAGGTGCATCAGTCCCCAGACAGATGTTGCATCAGTCCCCAGACAGAAGGTGTATCAGTCCCCAGACAGATGTTGCATCTGTCCCCAGACAGAAGGTACATCAGTTTCCAGACACATTTTGCATCAGTCCCAGATAGATGGTGCATCAGTCCCCAGACAGAAGGTGCATCAGTCCCCAGGAAAATGTTGCATCAACCCCAGACAGATATTGCATCAATCCCCAGACAGATGTTGCATCAGTCCCCAGACAGATGGTGCATCAGTCCCCATACATATGTTGCATCAGTCCTCAGACAGATGTTGCATCAGTCCCCAGACAGAAGGTGCATCAGTCCCCAGACAGATGTTGCATCAGTCCCCAGACACATGTTGCGTTAGTCCCAGACAGAAGGTGCATCAGTCCCCAGACAGAAGGTGCATCAGTCCCCAGACAGAAGGTGCATCAGACCCCAGACAGATGTTGCATCAGTCCCCAGACACATGTTGCATTAGTCCCAGACATATGGTGCATCAGTCCCCAGACAGAAGGTGCATCAGTCCCCAGACAGATGTTGCATCAGTCCCCAGACAGATGTTGCATCAGTCCCCAGACAGAAGGTGCATCAGTCCCCAGACAAATGTTTCATCAGTCCCTAGACAGAAGGTGCATCAGTCCCCAGACACATGTTGCATCAGTCCCAGACAGATGGTGCATCAGTCCCCAGACAGAAGGTGCATCAGTCCCAGAAAAATGTTGCATCATTCCCCAGACAGATATTGCATAAGTCCCCAGAAAGAAGGTACATCAGTCTCCACACAGATGTTGCATCAGTCCCCAGAAAAATGTTGCATCAGTCCCCAGACAGATATTGCATAAGTCCCTAGACAGAAGGCGCATCAGTCCCCAGACAGATGTTGCATCAGTCCCCAGACAGAAGGTACATCAGTCTCCAGACATATGTTGCATTAGTTCCCAGACAGATATTGCATCAGTCCCCAGACAGATGTTGTATCAGTCCCCAGACAGATGTTGCATCAGTCCCCAGACAGATGTTGCATCAGTCCCCAGACAGATGTTGCATCAGTCCCCAGACAGATATTGCATAAGTCCCTAGACAGAAGGCGCATCAGTCCCCAGACAGATGTTGCATCAGTCCCCAGACAGAAGGTACATCAGTCTCCAGACATATGTTGCCATAGTTCCCAGACAGATATTGCATCAGTCCCCAGACAGATGTTGTATCAGTCCCCAGACAGATGTTGCATCAGTCCCCAGACAGATGTTGCATCAGTCCCCAGACAGATGTTGCATCAGTCCCCTGACAGAAGGTACATCAGTCTCCAGACAGATATTGCATAAGTCCCCAGACAGAAGGTGCATCATTCCCCAGACAGAAGGTGCATCAGTCCCCAGACAGATGTTGCATCAGTCCCCAGACAGAAGGTGTATCAGTCCCAGACAGATGTTGCATCTGTCCCCAGACAGAAGGTACATCAGTTTCCAGACACATTTTGCATCAGTCCCAGATAGATGGTGCATCAGTCCCCAGACAGAAGGTGCATCAGTCCCCAGGAAAATGTTGCATCAACCCCAGACAGATATTGCATCAGTCCCCAGACAGATATTGCATAAGTCCCTAGACAGAAGGTGCATCAGTCCCCAGACAGATGTTGCATCAGTCCCCAGACAGAAGTTGCATCAATCCCCAGACAGATGTTGCATCAGTCCCCAGACAGGAGGTACATCAGTTTCCAGACACATTTTGCATCAGTCCCAGATAGATGGTGCATCAGTCCCCAGACAGAAGGTGCATCAGTCCCCAGGAAAATGTTGCATCAGTCCCCAGACAGATATTGCATAAGTCCCTAGACAGAAGGTGCATCAGTCCACAGACAGATGTTGCATCAGTCCCCAGACAGAAGGTACATCAGTCTCCAGACAGATATTGCATCAGTTCCCAGACAGATATTGCATCAATCCCCAGACAGATGTTGTATCAGTCTCCAGACAGATATTGCATCAGTCCCCAGACAGATATTGCATAAGTCCCTAGACAGAAGGTGCATCAGTCCCCAGACAAATGTTGCATCAGTCCCCAGATAGAAAGTGCATCTATCCCCAGACAGATGTTGCATCAGTCCCCAGACAGATTGTGCATCAGTCCCCATACATATGTTGCATCAGTCCTCAGACAGATGTTGCATCAGTCCCCAGACAGAAGGTGCATCAGTCCCAAGACAGATGTTGCATCAGTCCCCAGACACATGTTGCGTTAGTCCCAGACAGAAGGTGCATCAGTCCCCAGACAGAAGGTGCATCAGTCCCCAGACAGAAGGTGCATCAGACCCCAGACAGATGTTGCATCAGTCCCCAGACACATGTTGCATTAGTCCCAGACATATGGTGCATCAGTCCCCAGACAGAAGGTGCATCAGTCCCCAGACAGATGTTGCATCAGTCCCCAGACAGATGTTGCATCAGTCCCCAGACAGAAGGTGCATCAGTCCCCAGACAAATGTTTCATCAGTCCCTAGACAGAAGGTGCATCAGTCCCCAGACACATGTTGCATCAGTCCCAGACAGATGGTGCATCAGTCCCCAGACAGAAGGTGCATCAGTCCCCAGAAAAATGTTGCATCATTCCCCAGACAGATATTGCATAAGTCCCCAGAAAGAAGGTACATCAGTCTCCACACAGATGTTGCATCAGTCCCAGAAAAATGTTGCATCAGTCCCCAGACAGATATTGCATAAGTCCCTAGACAGAAGGCGCATCAGTCCCCAGACAGATGTTGCATCAGTCCCCAGACAGAAGGTACATCAGTCTCCAGACATATGTTGCATTAGTTCCCAGACAGATATTGCATCAGTCCCCAGACAGATGTTGTATCAGTCCCCAGACAGATGTTGCATCAGTCCCCAGACAGATGTTGCATCAGTCCCCAGACAGATGTTGCATCAGTCCCCAGACAGATATTGCATAAGTCCCTAGACAGAAGGCGCATCAGTCCCCAGACAGATGTTGCATCAGTCCCCAGACAGAAGGTACATCAGTCTCCAGACATATGTTGCCATAGTTCCCAGACAGATATTGCATCAGTCCCCAGACAGATGTTGTATCAGTCCCCAGACAGATGTTGCATCAGTCACCAGACAGATGTTGCATCAGTCCCCAGACAGATGTTGCATCAGTCCCCTGACAGATGTTGCATCAGTCCCCTGACAGATATTGCAACAGTCCCCAGACAGATATTGCATAAGTCCCCAGACAGAAGGTGCATCATTCCCCAGACAGAAGGTGCATCAGTCCCCAGACAGATGTTGCATCAGTCCCCAGACAGAAGGTGTATCAGTCCCCAGACAGAAGGTGTATCAGTCCCCAGACAGATGTTGCATCTGTCCCCAGACAGAAGGTGTATCAGTCCCCAGACAGATGTTGCATCAGTCCCCAGACAGAAGGTGTATCAGTCCCCAGACAGATGTTGCATCAGTCCCCAGACAGAAGGTGTATCAGTCCCCAGACAGATGTTGCATCTGTCCCCAGACAGAAGGTGTATCAGTCCCCAGACAGAAGTTGCATCAGTCCACAGACAGAAGGTGTATCAGTCCCCAGACAGATGTTGTATCAGTCCCCAGACAGAAGGTGTATCAGTCCCCAGACAGATGTTGCATCAGTCCCCAGACAGAAGGTGTATCAGTCCCCAGACAGATGTTGCATCTGTCCCCAGACAGAAGGTACATCAGTTTCCAGACACATTTTGCATCAGTCCCAGATAGATGGTGCATCAGTCCCCAGACAGAAGGTGCATCAGTCCCCAGGAAAATGTTGCATCAACCCCAGACAGATATTGCATCAGTCCCCAGACAGATATTGCATAAGTCCCTAGACAGAAGGTGCATCAGTCCCCAGACAGATGTTGCATCAGTCCCCAGACAGAAGTTGCATCAATCCCCAGACAGATGTTGCATCAGTCCCCAGACAGAAGGTACATCAGTTTCCAGACACATTTTGCATCAGTCCCAGATAGATGGTGCATCAGTCCCCAGACAGAAGGTGCATCAGTCCCCAGGAAAATGTTGCATCAGTCCCCAGACAGATATTGCATAAGTCCCTAGACAGAAGGTGCATCAGTCCCCAGACAGATGTTGCATCAGTCCCCAGACAGAAGGTACATCAGTCTCCAGACAGATATTGCATCAGTTCCCAGACAGATATTGCATCAATCCCCAGACAGATGTTGTATCAGTCTCCAGACAGAAATTGCATCATTCCCCAGACAGATTTTGCATCAGTCCCCAGACAGATGTTGCATCAGTCCCCAGACAGATGTTGCATCAGTCCCCAGACAGATATTGCATCAGTCCCCAGACAGATTTTGCATCAGTCCCCAGACAGATGTTGCATCAGTCCCCAGACAGATGTTGTATCAGTCCCCAGACAGATGTTGTATCAGTCCCCAGACAGATGTTGTATCAGTCCCCAGACAGATATTGCATCAGTCCCCAGACAGATTTTGCATCAGTCCCCAGACAGATGTTGTATCAGTCTCCAGACAGATATTGCATCAGTCCCCAGACAGATATTGCATCAGTCCCCAGACAGATTTTGCATCAGTCCCCAGACAGATGTTGTATTAGTCCCCAGACAGATGTTGCATCACTCCCTAGGCTTTGATTCCTTCCTGTCACAGATCAACTCTGCTGCATGTTTATTGTCATTGTTCTTTACTTGCTTGTTTAGTAATAAGTTTAACCTTGACACTTTATTATAGTTGATTTTGTGTTGCAAAGTTGGAGTCTACTCAAGAGTTGTCCTAGCTTTATTCCTTTCTGAGACTGCTGTCTGTGGTTCCATGTTCCAAAAGGGACGGTATTCTGTTCTGCGTCCTTTAGGTATAGTTTACTTTGCAGCACTTTGGATGATTTGTGTAAAAGTTTAATTGAAATCGTCTACAACATTATCAGCTACTTTTCTCTATAATTGCCCAGTGGTTTCTATGTATTGTTTCCAATCAGCTTTCTTGAAATACCATCTTGTCTTGTGCTATGTCTGGATTGTTGTGGTCTTAGTGTCTATGGTGGTTACGATGGGTATCACTGACTATGTATTCAATTACTTATATGGTTACTGTCGGTCTGTGATCGCTGTCTATGTCTTCAATTACTTGTATGGTTACTATCTGTCTCTGATCGCTGTCTATGTCTTCAATTACTTGTGTGGTAACTATCGGTCTGTGATCGCTGTCTATGTCTTCAATTACTTGTATGGTTACTACCTGTCTGTGATCGCTGTCTATGTCTTCAATTACTTGAATGCGGCAGTTTACGAGGTGAACAGAGCAGATGGTCAAGTCGGGTCTACTGAGGGAGAAATAGTCTCAGTGGATCAGGAATGGTGTAGACTCTGATGGGAACTTTCGGTAATGATGATCATAGCAAGAAACAAACCAGGGGGAAGGAAACATGTGAAAACATCAGAAACGTGGTTTTACAAGAGGGTGTGGATGATGTCGCTGACATGAGCAACAGGTATGTTCTAACAGAGGCCAGGACAAAATAGAGGTCTAGAACAGTCATTAGATGAAGATAATCGTCGCTTGTGTTGAGAATTTCTAATAGCTGGGACACATAGCTACAACAAATGGGGAAAACTATAGACAGAGAGACAGACAGACAGAAAGACAGACAGCAGATAGACAGACAGGCAAGCAGACAGATAGAGAGACAGACAGGCAGACCGACAGGCAGATATATATATATATATATATATATATATATATATAGAGAGAGAGAGAGAGAGAGAATAAGAAGTCAAGAGAATGGTTTGGCAGAATTTATGAGAAATTGAAGAGATAAAAAGTTTCGGAGAGACATGGTCACCGACGCCAGGAGGCATACTATGATAAGATATATACAGTAATCGTAACGTGACATTTATGTAGCTAGTCATATATTATGTCACATCTGTATGAGCCAAACGTCTTTATGTCCGTGACAGATAAGAACCGGCTGTAGAAGCCGTCAAAGCTGGCTTTCCTGGCCCCCACCCGATCCCTCAAAGGGAAGCTATTCTCGTTATGTTCTGAATAAAATAATTCTTGTCATGTCTCTCATTACCTTCTAGTTCTCCTAGCATCTGCCGTCCAGTGAAGACCTATTGTTACAGAACTTATAGAATCGTTACGATATGACACCTATGTCACCTTTGTTTCTACATTTCTTAAGCGACAACTCAGATGTACGATTGTGTATTGAGATCTATATTGGGAATGACGTTATAAGCCAGAGCTTCTACGGGGGAATCAGCAATTGGACCACAACACAAATATTCGGAATTTAATTGTGAATCTATCTATCTATTGACCTTTCGAGCCGTAACCGGCCCATAGGGCGTAGACCAAGATACACCTTCTCCTATATGAATTTTTGTTCTAGCAGTTTTCTTTTAAAGATATTTTATTAAATCTCGCCATCTGTCTCTGTTCTGTGCAAGCAGTTCTATCTCATTGAGGGAGCCGATTCCTGCTGCTCTTGCCTCTCTCATCAATGTTCTTCTCAGTGTCTCCCTGGGTCTTCCTCTTTTTCTTTTACCTGTTGTTTCCCATATGAGGGCTTGCTTTGCTATTCGATTATTATCTCTTCTCATCACATGTCCAACGTATGACCATCGTCTTTTCTTTATTACTGAAGATATTAGTGGTTGATTGGCGATTTCTCTAATTTCCTCGTTTGTTTTGAATTCGTTCCATTCTATACCAAGTGTCCGGTTAGCGCAATCGATAGGCGGTTGGCTTACCACGGCAACAGCCGGGGTTCGTTCCCTGGCGAGGACACCTGGGTTTTACTAATTCCCTAAAAATTAGTAGGAGCCGCGATAGCTCAGTGGTTAGTGAACTGGACTACTACGGACAAGGGGTAGGGTTCGATCCCAACCGACGGCTCCGGGTTCACCCAGCCTTAAATGGGTACCGGATTTTTTCTGGGAAAGTAAAAGCAGCACGGGCGTAATACCGACCACATTACCCCAAAAATCATGTGCTGAAGGTCTGTAAAATATAGGGTCACTAACACCATATTTCCCTATACGCCACTTGGCGTGACGGGGGGTACTTTACTATACCAAGTATTTTCCTTAGACATTTATTTTCGAATGCGTTCAACTTTGTTTCTATATCTCTTGTTGTTTTCCAGCTTTCACACGCATACGTAAGGGTTGATAGTACATTTGATTTGAATAGCCTAAGTTTTGTGTTTGTGCTAATGAGTTTTGATTTCCACAACTTTTCAAGGCTTCTGAAAGACATTGCTGCTTTAGCCAGTCTGATTCTAATTTCTTTGCTCGTATCCCCTTCTCGATCAATGTGACTTCCAAGATAGATAAAGTGATCGATCTCTTCTACTGGTTTGTTTTCCATGTATATTTTGTCACTTGTTGGAATTAAACTTTTCATGACTTTAGTCTTTTCATGATTGACCTCAAGCCCAATTTTGCTGGCTATTGATGATAGTTCATTTGTGTTTTCCTGCATCGTTTTTATCTGACTGCTGATGAGAACTATGTCATCAGCAAAGTCGAGGTCCTCCAAATGGTCTCCTTGTATCCATTCGATGCCTTTATTACCAGTGCAGCATTTCTTCATTATGAAGTCCATAACAATTCCAAATAACAAGGGCGATAAAATACATCCTTGTTTAACCCCAGTTTCTATTGGGAAACATTCGCTCAGTCCTTCCTCTGTTCGAACTGCACATGTGTAACCATCATACATGTCTTTGATAATATTTATGATTTTTGATGGTAAACCATATTGCTTCAGAATTTTCCACAAAGAATCTCTATGAATACTATCAAATGCTTTTTTGAAGTCGATGAAGTTAAGTACAAAAGGTTTTTGCTTTTCAATATGTTCCTCCAATATAAGTCGTAGAGTGAAAATGTGGTCAAGACAGCTTCTCCCTTTTCTAAACCCAGCCTGTTCTTCACGCATTACTGTATCTATTGAATCCTTTATTCTATTTAGGATGATTTTACAGAATAACTTTGAGGCAACTGACAAAAGTGTCACGCCTCTCCAGTTGTTACAATCTCTAAGATTGCCCTTTTTTGGGATCTTAACAATGATTCCTTTTTTCCATTTATGAGGCGTCTTCTCTGTTTTCCAAATGATGTTGAACATTTTTTGGAGATGTATTAAATTATGGCTATCAATTGCCTTGAGGATCTCAGCTGTTAACTTATCCTCTCCAGCAGCCTTGTTATTGGTCATTAGCTTTAAGGTGGTTTCTATTTCACTCAAGGTGAAGTCATCTAAATTTACATCTAATTCTGCTGCTGGTGTTTCAGCTTCAAAATCTATTAAACTGTGAGGTAGTGGACGGTTAAGAATTTCTTTGAAGTGTTCTGCCCAACGGGCTTTTATGTCTGCGCTTGTTGTTAGCATTAATCCAGATTTGTCTAGAATTGGTGTTCCACTGGATGTATA
This sequence comes from Megaustenia siamemsis, assembly GCA_032433765.1. Classification (NCBI taxonomy): domain Eukaryota; kingdom Metazoa; phylum Mollusca; class Gastropoda; order Stylommatophora; family Ariophantidae; genus Megaustenia; species Megaustenia siamemsis. Next base: position 88,855,592 of record JAVIAB010000125.1, on the reverse strand, counting down.
GGTGTTTGTCAGCATCTTTTGTACTGTATAGAGAGTTCTGCTGTCTCCTGTAATTGCAGCTGTCTCTGCTTTCTCTGCCAAGTTGTCTATATAAGCTCTTGTATCTCTTCTTGCCGAACTTTTCACTTTGTTGTCTAATTCTTTGTATGTTGCTTTTGCCAGAACCTTTCCAAGATCTGTCTTTACATTAGTCACGGCTCTCTTTGCTTCTCTTCTTTCTTTGATGTATTTCCATGTGGTGTCTGAGATCCAAGCTCGTTTTTCCATTTTCTTCAGTCCGGCACTTGCTTCTGCTGCTGTCATTAGTATTTTGCTCTGTGAGTCCCACATTTCATTGATATCTAAGTCTATTTCACCGAGTGCTGAATAACAATTACTTAGCTCTATGTTAAACTTTTCCTTTATGGCTTCATCTTTCAGTTTATGACTATCAATTTTATGTGTAATTGACCTCTTCTGTTGGTTTCTAAATTTTAATCTTATTTTCCCAATGCACAGGTTGTGGTCACTATTAACATCAGCACCTCTGTAAGCTCTTACATCTATTAATGATGATCTGAATTGTTGTTTAATACATAGGTGGTCAATTTGATTTGATGTTCTATCGTCAGGAGATATCCATGTTGTTTTGTGAATATTTTTGTGTGGAAATAATGTCCCACCTATAACTAAATTTTCTATTAAACATAATTCTATTAATCTTTCTCCATTCTGACTTGTTGTATTACAGCCTTCTCTCCCCATCACATGTTCCACTCCTGCGTTATCTTGTCCTACTTTGGCGTTGAAGTCTCCCATTACAATTAAAAGATCGTGTTTTGGTATTTTGTTTATAAGTTGTTGCAGTTGGTTATAAAAAACGTCCTTAACTTCATCATCAGCTTCGTTAGTAGGCGCATAACATTGAATAATTGAAAGTCTTCCATGTTTTGTTTTGTAGCGTGTTCGTATCAGACGGCTATTTACCGGTTCCCATTCTAATAAACTTCTTGCAGCTTTGTCTGTCATCATTATGCCTACTCCTTCACGGTGTTTTCCATCTTCCCTTCCAGAAAAAACTACTATTTTATTATCAATAGATCTCCTACCTGTTCCAGGCCAGCGCATTTCGCTTAATCCTAAAATATCTAGATCGTATCTGTCCATCTCGCTCGCGACCTGTGCATGTTTCGTCGGAGCGGCCATTGTTCGCACATTCCAGAATCCTATTTTTGTTGTTGTTTTGGGGCCGAAAAAACTATCATTATTATCTACTGCTAATTTACACATTCTGTATCAGGTCTACGTTTCATTAACAACATCGTTTTTACGATAGCGGCTTGTTAAACCTCTGATCAACGGTTCAATACCAAGCCGGAGAAAAATAATTCCTCCATTTTGGAAACAACCGGAAACCCTATATAATATATATATATATATATATATATATGGAAAGAAGGAAACCAGACCAAACATCAAAGGCTTTCTACCTCAAAACATCCGGACAGAGAAGAAGATGGGAGACCCAAAAAATATAGATAGACGGAATAAAATATATAAAATATAATTGCAAGAACTGACAATATTTATAGCTTGTGTTATTGAGTTATTCTTGAGTTATCATGATTACACTCCGAACATGTCCATTATTGCTCAGATCCCCAGCTCATTTCCCGCAGCGTCCAGCGACTGACGGACTCCAGTTCTGTGTTAGTTAATCAGTTCTCTTATATGTCCACTAAGCCTCTCGTTTCTGTCTTTACCCATCTTTACTCCCATCTCTTTCATCCGAAGGAGTGACGTGGACTCATGGTTGTCATGTGTCCTTCCTTCATCTAGGAGGGCATTAATGGCGTCCGCCTTATCATTTTAGTTGACCGTCTTCAACGACAGCACGTTTAGAAAGCATGTCCGCTCTTCCATGTTCTCGTACTCCCGCATGTCTAGTGACGTAGACACAGATGACTCCACGTAACGTTGACTTCTGCAATGACTCTCCCCATTGCCTGAGTACAGAGCCCGCCTCCACTTTTCTTATCATGCTCATAAAATCACTATTCAGGCGTGGGTGTAGTCTTGTGACTCCAACCAGTTGAATGCGCTGGTCACTGCCCTCACCTCCATAGTCATGCTACTCGTGGTCATGACATACGCACCACTGTCATCATTGACTAGTTTGTCTGCCGAGCGTGCTGTAAACGCCCTGCACTCATTTGGTGTCGTATTACAGATCCGTCCGTATAGGTGACTCATCGTCCTCGACGGTGTTGTCCCTGATGAGGGTGTTGGCCTCCACACCACAACTGGTTAGAATGTACGTCTTTACAGCGTCCGGGTACGCCAAATAACGACACATCATCTAAAAGGAAAGAAAGGAAAAGAACAACCAATACATCATCTACTATCAGATTTGGTTCCTCCTCTTTTCTCTTTTCACTAATACCTAAAAGGTGTCGTGCTTTACATCATTTGTCGTTCTTGAGCTGCTCGAATTGTCTGAATGAATGATTTTCCTTTGTTGTTACATGTCTCTGTCACTGCATCTATCCATCTTCTTCTGGGTCTTCCTCTTGGTCTTTTTCCATGCATTCTTGAGAAGAACGCCCTTGATGGTGATTGTTGAGGATTCATTCTGACCAGGCGGCCAAACCATTTAAGTTGTTGTTGTTCTATATATTCTTGGCAGGGTTTGATAAATTGTGTTCAACTTTCCTCATTTCTTTGCGACGCGTCAATGCAACAACAGACGGACCAAACAAACCAATACTTGAACCTTAGTTATATCTTATAACGTTGTTGCAGATTTTGTTGCGTTTGAAAGCCAAATAAGAATGTCACTTTTCTAGGTTTGGGCCCAATGCCGTGGACAATCAACTCCGAGATCTACCCAATGTGGGCACGAAGCACGGGCACTGCCATAGCTACTGGCTGTAATTGGGTCTGCAATCTGATTGTGTCTCTCTTCTTCCTTACATTAACAGAAACCATCACAAAATACGGTAAGACTGATGTACTTTTACTTATCTGTGTTGCCTTATCTACTGCTTTCAGTCTCATTATTACATGTGCTAACTTTATCAGAAGAAGCCGTTGGAGATACATCGGTCATGCGCTGAGAATAAAGGCAGAAAGACTTCCCCACAAGGCATTCTTGTGGAAACCGTCTGTGAAAGAAAAAATAGGCAATTTAAGAAAATCACTATGGAGAACGATTACTAGGGAAGGCCATGAGACTAAGAAACAAACTAAGAACTAGCATCTGATCGTCACTCCAGGAGAATCGCGCTAACACTACTATAATTAGTTAACAAAAACACTACTATAATTAGTTAACAAAAACACTACTATAATTATTTAACAAAAACACTACTATAATTAGTTAACAAAAACACTACTATAATTAATTAACAAAAACACTACTATAATTAGTTAACAAAAACACTACTATAATTAGTTAACAAAAACACTACTATAATTATTTAACAAAAACACTACTATAATAAGTTAACAAAAACACTACTATAATTAATTAACAAAAACACTACTATAATTAGTTAATAAAAACACTACTATAATTAATTAACAAAAACACTACTATAATTAGTTAACAAAAACACTACTATAATTAGTTAACAAAAATACTACTATAATTAATGAACAAAAACACTACTATAATTAGTTAACGAAAATACTACTATAATTAGTTAGCAAAAACACTACTATAATTAGTTAACAAAAACACTGCTATAATTAGTTAACAAAAACACTACTATAATTAGTTAACAAAAACACTACTATAATTATTTAACAAAAACACTACTATTATTTGTTAACAAAAACACTACTATAATTAGTTCACAAAAATACTACTATAATTAGTTAACAAAAACACTACTATAATTAGTTAACAAAAATACTAATCATGCTACCATTACTAAAATAAGTTAACAAAAACATTACTATAATTAGTTAACAAAAACACTACTATAATTAGTTAACAAAAACACTATTATAATTAGTTAACAAAAACACTACTATAATTAGTTAACAAAAACACTACTATCACTGTTACCATTACTATAATTAGTTAACAAAAACACTACTATAATTAGTTAACAAAAACACTACTATAATTAGTTAACAAAACACTACTATCACTGCTACCATTACTATAATTAGTTAACAAAACAGTACTATCACTGCTACCATTACTATAATTAGTTAACAAAAACACTACATTACTGCTACTACTACTATAATTAGTTAACAAAAACACTACATTACTGTTACTACTACTATAATAAAGTCAGCAAAAGTACTACTATCACTACCACCGCTACTTAAACAGCACGCCATAACTATCTTGATCTCATTCAACACACACCAATGCTCTGACCCTCTGTCTATTCTTTGCTTCATTGCTTGTGATCACTGAAGACGTCTGCCGGCTCACTCTGATAATATCTCTCATTCTTTATTTGTTTCTTCTTCCTCATCTCTCTCTCTCTCTCTCTCTTATAAAAGTCATTTTTATCTGATCAACTGTAAACGTTTTGAATTATGCAGATTCATCTTTTCAACACTTAGCGATCAACCAGTCTCCATCTCAGCACCAAGCTTAGAATGTACAAGTCAAATGTGCGATCTATACTCCTATCATTATCATGTGCCATACCGGTTGGCGTAGGTGATCATGTCATTCCACAATCTTATATCTACAGTGCATCGTATTAGTTCTGTTGTTGACTGTTTTCCATGCCATGACACCAAGCTATCCAGTATTTTCTCTCTTTGTCGCCCGGGATCTCTCTTTCCTTTTATTTTGCCAGTAGTAACCAAGTATTCCAACTTTCCTCTTCTCATGATGTCCCCGAAAAATGTTGATTGCTTCTTTCTGATGTTTTTTAAGAGCTACCTTTTTGTGTTGGCCTCTTTGAGAACTTCCTCATTGGTCTTTTTAGCTGTCCAGGGAACTTTCGACATTCTTCTGAGAAATCCCATCTCTGTGGCCTCTAATCGTCTTTTCATTTGTTTGTCTACTGTCCATGATTCGCTTCCATAGGTCAGAATTGGTTCTATATAGCACCGATGAACTCTCTTTCTCATTTTTTATTGACATAGATTTGTTGCATAAGATATTTATCATTTTCTGAAATGCTATTTTGGCCTGAGCTATTCTGCTTTTTATTTCTGTGGTGCATCTCCTATATGCAGCAGAAATGTGGCGAATGCACCATAAGATAGAAAGCCAACTAAGAGGATTTGAAGGTCTTAAGAAGATTCTAAACATCTATTTGGATCAACACATTATTACGAACAAGGAAGTCGCCAGAAGCTGAGGCATTAACAACATCAATCAAGGAGTGAAAAGAAAGAGTTGGAAATGGCTAGGCCACGTTCTACGAGTGAAACGAACCTGGCATCCACACCTAGAATTAACATGGACAGCACCTGGCAAAGGAAGAAGAGGCAGACTATTGGGGCGACGAACCATACGTGATGAAATGAAAGAGGCTGGTGAAAGCTGCAGACCGGATAGAGTGGAGACCTTTTGTGGGTGTCCTATGCTCCGACCGGAGCTCAGAGAATTAAGAATATATAATTGTATGCCTTCTGATGTAATGACTTATTTCCCTTCTTAATTCTCTCTCCAATGTTACAAGTTATCTCCCTTTCTATTGCAGGCGCATTTTGGCTGTTTGCAGGAATCTGCTTCCTCGGAATGTTCTTTACAATAATCTTCGTGCCAGAGACCAAGAACAAAAGTCTAGAAGAGGTAGAAGATCTGTTCAGGGGCAACAAGAAACGTGGCTCTGACAATCTAGGCTACGAGAGAGAAATTAACGCGCCAAAAGACACAACCGCGAAAAATATCACAAGACTATAGTTCTCGCCTGCCTCAACTATCTATAACACTGTTATGTAAATATGAATGCTTGGGCATCTCTGTGTATGTGAGATTGGTTAAATGGAGGTACTGAAATTACGTTTATGGAATTTTGGTCTCGGGTACAGTTCTGCATGGAGTAAAAGATGTACTGATGGCAAAAATGTACTTATTATAGTTTCGTTTGTTAAAACCGATGCCATAATTTCATCCATGTTTTTTATATTAAAAAATAGTAATGATAAACGATATCAATTATGCTAAATGGAGGATAGGAATTTGGTCCTAGTGGCCAGGTTTACCGATTTAGTTTTGAAGTGATGCGGTCTGTACTTATTCATCCATTCTTCTTTTCCATAAAAATAGAGAATATATTAGATATCTATTTATAGGTATTGGGGTCACTTCCTTTCTATGTTCCTTGTCCAAAAATCAAACAATAAACGTTTACCATAGTTGGAAGTTTAACCTGGACTGTCTGGTCAACAGGTGAGTTCTTTGCTCACCTCACCACCCATTTCTCATGACATACATGACAGTTTTCATTTAGTTATTTCATCCCCCTTTTCAACAATTACTACAACTATTACTAATGCTATTACTACAACTACTACTATTACGAATGCTACTACTAATGCTACCACTACTACTACACAAACTTTTGCTACTACTGCTACTGTTACTATTTGCTCATAAAACATTATTTACACTGTGTTCCAGGTTCTATCTGGGCTGATTTATTGAAATCATTCTTTTTATACCTTTCAGCTCCCTGTGGAGCATAGGCCTTCAATAAACACGTCCAGCTCCCTGTGGAGCATAGGCCTTCAATAAACACGTTCAGCTCCCTGTGGAGCATAGGCCTTCAATAAACACGTTCAGCTCCTTGTGGAGCATAGGCCTTTAATAAACACGTTCAGCTCCCTGTGGAGCATAGGCCTTCAACAAACACTTTCAGTTACCTGTGGAGCATAGGCCTTCAACAAACACTTTCAGTTACCTGTGGAGCATAGGCCTCCAACAAAGACTTTCAGCTCCCTGTGGAGCATAAGACTTCAACAAACACTTTCAGCTCCCTGTGGAGCATAGGCCTTCAACAAACACTTTCAGCTACCTGTGGATCATAGGTCCCCAACAAACACTTTCAGTTCCCTGTGGAGCATAGGCCTTAAACAAACACTTTCAGCTACCTGTGGAGCATAGGTCTCCAACCAACACTTTCAGCTCCCTGTGGAGCATAGGTCTACAACCAACACGTTCAGCTCCCTGTGGAGCATTGGTCTTTAACAAACACTTTCCAAGTCGTTCTGTTTCTTGCCATTCTTTTATGATCATTCCATGTCTTCCCCATCATCTTCATCTCTACTTCCTGTCTTCTCCAAGAATATTTTGGTCTTCCTCTTTGTCTCTTCCCCTGTTGACTCCAAAAAAAGGGCCTGTCAAGGCCATAAACATTTTATACTCCAATTGTTGACTAAACACACTTCACACATTTCTTTCTTCATATTTTTGCTTATAAAATCCCATCTTGTACAATATTTTCTAACATGAAAGAAAATGACCCACATTTGGCCAAGAACATTTCACTTCCTGATCAGAAGGGCATGGGCTCAATCCCCAGAGGAAATTGCTTTTATTTTGGACCAATAAGGCTCCGAGGTTCACCTAGTCTCTAAAAATTGGGACCAAATATTTTTTCTGAGAAGTAGAAAATTTTTCTGGTGGCCTGGCATGATACCGATCCCATCACCCAAAAATGTTCCAAGGTCATAGAAAAAATCTGGTCACTAACATTGTATTCCCTATACGTCTATGCAAAGCAGGGGAGGGAACTTTTATTGTTATCATTTCCATTGATGGTTGTTAATAGATAGGAATAGATTCAGCAGGGGGCCTCGGTAGCCTAGTTGGGAAAACCACCCGACTAGTCTAGTTCAGACAACCTGTGTTTGGTTCCTGCTAGAAGCAGTGTGAATTGTACTCGTTGGAAAAAAATATCCCCGTGATTGACCCAGCCACTGGGAGAAATGGGTACCAGGGTAGTACTGTGGGAAGGTGAGGCCTCTCATCGTGAGTTATAATGCTTGAAGCGATGCTATCCAGAAGTCTCCGAACACTTTTGGATAGGTGGAAGCGGACCAGCACATATCGGTGAAAACTTGCGTGCCAAGACGTTGATTCAAGTCTCCTAGTTAACCTTTATTAAATTCAACAAAAACCCCTGTAAACACCATTTCCAATACGTTAGGACCTTATGAGAGCCAGGGGCATGATTATAATGTCCTGGCTTGATGATACGAGCTGAATTGTGAACAAGGGTTAAAACCCAGTTTAACAATTTTACAGTTGACCCAGCTGATAAAGGAATTTGTACCTGACTCACAGAGTTGGGGAAAAGTAGAACGGCACTGGCCTTCACACCTCCAAATGCTGTGACTTGGTTCAGTGACATTTTAGATGTCACACCTATTATTCCAATCCAGGATAGTATACCTATTATTTCAATCATGCTTTACATACTTGACATTTCAATCATGCTTTACATACTTAGTTCAATCATGGTTGCAAACCTATAATTTCAATCATGGTTTACATATCTAACATTTCAATCATGGTTTACATACCTATCATTTCAATCATGGTTTACATACCTATCATTTCAATCATGGTTTACATACCTATCATTTCAATCATGGTTTACATACCTATCATTTCAATCATGGTTTACAAACTTTTAATGTTTTTAAAGGCCAACCTTTACACCAGACCAAAAATGTCTAACAAATAAAAACAATCTTACATATCTATTCTCTGATCCAAGTATGAGGCTGTTTATTTTGCTTCCGTCTTGGTGGGGAATCAAAGGTTCCACAACCTCAGTCACTGTCTCCTAGGCAAACCAGACTATAGTTCTCATCAACATTACTACATTGAAAATTACATTTTGCTGCTTCTTCTTTTATCTTTCTCACTGGTACCGAAAAGGTGTAGTGGTTATATCATTTGTCGTTCACTGCTCGAACTGTCTGAATTAGTGACTTTCCTTTGTTGTTACATGTCTCTGTCACTGCATCTATCCATCTTCTTCTGGGTCTTCCTCTTAGTCTTTTTCCATGCATTCTCGAGAAGAACGCCCTTGATGGTGATTGGTAAGGATTCATTCTGACCAGGTGGCCAAACCATTTAAGTTGTTGTTGCTCTATATATTCTTGGCAGGGTCTTCATTTTTATTAGTTTTGCATATTCATGTAGCGTAGTTAGTTGGCCTCGATATTTTAACCCACTTAAAATGAAAGTTTGTTACTATATGATGTTTTAGTCAATTTATGAGCTATTTGTGCATTTCTCCATACAGTTTATTTGTGCCGAATGTTACATGTAGGTTTGTTTTAATAAGAAAAACATATAGAAAGTTGCACAAATGACTTGTTTTTCCTTACAAATTGCCTTGTTTAGATTACTATTCCATTTCTTTTAGAAAAACCCTTACAAATTTATGGAAACCCTTATAATATGGTTATATTATATTACATAGGTATTTTATCATATTATATAGGTATGAGTTAGAATTCTACTTTTCAACTGTTGACTGGATAGTGCATTTGTACAAACCATTCTCATTTTCAACAGCCAGAATGTCATTCAATATGACCAGCTTAAGCATGATACCCGCATTTGTTCACTTGTCTCACAAAAGTTGAAGCACGCAATCTCACCTTCTTCTTCTACCTTTTTTTAGCTCCCAGTGGAGCATAGGTCTTCAACAAACACTTTCCAAGTCGTTCTGTTTTTTGCAATTCTTTTAAGATCATTCCATGTCTTCCCCATCATCTTCATCTCTGCTTCAATCTGTCTTCTCCAAGAATTCCTTGGTCTTCCTCTTTGTCTTTTCCCCTGGGGATTCCAAAAAAGGGCCTGTTGTGTAATACTCTCAGTTGGTTTCCGTAGTGTGTGTCCTATCCATCGCCATCGTCTTCGCTGTATTTCTTTATCCACTGGTATTTGACCAGTACATTTCCATAATTCCACGTTAGTGACTTTGTCCTGCCATTTCCATCCCTTTATTCTGCGCAAGCATCCATTAATGAAAGTCTGTACCTTCGTGATTGTCAATTTTGTTATTCTCCATGTTTCACAGCCATATAATAGAACCGACTTAACATTGGAGTTGAAAATTTGTATTTTTGTATTTAGCCTAATTTCTTTGGATTTCCATATGTTTCCCAGTGCAATGAAAGCTCCTCTTGCTTTTGATATCCTTATTTTGGTATCGTTTTCTGTTCCTCCCTCTTTATCTATATTACTGCCCAGATATATATAAGATTGTACGTCTAGTAGAGGTATTTCTCCTAGTTTTATTTGGTTATTGCCAACTGCATTAATTCTCATAATGTTGGTCTTATCTCTATTAATCTTTAGTCCTAGCTGTTGTGATCTCTCATCTAATATACTCATTTTATCTTGCATCTGTTGGTGGCTGTGTGATAGGAGAGCTATGTCATCAGCAAAGTCTAAATCATCAAGTTGTTTGGTCAGTGACCACTGGATCCCATTTCTGTTGTTTTGAGTTATTTTCATAATCCAATCTATGGCCAGTAGAAAGAGAAATGGAGACAGAAGGCATCCTTGCCTTACTCCTGTTCTTATTTCAAATGCTTCTGTAAGCTGTCCTTCATGCACCACACTACATTTTGTTCCTTCATACATTGTTTTTATCAGGTTAATAAACTTTATGGGGATTCCATAATGACTCAGCAACTTCCAAAGCATTCTTCTGTCTAAACTATCAAATGCCTTTTCGTAATCTATGAATCCAATATAAAGTGGGGATTTTAGTTCTAAACTTTGTTCAACTATTATACGTAGAGTAGTTATTTGATCAGCACATGATCTGTTCTTCCTAAAACCTGCTTGTTCATCTCTCAAGTGTTTCTCTATAGCCTCTTTTAGTCTCTCCAGAATGATTCTGCCTAATATTTTTCCTGGCACTGATAGTAGCATAATTCCCCTATAATTTGTGCACTCCTGTAAACTTCCTTTCTTTGGTAGTTTGATCATATAACCTTCTCTCCAGTCTTTAGGTATTTCTTCCCTCTCCCAAATTTTATCCAATAGATTATGTAACATCTTGGTAGAGGTGATAATATCTGCTTTGATGGCTTCCGAAGGAATTTCATCTGGTCCTGTGGCTTTACCATCTTTTAATAGTTTGATGGCTTTCATTATTTCTTCTTTGCTTGGTTTTCCGCAGTTAACGTGTAATTCTTCTTCTGCTGGTAGTATATCTGGAGGATTATTTGAGCCGGGTCTGTTCAAAAGTTCTTCAAAGTGCTCCTTCTGGGTCTTCCTCTTAGTCTTTTTCCATGCATTCTCGAGAAGAACGCCCTTGATGGTGATTGGTAAGGATTCATTCTGACCAGGTGGCCAAACCATTTAAGTTGTTGTTGCTCTATATATTCTTGGCAGGGTCTTCATTTTTATTAGTTTTGCATATTCATGTAGCGTAGTTAGTTGGCCTCGATATTTTAACCCACTTAAAATGAAAGTTTGTTACTATATGATGTTTTAGTCAATTTATGAGCTATTTGTGCATTTCTCCATACAGTTTATTTGTGCCGAATGTTACATGTAGGTTTGTTTTAATAAGAAAAACATATAGAAAGTTGCACAAATGACTTGTTTTTCCTTACAAATTGCCTTGTTTAGATTACTATTCCATTTCTTTTAGAAAAACCCTTACAAATTTATGGAAACCCTTATAATATGGTTATATTATATTACATAGGTATTTTATCATATTATATAGGTATGAGTTAGAATTCTACTTTTCAACTGTTGACTGGATAGTGCATTTGTACAAACCATTCTCATTTTCAACAGCCAGAATGTCATTCAATATGACCAGCTTAAGCATGATACCCGCATTTGTTCACTTGTCTCACAAAAGTTGAAGCACGCAATCTCACCTGCTTTGAAATAAATGGTCACTAGAAAAGTCAAGATCTCTCCACATAGAATTAGAACTGGGTACTTTCTATTCTAAGATAAACTGCATCTTAGTCCATCAGTTATAAAATCTGAAATTAAAATACTTTCATAATGAAACTTGTCAGTCCAGCTAAGAGATGAAGAGCACTCGTCACACCTCATGGCATACACGGAATATAGTGTTGGTGCCCATATTTTTTTTATGGACCTTCGGCACAATAATTTTTGGGTAATGTGGTTGATATTACACCACTGCCATCTTTCTTTCCCAGAAAACTCCGGTATCCATTGCAAGCTGGATGTACCTGAAAGCCAGAGATTGGAAACCACACTTCTTGTCCTTAGTAGTCTAATTCACTAACTACGGCCCGCAGGCCAGATCCAGCCCGTCAGTCTATTTTTTCTTGTCACTTGAAGCGTCCACAGAAACTACTACATTAAATATCTTTAAATAAAAACAAAAGTTCCAGTCGGTTAAAAAATAATATTAATTTTGAAATAAACAATTAATTGTCTTGTTGCAAATGACAGAATAGGCCGTCAAGGCGCAAACATTATTGATATATGACTAAATGACATCATGCAACTTTTAATGATACTCTAAAGTTTGTCCCTCTGGTCCTGGCCTTCGCTATAATCAGGCCCTTGGTCAGCCTTAAGTTGGCCATCACTGATGTAGATTTTCCACCACTGCTATCAAGCTGCTCCTGCATGGATTGGGCACATGCATGACCAAAGTAAGCTTCCTGGGTACAAGAAGTCTGGAGCTACAACTGACACATTTCAACATAAATCAGCCTAGTAGCCATGATATTTGGTAAATTTTTGTGTTGTTTCTTTATTGAACTATCTTAGCTGAGTGAAGGTCATCTCTGATATAGAGAATAGAGAGTTGATCCTAACCAAAGATTTCATCAGCAACTGTGCAGTAAAAGTAGAGACAAACTCTTTCATTTTTAAGAAAATAAAGAATTTGTTTATTCTGAATAATTCTTCTATTGGTCGTTTCAAATCTAAATGTTCACGATTAACATGAAATATCTCCTCTTTCCCTGCACTTACAAACTTGATTTTTTGCATCTGGCCTTGTTTTTCCAAGGTCCCACCGATTTCACAAAATTTAATGATGTAGGAAGTATGCTTCATCATGAAGCAGCACTTTCCTTTGATCTCAGTGAATTTACGGATCTTTTTGCTCCTGGAGAAAATAATTTACCGTACATTAATGGAAATCAGCTTCTCGACATAGGCGTCTCTACACAACTTGAAAGTTGGAGGCGTTTATCAACTGTTTACTTTCTATTGTTTACTTTCTTTAAAATACTATGAGAATGTCAATGTTATAGCCTTTACAGACGGTCTAAAACAAATCAGCGTATAAACAGTTCCATTAATGAAAACTATTTAAACAATATACAACAAAGAATACATTTAAAAAAAATTAATTATCCGTTGCGAGCGATAACGAGCATGACATATCAAGCAAAGTTATTGTTTATGGGTACGCATGTGACTAAAGAGTCCGAAGTAAGCACGGGATCCTCTTCACTGTAAAGAGCTACATTGTTCGTTTTATGTCTTTCCATGTGAATTTCATTATTTTACGTAAACAAGACATATGAAAGTGATTTAGTTTCTTTGCATGCCTGCAGTACACATATCAAGAATCTTTACATTTTCAAAACGTTATCAACTTTAGCTAAAGATTGATCATGCGGACATATAAAAACGTCCATTATTATTTCATTTATTCTGAATCAGAGGAGTCTAACATATTGATTACTAATCTGGGCTGAACGAACGATAGTCCATCTTTTTTCCAATAGTCATTTTCTTCTTTTAAGACATGATCTTCACATTTGCACCAAAAATCTTTGTCAATCTGTGATAGAGCAGCATATGTCAGTCCTTTTATATCGCATAGTTTAAAACTTGTATTCTCAGCTGCCACCTGCCCTTTAATTTTTGCCCAAACGAGTTCAATGGGGTTTAATTGTGGATGATAAGGGGGCAGTCTCAAGCACGTATGACCATGCTGTTGAATGATTTTGTCTATTTGGAATACTTTGGTCTTTTGCGATTTCTTAACAAGTGACAGTAATTCAGGTTTCAAAAATCCCTCGTTAAATGGAATTCCTTCCTTTCTTAGCCAAATCTTTATAACATCTTTTGTACTGGTAGATGTAGGAATTTTGTCTTCTTCTGCCACAGCGTTGTGGTACGACGCGTTGTCCATTACCAGACAGGATGGTCTGTCTAGAATTGGAAGAAGAGTATTTTCAATCCACTCTCTAAATATATGGCCATTCATCTCGGTGTGATAGTCCCTGTTGTCAGTATAATTAGAGGTGAATATAAGTTCTGCATTTTTCACCAACCCTTCTTTTCGGCTGCCTGCATGTGCCATTATAATACGCTGTCCTTTTCCAGTGGGTACACATCTTTTAATACTTCCATCTGATAACTGCCATTCCTTTGCACTTGTGTGGTGAGAATTTATCCAAGATTCATCTAGAAATACAATATCATAACCTTGGTTACGCATTTCCCGTACTTCACGTAAATATTTACTCCTCATAGAAACTAAGTGCGGCTTCTCGCAGATGACATTTCTACCACTATCGTACTTTCTAAACGTAAAACCGATACTTCTAACAGTTCTCCATAATGTTGTTTTCGACACAACAATGTCATTTTCTGCTCTCAGTCGAATTTTCAGTTTTCTTAAAGTCACAGTTTCTTTGGAATCGAACATTTTACAAATTGCTCTTCTAATCACTTCCTTGTCAAAACTATCTACTAATTTCTTTCTTCCTAGCGTCCTAGTCTTGATTGAACTGGACACTCCGTTAGCTTTAAGCACTTGTTTGAAAAAGCGTTTGCTTATACCCAATGCGTGAATAGTTCTCTTTTCTGGCTTTGAGATGCTTCGATACAGTTTTCCACGCTTAGCTTCTATGCAAAAATATTTATACACCTTTATTGCCACTGATTGCAATGTAAGGAACTTTATTTTTATACCCATTGACTAACAGATCACAAATTTAACGAAATTACCCAATAATTAGGATACGCCGTTGCACATAAATCACAACAAAACGACAGGAAATGGGATGCACCGGATATAAAATTATAACTATGACGCGTTTTATGTGTTTTTTAGTGCTTAAAACAGGGAAATTGGCGCGCATTACGTTCAAGATGACAAGTCCGTGGGTGCTCACTCATATGAAGCGGTAATTCCTCCAAATATATCTATCTATCTATCTATTGACCTTTCGAGCCGTAACCGGCCCATAGGGCGTAGACCAAGATACACCTTCTCCTATATGAATTTTTGTTCTAGCAGTTTTCTTTTAAAGATATTTTATCAAATCTCGCCATCTGTCTCTGTTCTGTGCAAGCAGTTCTATCTCATTGAGGGAGCCGATTCCTGCTGCTCTTGCCTCTCTCATCAATGTTCTTCTCAGTGTCTCCCTGGGTCTTCCTCTTTTTCTTGTACCTGTTGTTTCCCATATGAGGGCTTGCTTTGCTATTCGATTATTATCTCTTCTCATCACATGTCCAACGTATGACCATCGTCTTTTCTTTATTACTGAAGATATTAGTGGTTGATTGGCGATTTCTCTAATTTCCTCGTTTGTTTTGAATTCGTTCCATTCTATACGAAGTATTTTCCTTAGACATTTATTTTCGAATGCGTTCAACTTTGTTTCTATATCTCTTGTTGTTTTCCAGCTTTCACACGCATACGTAAGGGTTGATAGTACATTTGATTTGAATAGCCTAAGTTTTGTGTTTGTGCTAATGAGTTTTGATTTCCACAACTTTTCAAGGCTTCTGAAAGACATTGCTGCTTTAGCCAGTCTGATTCTAATTTCTTTGCTCGTATCCCCTTCTCGATCAATGTGACTTCCAAGATAGATGAAGTGATCGATCTCTTCTACTGGTTTGTTTTCCATGTATATTTTGTCACTTGTTGGAATTAAACTTTTCATGACTTTAGTCTTTTCATGATTGACCTCAAGCCCAATTTTGCTGGCTATTGATGATAGTTCATTTGTGTTTTCCTGCATCGTTTTTATCTGATTGCTGATGAGAACTATGTCATCAGCAAAGTCCAGGTCCTCCAAATGGTCTCCTTGTATCCATTCGATGCCTTTATTACCAGTGCAGCATTTCTTCATTATGAAGTCCATAACAATTCCAAATAACAAGGGCGATAAAATACATCCTTGTTTAACCCCAGTTTCTATTGGGAAACATTCGCTCAGTCCTTCCTCTGTTCGAACTGCACATGTGTAACCATCATACATGTCTTTGATAATATTTATGATTTTTGATGGTAAGCCATATTGCTTCAGAATTTTCCACAAAGAATCTCTATGAATACTATCAAATGCTTTTTTGAAGTCGATGAAGTTAAGTACAAAAGGTTTTTGCTTTTCAATGTGTTCCTCCAATATAAGTCGTAGAGTGAAAATGTGGTCAAGACAGCTTCTCCCTTTTCTAAACCCAGCCTGTTCAAAATATATGGTTTGACCAAAATGCCTTAAATTTGTATACTTCAAATAAAGAATATTTAAAACTATACGTTTGTTGGTGAGGAAATGAATGTACTTCTTGGGACCAAAAAATCACAAGACCATATGCAAAATTTCAGCATTATCAATCAATTGGTTGCAGAGATATGGAATTTTAAACACCTTCAAAATATTTTGAAACGACCTATAGTGCTGTAGATAATGGGAGCAGTATGTTAGAAGTGTTCAATCAACTATTGGTCGTTTCAAAATATTTTGAAGGTGTTTAAAATTCCATATCTCTGCAACCAATTGATTGATAATGTTGAAATTTTGCATATGGTCTTGTGATTTTTTGGTCCCAAGAAGTACATTCATTTCCTCACCAACAAACGTATAGTTTTAAATATTCTTTATTTGAAGTATACAAATTTAAGGCATTTTGGTCAAACCATATATTTGGAGGAATTACCGCTTCATATGAGTGAGCACCCACGGACTTGTCATCTTGAACGTAATGCGCGCCAATTTCCCTGTTTTAAGCACTAAAAAACACATAAAACGCGTCATAGTTATAATTTTATATCCGGTGCATCCCATTTCCTGTCGATTTGTTGTGATTTATGTGCAACGGCGTATCCTAATTATTGGGCAATTTCGTTAAATTTGTGATCTGTTAGTCAATGGGTATAAAAGTAAAGTTCCTTACATTGCAATCAGTGGCAATAAAGGTGTATAAATATTTTTGCATAGAAGCTAAGCGTGGAAAACTGTATCGAAGCATCTCAAAGCCAGAAAAGAGAACTATTCACGCATTGGGTATAAGCAAACGCTTTTTCAAACAAGTGCTTAAAGCTAATGGAGTGTCCAGTTCAATCAAGACTAGGACGCTAGGAAGAAAGAAAGTAGTAGATAGTTTTGACAACGAAGTGATTAGAAGAGCAATTTGTAAAATGTTCGATTCCAAAGAAACTGTGACTTTAAGAAAACTGAAAATTCGACTGAGAGCAGAAAATGACATTGTTGTGTCGAAAACAACATTATGGAGAACTGTTAGAAGCATCGGTTTTACGTTTAGAAAGTACGATAGTGGTAGAAATGTCATCTGCGAGAAGCCGCACTTAGTTTCTATGAGGAGTAAATATTTACGTGAAGTACGGGAAATGCGTAACCAAGGTTATGATATTGTATTTCTAGATGAATCTTGGATAAATTCTCACCACACAAGTGCAAAGGAATGGCAGTTATCAGATGGAAGTATTAAAAGATGTGTACCCACTGGAAAAGGGCAGCGTATTATAATGGCACATGCAGGCAGCCGAAAAGAAGGGTTGGTGAAAAATGCAGAACTTATATTCACCTCTAATTATACTGACAACAGGGACTATCATACCGAGATGAATGGCCATATATTTAGAGAGTGGATTGAAAATACTCTTATTCCAATTCTAGACAGACCATCCTGTCTGGTAATGGACAACGCGTCGTACCACAACGCTGTGGCAGAAGAAGACAAAATTCCTACATCTACCAGTACAAAAGATGTTATAAAGATTTGGCTAAGAAAGGAAGGAATTCCATTTAACGAGGGATTTTTGAAACCTGAATTACTGTCACTTGTTAAGAAATCGCAAAAGACCAAAGTATTCCAAATAGACAAAATCATTCAACAGCATGGTCATACGTGCTTGAGACTGCCCCCTTATCATCCACAATTAAACCCCATTGAACTCGTTTGGGCAAAAATTAAAGGGCAGGTGGCAGCTGAGAATACAAGTTTTAAACTATGCGATATAAAAGGACTGACATATGCTGCTCTATCACAGATTGACAAAGATTTTTGGTGCAAATGTGAAGATCATGTCTTAAAAGAAGAAAATGACTATTGGGAAACAGATGGACTATCGTTCGTTCAGCCCAGCTTAGTAATCAATATGTTAGATTCCTCTGATTCAGAATAAATGAAATAATAATGGACGTTTTTATATGTCCGCATGATCAATCTTTAGCTAAAGTTGATAACGTTTTGAAAATGTAAAGATTCTTGATATGTGTACTGCAGGCATGCAAAGAAACTAAATCACTTTCATATGTCTTGTTTACGTAAAATAATGAAAGTCACATGGAAAGACATAAAACGAACAATGTAGCTCTTTACAGTGAAGAGGATCCCGTGCTTACATCGGACTCTTTAGTCACATGCGTACCCATAAACAATAACTTTGCTTGATATGTCATGCTCGTTATCGCTCGCAACGGATAATTAATTTTTTAAAATGTATTCTTTGTTGTATATTGTTTAAATAGTTTTCATTAATGGAACTGTTTATACGCTGATTTGTTTTAGACCGTCTGTAAAGGCTATAACATTGACATTCTCATAGTATTTTAAAGAAAGTAAACAGTAGAAAGTAAACAGTTGATAAACGCCTCCAACTTTCAAGTTGTGTAGAGACGCCTATGTCGAGAAGCTGATTTCTATTCATGTACGGTAAATTATTTTCTCCAGGAACAAAAAGATCCGTAAATTCACTGAGATCAAAGGAAAGTGCTGCTTCATGATGAAGCATACTTCCTGCATCATTAAATTTTGTGAAATCGGTGGGACCTTGGAAAAACAAGGCCAGATGCAAAAAATCAAGTTTGTAAGTGCAGGGAAAGAGGAGATATTTCATGTTAATCGTGAACATTTAGATTTGAAACGACCTATAGCCTTCAAGTTGTGGCTACATAAAGTTTGTCTTTGTTTTCAGTTTTATCAGTTTAAAGCCAAGACTTAAATCCTTCTCTCTGTCTCTCATTTCTTCTTTGATTATACACGTCAAAGCATTTGAATTATTCTAGATATAAATAACTTTGTGGACAGACGGTGATTTTACATTTATATAAACATTGAGTGTCCAATACTTGGTGTGGTTCAATCTTGTTATAACTAAACAAATCTGATGTTCACCAAAAGTAAACAAATAAAATGTATTATTGCATTCACTATTAATCCTTGTGTTTCAATTTTGTCAAAGCTTTTAAAAGATAAATCTCTCTTTGTCAAAGATGCAATCACAAATATATATTTTTAACCTCATCACAACTGCATAATGATAACTCAAATTCTGATCTAATCTTATTTTACTTTCAATTCTGCTTTTATGTTTTCCTCAAAAACACTGTTTAAACATTTGCTAAGCCAAATCATGTTTTGATATTCTCAGATCTTTATCAAATCATTTATATACATTTCAAATCTTTATTAAATCATTTAATATCTTATCTTTCAGCACTTAACCAAAAAAAAAAAAATTATAATTCCTAAACTGATTTAATTTCTGATTTTGCTTTGGTATATAGTGACACCCCGTGTGTTACCGGGGCCTCATTATGAGGGAGGTAAAGAATAGTGACACTGTAACCTTCCAGACATGTCGTAAAGGGCGACTAAGGAGGTTGATCGATGGCTTGACAAGCTGTCATTGTAAAAAGTATTGTTATGGAAACAAGCCATAGATTTTAGAGCAGTGATCTCTGCAATATGTGCCATTTTGGCACGCAAGGTTTCTGTTTTTGAGATTGTGGTTCTGCCCTATGTGCCGTCTTCGGCTCGAAAGGACAATAGATAGATATAGTGATAGCTAGAAAGAACCCCATTTCTACCTGACTTGAGATTGTCCAACACTTCATGAGTATGTCTTTTTAAAAATTGACATGCAATGTCATAGAAACCGCTGTTCTGTAAACACATACTCTCAAGTAGCACCATAATTCAAGGTCTTATAAGACTAGGAGTCTATTATGATAATGTAATTTTGTCTTCTTTTCCTTAATTCATAGACATACGTTGACACAAACAATAACAAACAACAACCTTTGAGAGTGAACACAATAGTAAATGGATCTACGATTCTGACAGTTATCTTTAAATTGATTCTTCTTCTACTTTATTCCTTTTCTTTCCTTCCTCATTTGCTTTTCAGCATCAATGGGAGATATAGTTTTTACTCTTCTGTTGGCTTTTCCTGCAGTTATGTTTCCTGGTGTTTCTATCAATTCATCTTTTTCGTTATTGGCCCTTGGGTCTGGTGTTCTCGTAATATTTACTGAAGGCTCATTGTGTTGTGTTTTTTATCTTTCTGTCACATCACATGGCCAAACCATTTTATCTGTTGTTTAAGTAATCAATGCAGGAAATTACAGCTTAAATTGATTAACAAACAAAGTAGACAACAAATATATATATAAAAATGACAGTAAAACCAGTCCATATACTAATAATAAATATTTATTAACACTACTAGAAGATAAGTGCTCTCATTTATTCAGTTCTCATCTGATAACTTCGACCTCGCCAAGCTCTCATACGGATACCAGATGGTTAAAAAAAACCAGGAAACACCAAAAAAAAACCTGCACAGAACAATCATTAATGAGAACAGTTATGGGTCTTAGAAACAGAACACAGCTATGGGTCTCAGAAACAGAACACAGCTATGGGTCTCAGAAACAGAACACAGCTATGGGTCTCAGAAACAGAACACAGCTTTGGGTCTCAGAAACAGAACACAGCTATGGGTCTCAGAAACAGAACACAGCTATGGGTCTTAGAAAACAGAACACAGCTATGGGTCTCAGAAACAGAACACAGCTATGGGTCTCAGAAACAGAACACAGCTATGGGTCTCAGAAACAGAACACAGTTACCTGTTTTAATATTGTTCCACTTGTCTTTATTGTGCACTGTGGTGATGACTTTTTTTTTGTTGTTACCATTACTTCTGTCTTTTTGCTGTTAAGGCTGAGTCCTTTATTTGTGCTTTATTTCACTATAATATCTAACATTTCTTGTAACTCCTTTTCGCCTTTAACGATTTAAACTGTTTCACCAGCATACCTTAGATTATTTATATTATGACCTCCGATTGTTATTCCAGGCATGCCTCTTATAGATCTTAAAATAATCAATTTTATTTATCTAACACAAAACATACTATATATGAGTTTTTTTTACATTAGTGAACAAAGAATTCGATTTCACGAATACCAAGATGATACAGGACATATAAAGGGAATACGGTTTGATGACGGTTTGCACAAATCAAATTGAGAGTTATGCACTCTGTAGCTAAAACCTATGTGACAGAAATCAGCATGATGTACAGCGCGTCGAAGTGTACCAAATGAGTTAAAAAACATATGAGTTCTAAAAAAAAAAAAAAAGTGCTGGCTTTTGTAAATAATTTGTCTATGTTTGAAACAAACTTTGAAGAAAAACAATTATTAAACTAATTGTTCTAACATAACTTTCAATGAAATAACAGGCGCACATCTGTAAACATCAATACATAAAACAATCAATGTTGTTTGAAATTAATTGTGAAACAAACAACTTGATGTAACGTTGCAAATCATGGAAAAGAAACAACAAAAAAATGAGGGTGAGACACACTGTTAAGGGAAGTAGTAGGAGAAGGAGATATTGAAAATAAAAACAGTTGATGTTGGGGGGTCAAGTGGGGAAGTTTCTGTGAGAAGAGTTTGGAAGATCTGAGTATTTAAGAAAGAAGAGAAAATGTTGATAGCACTTGAAATTATTAGTTCATTGTGGGGAACTAATGATATACAAGGTGAGTGGAAAATGTGGATAGCACTTGAAATTATTAGTTCATTGTGGGGAACTGATGATGAACAAGGTGAGTGGAAAATGTGGATAGCACTTGAAATTATTAGTTCATTGTGGGGAACTAATGATATACAAGGTGAGTGGAAAATGTGGATAGCACTTGAAATTATTAGTTCATTGTGGGGAACTAATGATATACAAGGTGAGTGGAAAATGTGGATAGCACTTGAAATTATTAGTTCATTGTGAGGAACTAATGATATACAAGGAGAGTGGAAAATGTGGATAATACTTGAAGTTATTAATTCATTGTGAGGAACTAATGATATACAAGGAGAGTGGAAAATGTGGATAGCACTTGAAATTATTAGTTCATTGTGGGGAACTAATGATATACAAGGTGAGTGGAAAATGCGGATAGCACTTGAAATTATTAGTTCATTGTGGGGAACTAATGATATACAAGGTGAGTGGAAAATGCGGATAGCACTTGAAATTATTAGTTCATTGTGGGGAACTAATGATATACAAGGTGAGTGGAAAATGCGGATAGCACTTGAAATTATTAGTTCATTGTGGGCAACTAATGATATACAAGGTGAGTGGAAAATGCGGATAGCACTTGAAATTATTAGTTCATTGTGGGGAACTAATGATATACAAGGTGAATGTGTATACACCAAAATGTGGTTAACACATGAAGTTGTTAGTTTGTGGTGGGAACAAATGGGAAAAGTTTGTTGGAAATCTTTGAGAAGACAGATACAAACATTTGAGTACACGGAGGCATAATAATAACAGGAAAATATAATCCAATGAGGCAAACTATATTACTAATTTGTTTTAAAGTTAACTATAAATTGTTTGTTTGATTGTTGCTAGAATCATCATCACTGCACACTGGAGATTCCATAGGTGCTCCGCTATCCCCCTCAAGAAAATCCTAGGAGAATCCTTTTTAAATGAGTACCAGAGATATTTTTTTGGAAGGAAAGGTAGCTCGGGGACTGGCTACTCCACCGCTTGAAGCTAAGATTTTGTACACTGAAGTCACTAACATTTCATGACGTGACTAAATATTATGCAACTACCTTTTCTTTTAAGCCAAGGTGGTATAACAAGATTTATTATGGAAACAATGAATTATGAAACTGAGGAAGAAAAAAAAATGCAGGTCAAGAGTGGGGAAGATGGCACTAAAGGCTGGACAGTATTTGGCTTAACAAACTCTCTGGCAGTGGTGAAGTACTGAAAGATGCTGTGGAGATTGGAATACTGAAAGACGCTGTGGAGATTGGAATACTGAAAGATGCTGTGGAGATTGGAATACTGAAAGATGCTGTGGAGATTGGAATACTGAAAGACGCTGTGGAGATTGGAATACTGAAAGATGATGTGGAGATTGGAATACTGAAAGATGCTGTGGAAATTGGAATACTGAAAGATGCTGTGGAAATTCAGCATCATCATCGCGTGCCTTCTCCGCAACGAAGGTTGGCTACCATGGATCGCCATTCTACTCTGTTTCTTGCTTTGATCGTGCAGGCTGACATAGATTGACTTGTCCATCTTTTGATGTTACTCGTCCATGTTAGTTTTGGTCTTCCTCTGCCTCTTTTACCTTGTATTTTCCCTTCCAATATTACTTTTAGTAGGCTGTTGTGTCTTTTAACATGCCCCAAAAATTTCATTTGTCTTGTCTTAATTGTATTTAGTAGAGCTCTTTTTTTATTCACAGTTGTTTTAAAACTTCATCGTTTGTTATCTTTTGTTTCCATCCAATTCTATCTATTCTTCTATAAATCCACATTTCAAAGGCTTCAATTTTCTGTGGAAATTGGAATACTGAAAGATGCTGTGGAGATTGGAATACTGAAAGATGCTGTGGAGATTGGAGGCTTTTGACATTTGTGTCAAAATGAACCTGAATAGCTAAGAGATGATAGCAAGAAAGAGAAATACAAAGAGAGAAATTAGTGTACAATATTTTAAATACACTGTGCTGTTTGTAAGTAAATATGTTTCAGTAATGTACACATTCAATGTGGTTCTCCATGTTGACAATCATGAAGATACAGACTTTCATTAATGGATGCTTACACGGAATAAAAGATAGAAATGGCAGGACAAAATCACTAACACAGAATTATAGAAATGTACCAGTCAAAAACCAGAGGATAAAGAGATACAGTGAAGACAGTGGCGCTGGATAGGACACACACTGCGGAAGCCAACTGAGAGTATTACACAACAGGCCCTTTTTTGGAATCCCCAGGGGGAAAAGACAAAGAAGAAGACCAAAGAATTCTTGGAGAAGACCGATAGAAGCAGAGATGAAGATGATGGGGAAGACATGGAATGATCTTAAAAGAATGGCAAGAAATAGAACGACTTGGAAAGTGTTTGTTGAGGACCTATGCTCCGCAGGGAGCTGAAAGGTAGAAGAAGAAGAAAGTACACATTCCTCATTTATTTAACAAATGACAGATAACTATATCTGAACTATATTCTATAATGTATTAAAAGTGTAAATAGTAAAGTACCCCCGTCACGCCAAGTGGCGTATAGGGAAATATGGTGTTAGTGACCCTATATTTTACAGACCTTCACATGATTTTTGGGGTAATGTGGTCGGTATTACGCCCGTGCTGCTTTACTTTCCCAGAAACAAATCCGGTACCCATTTAAGGCTGGGTGAACCCGGAAGCAGTCGGTTGGGATCGAACCCTACCCCTTGTCCTTTGTAGTCCAGTTCACTAACTACTGAGCTATCGCGGCTCCCCTCTATAATGTATTATCCACCCTTAATTATGCATGCGAGAGCTGGAAAACAACTAAGGAAATAGAAAATAAACTGGATGCATCTGAAAACAAATCCCTCAGGAAAATACTTGGTATACCATGGAATGAGTTCAAGACTAGTGCAGAAATAAGAAAACTGGCAAAGCATCCAAAAATATAAATGATAATCGAGAGATGAAGATGGACATATGTTGGTCATGTGATGAGAAGAGACAACAAGAAAATCTCAATGCAGGTTCTCAAATGGGAACATGAGGGTACAAGAAAAAGAGGCCAATCTAGAGAAGCACTAAAAAGAACACTCAGGCAAGAGACAACAACAGCATGCATGAGCCCACTCACCGCGACTGAGCGACTCGTCCAGAACAGAGTTGTATGGCAAGATACAAAGTGGGTCTTGTGCAAGGTCTAACATTTGATAACAAGATCGTCACACATGACTGTAGAATTTCTGCCCTATGTTCCGTCATTGGCTCTAAAAGATGATAGTTTAGATATAGATGGCTGGATGGATGGATGGATGGATATAGGTAGGTAGGTAGGTAGGTAGGTGGGTTGGTAGGTAGGTTAGATTAGATTAGATTAGATTAGATTAGATTAGATTAGATTAGATTAGATTAGATTAGATGGATGGATGGATGGATAGATATAGGTAGGTATGTAGGTAGATAGGTAGATAGATTAGATTAGATTAGATTAGATTAGATAGATAGATAGATAGATAGATAGATAGATAGATAGATAGATAGATAGATAGATAGATAGATAGATAGATAGATAGATAGATAGATAGATAGATAGATAGATAGATAGATAGATAGATAGATAGATAGATAGATAGATTAGATAGATAGATTAGATAGATAGATAGATAGATAGATAGATAGATAGATAGATAGATAGATAGATAGATAGATAGATAGATAGATAGATAGATAGATAGATAGATAGATAGATAGATAGATAGATAGATAGATAGATAGATAGATAGATAGATAGATAGATAGATAGATAGATAGATAGATAGATAGATAGATAGATAGATAGATAGATAGATAGATAGATAGATAGATAGATAGATAGATAGATAGATAGATAGATAGATAGATAGATAGATAGATAGATAGATAGATAGATAGATAGATAGGTAGGTAGGTAGGTAGGTAGATAGATAGATAGATAAGTAAGTAGGTAGGCAGGAAGACATACAGGTAGGCAGGTAGGCAGGCTTTGATTGCAAGCAAATTGGCGATTTCTCATTTCCTCATTTGTTTTGAATTCGTTCCATGCTATACCAAGTATTTTCCATAGACATTTATTTTCAAATGCAATATATTTGGACTAGTGCAAATAAAATTCTAAATTATGCTACAGTAAAAAAAAAAGGTAAATCATTATAATATAATCCTAATTTATTTTGCAGCTAATAAAAGATGCTAGAATTTGTGTAAGCTAAATCATTCTGCTCACTTTCATTGCTAAAAAAAATCAACACATCAACAGATATGTTATGTTACTCTTTTGTTAATTTTTAAACAATTATTTAAAACTACCTCACTTGCCTGAGCCATTCTACATCTCAGATGTAGAATGGCTCAGGCAAAAGCAGCTTTTAAAAAAAATGAAGAAGATGCTGTGCAATCCATTTTTGACAATATAAACAAGAAAAAGAGTTCTTAAGTGTTATGTAGAGCCAGTCTTAACATATGAATGTGAATCAAGGACAACTGACAAGAAAATCACTGAAGGTTGTAGAAATGTGGTTTTACAGAAGAATGTTGAGAGTACCATGGACAGCTAAGGAGAGTAATGAAAACGTTCTGAAAGAGGCCAAAGCAAAAAGAGAGCTAATTTCCAATATTAGGAAGAAACAACCATAATTTTTTGGCGATGTAATGAGAAGAGAACAACTGGAATATATTGTAACAACTGGAAAAATTGAGGGACGAAGAGATAGAGGGAAGCAAAGAGAAAAGATACCAGACAGCTTAAGAGAATGGCTTGGCAGAAGGTCAACAACAGAAATGATAAATAGCTGTCGAGATTGAAAGTTGTGGAGAGACATGATCACCTACCACAGCAAACCCGGTACTTGACAATGATGAATCTCACTTGCTTTACTTCTGTTGAGAAAATCTGAACAGATATATTATCATTGCAGCCTACTAGAGTAGTACTAGAGAAATATATAATGGCAAAATTGGTAGAATATTCTTATTAACTTGACAGCTATTACAAATAAACCAAAATATAAATATTATGGTTATCATCATTTCAGTTGACTAAACTAGTGACAATCACATATTATACTTTTTACAAAAGGGAACAACGTCTTTAGAATTTTACTGGTTAAAGTATAAGCCACCTATAGTTGAATGAAGAAGAAATTGATTGCAGAAGAAGTACTAGAACTAAAGGACAAAAGACGAAAATATATGAAAGAAGATGTGATGTACAGAAGATTACACAAAGAAATTCAAAACTAAATGTAGAGAACCAAAAAAATGATGGTGAAAAAGAAATGTGAAAAGAAAAAGACACATAATTCAAGCACAATCAACTTAAATGAACAAGAAAAAAGAAGTCAAAGTTTTAGGATGTGTAACATCAAAAGAGGGAAATATAATAATGGGAGAGGAGGAGATGACACAGTCTGAGCAGGATGGAGAATGAACTAAAAGAAATGGTAGACCTAGTAATGAAAGAATGCAACAAGAAAGGTCTCAGTCTAAACAAAAAGAAGGAAGAAGTAATGATCATATCAAAGAATAACTCATCACGCAACATAATAATAAACAGGACAAATCTTAAACAAGTGCAAAGTCTCAAATATTTCGATACAATAATAACATCAGACGAAAGATGCACCACAGATATAACAAGCAGAATAGCTCAGGCCAAAGTAGCATTTCAGAAATTGAGAAACATCTTGTGGAAAAAGTTAGTCTATGTCAATAGAAGTGAGATGTTTAAAGTTTATAGGTGCTATATAGAGCCAATTCTTACCTATGGAAGTGAATAATGGATAGAAGACAAATAAATGACAGGGCTATTAGAGGAAACTATTAAAGGCCACAGAGATGGGATTTCTCAGAAGTATGTATAGGGTCACTAACACAATATTTCCCTATACGCCACTTGGCGTGACGGGGGTACTTTACTTACTTATGTTGATCATTCCCTGGACAGTCAAAAAGACAAAACGAGGAAATTCTCAATGAGGCAACACAAAAATAGAACTCCTAAGAAATCCAAATAGAAACAATTGCCATTTTTCAGGCACATCATGAATGATAAGAGTCAAGAAGTTGGAATACTTGGTTACAACTGGAGAAATACAATAAAATAACGATTCCAGACGAAATTTGAAAAATTACTGGATAACCTAGTGTCGTGACATGGTCAAGTCTCATCAGGAGAACTGAAAGAGGTATAGTGAGGACAGAGAATTGTGGAAGGACATGATCGTCTATACCAACCAGTATGGCACATGCTAATGATAAATGTAGCACCAATGAGTCTTGCGCTATTTAAAAAAATAATATGAACGATTTTAGTTTTAATAACCAGTGATGGAAAATGTACAACTGAAATAAACAAAAGAATAGGAATGGCAAAAAGTAATTCTAATGCCATGAAAAATATACTAACATCAAAACAAATAACACCAGGGCTAAAACTATGAATAGCAAAATGTTACATCTCAATATTCCTGTATGGTGTAAAAACATGGACATCAGACAAGAAAACAGAACAGAAAATTGAAGCGTTTGAAATATGGATTTACAGAAGAATAAGTAGAATTGGATGGAAAGAAAAGAAAACAAACGATGAAGTCTTAAAACAACTAAATGAAAAGAGAACTACTAAATACAATTAGAACAAGACAAATGAAATTTTTGGGGGATGTTAAAAGACACAACAGCCTAATAAATGTAATATTGGAAGGGAAAATACAAGGTAAAAGAGACAGAGGCAGACCAAGACTAACATGGACGAGTAACTTCAAAAGATGGACAAGTCAGCCACCATCAAAGCAAGAGGCAGAGCATAATGGCGCTCCATGGTAGCCAACCTTCATTGCGGAGACGGCACTCGATGATGATAACAGTTTTAAAAAAATAAATAAAATTCCCAGAATATAGTTGGCGAGCTCTCCTAATCTGTGATAGAGCAACATCTTCAAACTCTGCAGTTTATTTGTTAACACCCAACAAAATGAAATTTCACTCTCTGGACTAAAAACATTAAGTTAGACTCGTTGAGCCAGATCGGCCCGGTTGAAACGATGGCTGGAGCCACTCGAATTTCTTCTCTTCCACGCGGTCCTCAGCAAATGACTTAGCTGTATCCTCTTTCTTCCGCCTGTTCTCAATAGCTTCCGCCCTCACCGACTCAGTCATGAACAGCAGTTCCGTTTCCTCCAGACTCTTGTCTTTCGTCTCCGGCACGAAGATGACAACGAAAATGGATGCCACGATGCAGACAGCGCAAAATAGGAGGAACGTCCCTAATTGGATCAAGGAAAAGAAGTACAATTTAATTTATTACATTGATAAATTTGATGAAATGCAACATGAAAATCAACATCAACAAAACAGAAGTCATGAATGTCGCCAAAAATAAACAGAACATCAACATAACTATAGAAGGCAGATAACTAAAACAAGCAGAGGAATTCAAATACCTAGGAAGTCTAATGACAAACGATAATTCTCAAACAGAAGAGATAGAATCAAGATACAACAAAGCTTGTCAAATCATCGGACAGTTATCACCACTATTGTCCAACAAGGAAATAACTCAGGCAAAACGAGCACTTGTTTTCTACAATACAATCTTCATCCCAACATTGTGCTACCAATGCCAGACCTGGACACTAGATGCAAGCACAATAGGAAAAATAACCTCTACAGAGATGAAATGTGTTAGACGAATGACAGGAAACAGTCTGAGAGATAAGATCAGAAATGAAGAACTGAGTAAAAAAGCTAGAAATAGCCCCCGCCATAGAATATATAAGGAAACAACAGTTAAAATGGTTTGGCCACGTGACAAGGAAGAAAGATCAAAATACAACACAACGGGCCTTTAACAAACGTTGTGAGAACACCAGACCCAAGGGTCGACCACGAAAATGATGGATCGATGGAATATTAGAAGCACTAGGAAACATAACAGCAGCAGAGGCGAACAGAAGCGCAAAAGACCGCAAATTATATCTCCCCTCGACGCTGAAAGGCAGATGAGGAAGGAAAGAAGAAGAGGAAGATAAATTTGATCTTAAACAAACAAACATTTTCATTTCAACTTTTTCAAGGGCAGAAAATTTTTGACAAAAAAATGGTCTTTATTGGGCTAGGAAAAAAAATTGGAAAAAACAAAAGATTATAAATTTACAATTAAAAATTAACTGCAAATGTGTGCCAAAACTTCCAAATCTTATAGAAATGATTCGTTTTTTTTTCTTTTAAGTAGAAAAGTTTGGTAAATATTTGTACCGACAAGACGAAAAGGATTTCTGTTTGAACTAAGGTGTCTAGAACGCCAACCACTAACCACAATAAAGTCTTAGGTGAGTGGTGTAAAGTTCGTAACAGAAGGCTTAAAATAATTTTTTTTTTTAAAGATGTAAAAATGGGTATAAAATAAAGGCTATTTATAGTAGTCTTTGTATATGCCACCTTGGCCGTTGGTCAGGGAAGTTCAGTTATTTTATTTTTATTTATTTATTTATTTTTTTTTTTGCATTCACCAGCTTTCACCTTTGGTGAAGTCTCTAGATATTAGGAACTGAATTTTGCGTGTAAATTTAATTTTGCCGAAAGAAATCACAAATAAAAAATCCCAACTGTTCAGACGTCTTTGAATAGAGCACTGGGTCGCCTTCCTTCAAACTATGTGGCCATGATAAGTGGAGGCTCTTCATCAGGGGTAGGCAACCTTTTAACTTCTGAATGCCAGATCTGAAAACTATGAACACGCCCAGAACCAGATACCATCACCTGTTGAGGTCATTATATAAATGACCTAATTCGCACTCACAAGCGATTGTAATGTGAAAATGTTATTAGTGATGGAGAGTGGAAGACAGAAACGAGAGTGGAATAACAGGGAGAGGGGCGAGACAGAAAAAAAAATCGGGGTTTGGGGGTGCGTGTGCGAAAATAAAATTAAACAATAAATAATAAATAGAAAACTTACTGGTTAGAGTTTACGACTACCACTTGTTGTTACACTGTCATTATCAGATAGAATCTGTCGACCACTAGTTGCTACACTGTCATTATCAGCTAGAATCTGTCCACCACTTGTTGTAACGCTATCATTATCAACTAGAATCTGTCGACCACATGTTCCTACACTGTTATTATCAACTAGAATATGCCCAGCACTTGTTGCTACACTGTCATTATCAACTAGAATATGCCCAGCACTTGTTGCTACACTGTCATTATCAACT
The DNA here is from genome assembly GCA_032433765.1 of Megaustenia siamemsis. Lineage (NCBI taxonomy): Eukaryota > Metazoa > Mollusca > Gastropoda > Stylommatophora > Ariophantidae > Megaustenia > Megaustenia siamemsis. The sequence goes on along the minus strand of JAVIAB010000125.1, from coordinate 88,824,339 downwards.
AGAATCTTGTCCACCACTTGTTGCTACACTGTCATTATCAACTAGAATCTTGTCCACCACTTGTTGCTACACTGTCATTATCAACTAGAATCTTGTCCACCACTTGTTGCTACACTGTTATTATCAACTAGAATCTTGTCCACCACTTGTTGCTACACTGTTATTATCAACTAGAATCTTGTCCACCACTTGTTGCTACACTGTTATTATCAACTAGAATATGCCCACTATTTGTTGCTACACTGTCATTATCAACTAGAATCTTGTCCACCACTTGTTGCTACACTGTTATTATCAACTAGAATCTTGTCCACCACTTGTTGCTACACTGTTATTATCAACTAGAATCGTGTCCACCACTTGTTGCTACACTGTTATTATCAACTAGAATCTTGTCCACCACTTGTTGCTACACTGTTATTATCAACTAGAATCTTGTCCACCACTTGTTGCTACACTGTTATTATCAACTAGAATCTGTCCACCACTTGTTGCTACACTGTTATTATCAACTAGAATCTGTCCACCACTTGTTGCTACACTGTTATTATCAACTAGAATCTGTCCACCACTTGTTGCTACACTGTTATTATCAACTAGAATCTGTCCACCACTTATTGCTACACTGCCCATACCTGACTACGTTACGAAGACAGCTCCTCTCAACCTACCATTGATAATACACATCTTGAACACACACAACAGATAAATAAGATATGTGACTTTCTGTGACAAGAAACACGCTGTAAGGTGTCAATTTTAAGCAAAGGGGAGAAAAGTAGTAACGATCAGCTTATACGAACACTGAAAGCAATGTTCACGACAAGATTAAAGTCATTATCTGCTGACCAAGTGGTCATCGAGATACGAACCTAGAATATTTTTTTTTTTTTCCGTTTTATTCTTTCGGTTCATTAAAAATCTAAAAATAAATATATTTTTTCTGCTAAAGTTGGACGGCATGGTATACTGTTGACCATACCACTCATTTAAGTATGCCAATGGTTATGACTAGGGCTAAGTGTTTTATATATCATTTTTTTTCCTGATATGTATTTTTGAAATTCACGTTAATTCCAACATGTGGCATGCCTTTCTGGACTCTCTGATGTTGTTTTAATTGCTCATATAAATGTATATTTTGACCATAAATTAGTTTTAGGTCATATTTTGACCATAAATTAGTTTTAGGTAATATTTTGACCATAAATTAGGTTTAGGTTATATTTTGATCATAAATTAGGTTTAGGTTATATTTTGACCATAAATTAGGGTTAGGTTATATTTTGACCATAAATTAGGTTTAGGTTATATTTTGACCATAAATTAGGTTTAAGTTATATTTTGACCATAAATTAGGTTTAGGTTATATTTTGACCATAAATTAGGTTTAGGTTATATTTTGACCTTAAATTAGGTTTAAGTTATATTTTGACCATAAATTAGGTTTAAGTTATATTTTGAACATAAATTAGGTTTAGGTTATATTTTGACCATAAATTAGGTTTAGGTTATATTTTGACCATAAATTAGGTTTAAGTTATATTTTGACCATAAATTAGGTTTAAGTTATATTTTGACCATAAATTAGGTTTAAGTATTATTTTGACCATAAATTAGGTTTATGTTATATTTTGACCATAAATTAGGTTTATGTTATATTTTGACCATAAATTAGGTTTAGGTTATATTTTGAACAAACTAGGAGCGTGAATGCCTATTTTTAATTATATTTGGTAATATTCATTGTTGTTTTAGGTTTTATAATGTTATATTATGTGTCTATAACTCAGACACCGTGCCTATAACTCAGACAGCGTACTATAACTCATATAAGGTGTCTATAACTCAGACAGCGAGCTATAACTCATACAACGTGTCTATAACTCATATAACGAGTCTATAATTCAGACAACGTAATTAAAAATTAATTTGTACACAGACAATGAGAAACCACTTTTAGCTGATTTACAATATGTCAAGATGCATCTATCTTCTGCGATTCAAGAACATAATTAATTAACGTCACTTTAAATAGCTAATTAGTCGTTAATTAATATCATATTTCGGTCTATTTGTTATTGCTTTATTTTGCTATTTGTATATCATAAATGTTAGCATATTTCCGTGATTGTTAGGTCATATTTGATACATTTTAGGTCATAAATGCTAGAATATTTCCGTGATTGTTAGGTCATATTTGATACATTTTAGGTCATAAATGTTAGCATATTTCGGTGATTGTTAGGTCATATTTGATACATTTTAGGACATAAATGTTAGCATATATCGGTGATTGTTAGGTCATATTTGATACATTTTAGGTCATAAATGCTAGAATATTTCCGTGATTGTTAGGTCATATTTGATACATTTTAGGTCATAAATGTTAGCATATTTCCGTGATTGTTAGGTCATATTTGATACATTTTAGGTCATAAATGTTAGCATATTTCCGTGATTGTTAGGTCATATTTGATACATTTTAGGTCATAAATGTTAGCATATTTCCGTGATTGTTAGGTCATATTTGATACATTTTAGGTCATAAATGTTAGCATATTTCCGTTATTGTTAGGTCATATTTGATACATTTTAGGTCATAAATGCTAGAATATTTCCGTGATTGTTAGGTCATATTTGATACATTTTAGGTCATAAATGTTAGCATATTTCCATGATTGTTAGGTCATATTTGATACATTTTAGGTCATAAATGTTTGCATATTTCCGTGATTGTTAGGTCATATTTGATACATTTTAGGTCATAAATGTTAGCATATTTCCGTGATTGTAAGGTCATATTTGATACATTTTAGGTCATAAATGCTAGAATATTTCGGTGATTGTTAGGTCATGTTTGATACATTTTAGGTCATAAATGTTAGCATATTTTGGTGATTGTTAGGTCATATTTGATACATTTTAGGTCATAAATGCTAGCATATTTCGGTGATTGTTAGGTCATATTTGATACATTTTAGGTCATAAATGCTAGCATATTTCCGTGATTGTTAGGTCATATTTGATATATTTTACGTCATAAATGCTAGCTTATTTCGGTGATTGTTTTGTCATATTTGATAAAAATCCGAGCCCTAGTTATGACATAAGGCATAGATTAACACTATACTGCTCATATGCATACAAATGTGCAGCATGAAACATATAAAATATATACGTAGATGTATGTGAAATAATACCAACTAAAATAAATATCAACAAAAAGCCGCACAAAATGACAAAAGATGACAACAAATGCCATCTGATGACATCAAATAATAACTAATGAGAACAAATGACAAAAACAATGATCAATAACAACAAATGACAGAAAACGATAACAAATGACAACAAATGCCAACTAATGACAACTAATGGTAACAAATGCCATACCCCAAGCTGTGATTGTTTTGATGAGTGTCAGGAAGTAGTTTGACACAAGAACGTTGCAAACCCAGTTGGTGACAGTAGCCAGAGAGTTGGCCACACTTCTGCTCCACTGTGGGTAGATCTCGGCGTTGATGGTCCACGGCATGGGCCCAGCGCCTGCATGATAAAGACAAGAAACACTCAATCTTAAATGTAAAGGTAAAAGTAATAAATAAAGGATTAGAGGCCACAGAGATGGGATTTCTCAGAAGAATGTTGAACGTTCCCGGGACAGCTAAAAAGACCAATGAGGAAGTTCTCAAAGAGGCCAACACAAAAAGGCAGCTCCTAAAAAACATCAGAAAGAAACAATCAACATTTTTCGGGCACATCATGAGTAGAGGAAAGTTGGAATACTTGGTTACAACTGGCACAATAAAAGGAAAGAGAGATCGCGGACGACAAAGAGAGAAAATACTGGATAACTTGGTCTCATGGCATGGAAAGCAGTCAACAACAGAACTGATACGATGCACTGTAGATAGAAGATTGTGGAAGGACATGATCGTCTACGCCAACCGGTATGGTACATGATGATAAAGTAAAGGTAAAACCACAAGTGGATATCAAAATAGAAGGAATAGACCTGGAGAAGGTTCAGAACTACAACTACCTTGGACATACCTTAACCAGTGATGGAAAATGTACAACTGAAATAAACAAAAGAATAGGAATGGCAAAAAGTAATTTTAATGTCACGAAGAACATACTAACATAAAAAAAAATAACACCAAGGCTAAAACTAAGAATAGCAAAATGTTGCATCTTCTCAATATTCCTATATGGTGCAGAAACATGGACTTTAGACAAGAAAACAGAACAGAGAATTGAAGCCTTTGAAATGTGGATATATAAAAGAATAGTTAGAATTGGATGGAAGGGAAATAAAACAAACGATGCAGTCTTAAAACAACTAAACATGAAAAGTGAACTACTAAGCACAAATCAAACAAGACAAATGCGATTTTTGGGCCATGTTAAAAGACACAACAGCCTACTAAAAGTAATCCTGGAGGGGAAAATACAAGGTAAAAGAGGCAGAGGCAGACCAAGACTAACATGGACGGGTAACATCAAAAGATGAACAAATCAGCCCATGACAAACTGCACCATCAAAGCAAGAGACAGAGCAGAATGGCGCTCCGTGGTAGCCAACCTTCGTTGCGGAGACGGCACTCGATGATGATGAAAGGTCAAGTACGAGACGTGAACCGGCGTCTTAGCACGCGAGTTTACACCCATATGTGCTCGGCCGCCTATCTTAGCACGCGAGTTTACACCCATATGTGCTCGGCCGCCTATCTTAGCACGCGAGTTTACATCCATATGTGCTCGGCCGCCTATCTTAGCACGCGAGTTTACACCCATATGTGCTCGGCCGCCTATCTTAGCACGCGAGTTTACACCCATATGTGCTCGGCCGCCTATCTTAGCACGCGAGTTTACACCCATATGTGCTCGGCCGCCTATCTTAGCACGCGAGTTTACACCCATATGTGCTCGGCCGCCTATCTTAGCACCCGAGTTTACACCCATATGTGCTCGGCCGCCTATCTTAGCACCCGAGTTTACACCCATATGTACTCGGCCGCCTATCTTAGCACCCGAGTTTACACCCATATGTGCTCGGCCGCCTATCTTAGCACCCGAGTTTACACCCATATGTACTCGGCCGCCTATCTTAGCACCCGAGTTTACACCCATATATGCTCGGCCGCCTATCTTAGCACGCGAGTTTACATCCATATGTGCTCGGCCGCCTATCTTAGCACCCGAGTTTACATCCATATGTGCTCGGCCGCCTATCTTAGCACCCGAGTTTACATCCATATGTGCTCGGCCGCCTATCTTAGCACCCGAGTTTACATCCATATGTGCTCGGCCGCCTATCTTAGCACCCGAGTTTACACCCATATATGCTCGGCCGCCTATCTTAGCACCCGAGTTTACACCCATATGTGCTCGGCCGCCTATCTTAGCACCCGAGTTTACACCCATATGTGCTCGGCCGCCTATCTTAGCACCCGAGTTTACACCCATATATGCTCGGCCGCCTATCTTAGCACCCGAGTTTACATCCATATGTGCTCGGCCGCCTATCTTAGCACCCGAGTTTACACCCATATGTGCTCGGCCGCCTATCTTAGCACCCGAGTTTACACCCATATATGCTCGGCCGCCTATCTTAGCACCCGAGTTTACACCCATATGTGCTCGGCCGCCTATCTTAGCACCCGAGTTTACACCCATATGTGCTCGGCCGCCTATCTTAGCACCCGAGTTTACACCCATAAGTGCTCGGCCGCCTATCCAGAAATGTTCGGAGATTTCTGTATAGTGTCGCCTCAAGTAACTCAATCGTAACGACTGCTAAACTCTGATGATATTTGTTGTTGCTCTGTTCCTGTATTGATCATCTTATTTTGGCTTCGTTCTTCTATCATCTTTTCATGTGTTCACTAGACTTTTCAGGCTGTTATTTCTAATTAAGAAAAGGGGGAGGGGGAGGGGTAAGTAGTAAAGTAAAGTACCTCCGCCCCGCCAAGTGGCGTATAGGGAATATGGTGTTCTATCTATCTATCTATTGTCCTTTCGAGCCGAAGACGGCACATAGGGCAGAACCACAATATCAAAAACAGAAACCTTGCGTGCCAAAGTGGCACATATTGCAGAGATCACTGCTCTAAAATATATGGCGCTGTTTCCATAACAATACTTTTTACAATGACAGATTGTCAAGCCATCGATCAACCTCCTTAGTCGCCTCTTACGACATGCCTGCATGGTCACAGTGTCACTATACTTTACTTCCCTCATAATGAGGCCCCGGTAACACACAGGATAATATGGTGTTAGTGACCATAAAATTTACAGACGCACATGATTTTTGGGGTAATGTGGTCGGTATTAGGCCCGTGTCGCTATACTTTCCCAGAAAAAAAAAATCCGGTACTCATTAAAGGCTTGGTGAACCCGGAAGCCGTCGGTTGGAATCGAACCCTACCTCTTGTCCTTTATAGTCCAGTTCACTAATCACTGAGCTATCGCGGTTCCCAAAAAAAGGGGGGGGGGTGGTTACAAATTACACACCCTTTTAAACACATAACCTTTTTAATAAATATGTGTAATCTTCTCAATATTCCTGTATGGTGCAGAAACATGGACATTAGACAAGAAAACAGAACAGAAAATTGAAGCCTTTGAAATGTGGATTTGTGAAGAATATGTAGAATTGGATGGAAAGAAAAGAAAACAAGCTATGAAGTCTTAAAACAACTAAAAATGAAAAGGGAACTACTAAACACAATTCAAACAAGACAAATGAAATTTTGGGGCATGTTAAAAGACACAACAGCCTAATAAAAGTAATATTGGAAGGGAAAATACAAGGTAAAAGAGGCAGAGGCAGACCAAGACCAACATGGACGAGTAACATCAAAAGATGGACTAGTCAACCTATGACAATCTGCACCATCAAAGCAAGAGACAGAGTGGAATGGCGCTCCATGGTAGCCAACCTTCGATGCGGAGACAACACTCAATGCTGAACAGTGTAAAATCTAGAAATGAAATATCATGAAATGCCACCTTATGTATGCACACGTGAGCAAAAATTGGGAGCATGAAACATAAAATATATACGTAGAATTTCCTTGTTTGTTTTCTTTTCCTTCCAATTCTTCCTATTTTTATATACATTCACATTTCAAAGGATTCATAAATACCAAGGTTATTCTTGACTGGTTAACTCCTTTGTCAATTATGATAGTTTCCGGTTCCGGTCTAAGATGGAGTATTTGTTTTTCTTCAACTTACTATAGATGGTTGATCGGAAAAAATGCGCCATCATGAAACATCCATTGTTCATCATCATCGTGTGCCTTCTCCGCATCGAAGGTTGGCTACCATGGATCGCCATTCTACTCTATTGCTTGCTTTGATGGTGCAGGCTGACATAGATTGACTTATCCATCTTTTGATGTTACTCGTCCATGTTAGTCTTGGTCTGCCTTTACCTCTTTTACCTTGTATTTTTCCTTTCAATATTACTTTTAGTAGGCTGTTGTGTCTTTTAACATGCCCCAACAATTTGAATCCATTGTTACTGGAACATAAATCTAGACTGTTAAACAGAAATGACGAATTGCAATCAAGATCGAGAAGTACTTTCAACAATGAACTCAAGACTAGTGCCGAAATAACAGAAAAGACGAAGCATCGAACAAATATCATCTTTAGTTAAGAGAAAACGGTGGTTATATGTTGGCCATGTCATGAGAAGAGACAACAAGAGAATCTTAAAGCAGGCACTCACATGGGAACCAGAGGGTATAATATGTCGACCTAGAGAAGAGCTGAAAAGAACACTTAGGCGAGGGGCAATAACTGTAGGCGCCAGCTCCCTCGCCGAGGTTGAGTGACTCGCACAAAACAGATCCGTGTGGTTATATACAATACGGGTCCTGGGCAAGGTCTGATACTTGACAGAAAAGATCGTAGGGCACAAGAAGTTCTGCCATATTTGCCGACTCGTAAGGGAAATAGAAATATATATAAATTAAGACCTGTCATCGTACGTTGCAATGGATTAATTTAGCATATTTTGTGTAATTTAGATGATGATATATTATGTAAGCAATTCTTTGAAAATGACAACGAAAGATTTGACAAAAACTACCGTCATCTTACTGCACTGGTAAAAAAAAAATAAGAGGAAGACCAACCTGGCAAGCGAAAAGTAGTTTATCACAAACACTTAAAGTGATGCTCATGGATTCTAAATCTGTAAATAATGTTAGGGTGAGCCGATAAATAAAGTTAAAAGTTGGTTATTAAAAAGTAGGTTGATCCAGTCATTTACACAATCAAGTAAAGTAAAGTTGTTGACATGAACAGTTTTCCCACATTTAAATGGTATTCAAAATGTTAACATTTACAAGGTATTCACTTAAACTATGATTATTAGCAGACAGAAGACACAAAATACACAATAAGATATTGAAGTAGATGGAAAGAACCTGGAAACAGTTCAAGAATAAAGCTATCTTGGACATATAACAAATGATGGAAAATGTAAAACAGAAATAAACAAAAGAACAATATCAATGGGAACAAGGCATTTTTAACAACCTGAAAAATATACCCACACCAAGGCAGATAACATCAGAACTAAAACTACGATTTGAAAATTGTTATATTTACTCAACATTCCTCTATGGTGCAGAAACATGGACACTAAATAAGAAAACAGAGCAAACATCAAAGTGCGTTTCGTAAAAACAAAAGTACGAAGCTATCGTAAAAATGGAGATGATTTTTTTATAACTTTGGCCAGTTTTACAGAAATTAGTTTATTTTCCTTTTTTTTCTTTGCTTATGACGGGGGAAATCTCTTCAACTGTGGGCGAGACATCGAATTAATTTTTGTAACACGGGAGAAGCACCAAACGACGCTTAAAGGAAGTAATACCTCCAGGGTTTCAGACCATACATCAAATCTAAGCGAGGAAATAATTACCGCACCCGAGCCCCATGTCCCTCCTAATGTAAACACACAGCTGTGTGACAAAGTTTAAAAAGAAAATATTATTTTCCGAACTCCAAATGTACGAATTAGTGGTCACTAATTTTACGAGCGTTCCCTACAGACGTAGGTATCGTGATCTATACTTTATAAATAATACGGCAGGTAGGGTTTAATTGCATCAGAGAAGATCTTTGTGTGTGCATGTCTGTGTTAGTCACATCTGTTATCTTTGTGTCTGCATGTTTGTGTTAATCACCACTAGTGACTCGGGCAGATGGTGCTCGTAAACCTGGGAGGGCCGACCATCTAAGGACAGAATCCCCCTACAGAAAAGACAATCTGCTGCCTTGCAGGAAGATTGGGGACAATCAAAGGCTAGGGAAAGCAAACCCGAATAAAATGCTGGATGAAATCGGATGCACTGGGCCACTGGCGCAGAACACAGTGCAACGTTTTAACGGGTGTTCAATCAGAGTGGATCTGGCGAACTCTACTTGTGATGTTCTGTCTGTGGGGTCGATCAACACACTTAGCCTGACAGCTGACTTCATGTGAGAGTCTGGAATTCTTACTCTGATTGAGTCCTGATCGCAGAAAGAGAGAGAGAGAGAGAAGAAGCCAAACATAGGTACACGCCGAGAAGACACGATTTAAAAAAAATCAAAATTCAAACCCTAAAAGATGAAAATGAATATCACGTGTTGCTATATGTTGTATGTAAAAGTACACAAGGCACTTAATTTTGAGAACAAATGACATAGAAACATGGTATTTTTAAAATATATGTGTCAATGAAAGTAGTCACGCAATAAGGAGAGCGTTTTTTTAGTCGAATGTCAAAGACTGTGACAAAGAAAATGGTTTTCATGCATTTCAAAATTTGCACGAATTTATTAAAGAAAGTAAAATTATAATTAAAGTATAGTTTATTGGACTCAACAGCGAATATAACCGATTTTTTTCGAATTTCGAAAAATGTGTTGATCAATATTGATAATAAGTGTAGTTATATTTTGTACATAAAAGTCATCAGAGGTAATCATGAATGACAATCTCATATCACAGAACTAGAAACATTCGATACTATCCAGGACGTTTTAGTTGCTATCTAGCGTTTGTGGCAGTGATCGGGACGTTTTAATTGCTATCTAGCGTTTGTGGCAGTGATTGGGACGTTTTAGTTGCTATCTAGCGTTTGTGGCAGTGATCGGGACGTTTTAGTTGCTATCTAGCGTTTGTGGCAGTGATCGGGACGTTTTAATTGCTATCTAGCGTTTGTGGCAGTGATCGGGACGTTTTAGTTGCTACCTAGCGTTTGTGGCAGTGATAGGGACGTTTTAGTTGCTATCCAGCGTTTGTGGCAGTGATAGGGACGTTTTAGTTGCTATCTAGCGTTTGTGGCAGTGATCGGGACGTTTTAGTTGCTATCTAGCGTTTGTGGCAGTGATCGGGACGTTTTAGTTGCTATCTAGCGTTTGTGGCAGTGATAGGGACGTTTTAGTTGCTATCTAGCGTTTGTGGCAGTGATCGGGACGTTTTAGTTGCTATCTAGCGTTTGTGGCAGTGATTGGGACGTTTTAGTTGCTATCTAGCATTTGTGGCAGTGATCGGGACGTTTTAGTTGCTATCTAGCGTTTGTGGCAGTGATCGGGACGTTTTAGTTGCTATCTAGCGTTTGTGGCAGTGATTGGGACGTTTTAGTTGCTATCTAGCGTTTGTGGCAGTGATCGGGACGTTTTAGTTGCTATCTAGCGTTTGTGGCAGTGATCGGGACGTTTTAGTTGCTATCTAGCGTTTGTGGCAGTGATCGGGACGTTTTAGTTGCTATCTAGCGTTTGTGGCAGTGATCGGGACGTTTTAGTTGCTATCTAGCGTTTGTGGCAGTAATCGGGACGTTTTAATTGCTATCTAGCGTTTGTGGCAGTGATTGGGACGTTTTAATTGCTATCTAGCGTTTGTGGCAGTGATAGGGACGTTTTAGTTGCTATCTAGCGTTTGTGGCAGTGATCGGGACGTTTTAATTGCTATCTAGCGTTTGTGGCAGTGATCGGGACGTTTTAGTTGATATCTAGCGTTTGTGGCAGTGATAGGGACGTTTTAGTTGCTATCCAGCGTTTGTGGCAGTGATAGGGACGTTTTAGTTGCTATCTAGCGTATATGGCGGTGCTGTGGAGACTAGGAGGTGTTCCCACAAAGGCCATCTCGCTTGTCTATAGAGTCCAGGCAGCTGAATACCTTTCATGCCAGAGATTTGCTTGACAGCTGCATAATGACATCATATCATCAACTGAAGATTGAAATAAACTGGAACAAGAGTGGAGGAGGGGGTAAATCAGCGTGAAACGAGTGAGCAAAGCATGACACGCTCTGACATTAAAGAAATAATGAAAAAAAGGGAAAAAAAACAGGACATGATCGCAATGAATAGCCAGCAGGTCTGCACTAATTATCCCAATCTGCATTTAATTCAACAGTTTGTGTTGCATTTTTGCTAACATATACAGGTCTTACCTGGAGCGAATCCGAGTACAAATAAGACCATGCCTAAAACAGCAATCCATCCATAGTCAGTGGGGCAGTATGCAGTTGTGAATTTTGCACGCACATGGACCATTCCATCTCCTTCATATTTTTTAGCACATCTCCCATTGGCTGCATAATCGTTATTGACTGAGCTGATATTCATACAGGATCCTTTCGTCACTACTTTTTTTTCCTCGATGAAACAGAATCCGCAATTGTCTTCATCTAGGCACTTGTAGCATACCCTGTAGGGTAGATGAGAGGTGTCATTCGTAACATGAGTCAGTCGATTTTGATTGGCAACACAAACTAATGATTTGGTCAGTTGTTATTTCGTTGATGTCATTACGCTGTTGTCATTAATGTTGTTGTTATTATGTAGCTGTCAGTATGTTGTTGTTATTCAGCTGATGTAATTATGTTTCTGCCATTACGTTGCTATCAGTATGTTGTCATTACGCTGATTCAATGTTTCTGTCATTACGTTTCTGTCATTATTTTGCTGTCAGTATGTTGCTGTCATTATGCTGTTGTGTTGCTGTTTTGTTGTTGTGATTATTTCGTTTCTGTCAAAACGTTATTGTCATTATGTTCATGTCATCACGTCACTACCATTACTTTGCCGTCACCATGTTGCTGTCATAACGTGGTTGTCATTACATAGCAGTCATTAAGTTGCTTGGTATCTTTTACATTACTGTCATATTGCTGTCATTATATAATATCAGTAGTGTCTAGGATTTTTTTAATCGGTGGCGGTATACAGTAGCAACTTTGACTTGAAGAGTTGTAACGATTCAATTAGGCATGCCGCCTCTATTCTCCAGTCTTACAGTATGTTGCTTTCACCTCCAGAACTTTGATGACAGCAAGAATAGAAGTGTTGATGTTACTCCAATAATTTCATGTTTTGATGATTGCTTGTTAGTTTTAAGTCCAACATTCTCCAGTTAACCCTGGCTAGTTTACAGTTTAATCTTCTCCAGTTAACCCTGGTTATTTTCCCGTTTAATCTTTTCCAGTTAACCCTGGTTAGTTTCCCGTTTAATCCTCTCCAGTTAACCCTGATTAGTTTCCAAACTAGCATTTTGAATATTCATCCTTTTTAGTTTCCAGTCTAACATTATCAAGTTGATTTTGGCTAGTTTTAAACCTAACACTCCCCAGTTATTCCTGGTTAGTTTCCAGTTTATATCATTCCCACGTTCATCGTGACTAGTTTCCAGTTCAACATTTTCAAGTTGATCCTGGTTAGTTTTCACTTTAACATTCTCAAAGAGATCATGGTTAGTTTCCAATCTAACATTCTCATGTCCATCCTGGTTAGTGTCTAGTCTAACACTCTCTAGTTAACACTGGTTAGTTTCCATTCCATTTTCAAATTGATCCTGATTAGTTTCCAAACTAACATTCTCAAGTTGATCCTAATTAGTTTCCAGACTAACATTCTCAAGTTGATCCTAGTTAGTTTCCAGTCTAACGACCTCAAGTTGATCCTAATTAGTTTCCAGTCTAACATCCTCAGGTTGATCCTAGTTAGTTTCAAAACTAACATTCTCAAGTTGATCCTATTTAGTTTCCAGTCTAACATTCTCAAGTTGATCCTAATTAGTTTCCAGACTAACATTCTCAAGTTGATCCTAATTAGTTTCCAGTCTAACATTCTCAAGTTGATCCTAATTAGTTTCCAGACTAACATTCTCAAGTTGATCCTAGTTAGTTTCCAGTCTAACATCCTCAAGTTGATCCTAATTAGTTTCCAGTCTAACATCCTCAAGTTGATCCTAGTTAGTTTCCAGACTAACATTCTCAAGTTGATCCTAGTTAGTTTCCAGTCTAACATTCTCAAGTTGATCATGGGTAGTTTCCAGTAAGTTGATCATGGTTAGTGTCCAGTCTAATTTTCTCAAGTTGATCATGGTTAGTTTGCAGTCTAACATTCTCAAGTTGATCATGGTTAGTTTGAAGTCTAACATTCTCAAGTTGATCATGGTTAGTTTCCAGTCTAACATTCTCAAGTTGATCATGGTTAGTTTGCAGTCTAACATTCTCAAGTTGATCCTAGTTAGTTTCCAGTCTAACATTCTCAAGTTGATCATGGGTAGTTTCCAGTAAGTTGATCATGGTTAGTGTCCAGTCTAATTTTCTCAAGTTGATCATGGTTAGTTTGCAGTCTAACATTCTCAAGTTGATCATGGTTAGTTTGAAGTCTAACATTCTCAAGTTGATCATGGTTAGTTTCCAGTCTAACATTCTCAAGTTGATCATGGTTAGTTTGAAGTCTAACATTCTCAAGTTGATCATGGTTAGTTTCCAGTCTAACATTCTCAAGTTGATCATGGTTAGTTTCCAGTCTAACATTCTCAAATTGATTATGGTTAGTTTGCCGTCTAACATTCTCAAGTTGATTATGGTTAGTTTGCCGTCTAACATTCTCAAGTTGATCATGGTTAGTTTCCAGTCTAACATTCTGAAGTTGATCATGGTTAGTTTCCAGTCTAACATTCTGAAGTTGATCATGGTTAGTTTGCAGTCAAACATTCTCAAGTTGATCATGATTAGTTTGCAGTCTAACATTCTCAAGTTGATCATGGTTAGTTTGCAGTCTAACATTTTCAAGTTGATCATGGTTAGTTTGCCGTCTAACATTCTCAAGTTGACCATGGTTAGTGCTCAGACTTAAACTACCTAGCTGACCTAATTATAAAATATAAATAACTGCTCCGAATAATTCCAGTTAATAACGTTAAGATAGTGCATTAACAAAACAATCTTCATTGTTTTGCTCTGGGCTATAACAATTTCATTGTTTTGCTCTGGGCTATAACAATGTCATTGTTCAGCTCTGGTCTATAACAATTTCATTTCTTTGGTTTTGCTTATAACAATTTCATTGTATTTTCTTGACCTATAACAATTTCATTGTTTTGCTCTGGTTTATAACAATTTAAGTATTTTGTTTTGTGTTGACTGACATTTTCAGAATCTTTCGAAACAAATAAAAATTGTTGTGCCTTGTTCTCATTTTAAATGCTGTTTTAAATGGATATTCGGCATGCAGTGATAATTTCATTGTCTTGTTAGTGCACAATGGCAATATAGACGTCTTCTTTTGTGTATTGTACCAGTGTATTATGTCAGTGTATTGTGCCAGTGTATTGTGTCAGCGTATTGTACCAGTGTTTTGTACCAGTGTATTATGTCAGTGTATTATGTCAGTGTATTGTGTCAGTGTATTGTACCAGTGTATTGTGTCAGTGTATTGTGTCAGTGTATTGTGCTAGTGTATTGTGTCAGTGTATTGTGTCAGTGTATTGTGCCAGTGTATTGTGTCAGTGTATTGTGTCAGTGTATTGTGTCAGTGTATTGTGCCAGTGTATTGTGCCAGTGTATTGTGTCAGTGTATTATGTCAGTGTATTGTACCAGTGTATTGTACCAGTGTATTGTGCCAGTGTATTGTGCCAGTGTATTGTGTCAGTGTATTATGTCAGTGTATTGTGTCAGTGTATTGTGCCATTGTATTGTACCAGTGTATTGTGTCAGTGTATTGTACCAGTGTATTATGTCAGTGTATTGTACCAGTGTATTGTGTCAGTGTATTGTACCAGTGTATTATGTCAGTGTATTGTGCCAGTGTATTATACCAGTGTATTGTGCCAGTGTATTGTGTCAGTGTATTGTACCAGTGGATTGTGTCAGTGTATTGTGTCAGTGTATTGTGTCAGTGTATTATGTCAGTGTATTGTACCAGTGTATTGTACCAGTGTATTGTGCCAGTGTATTGTGCCAGTGTATTGTGTCAGTGTATTGTACCAGTGTATTGTGCCAGTGTATTGTGTCAGTGTATTGTGCCAGTGTATTGTACCAGTGTATTGTGTCAGTGTATTGTGTCAGTGTATTGTGCCAGTGTATTGTACCAGTGTATTGTGCCAGTATATTGTGTCAGTGTATTATGTCAGTGTATTGTGTCAGTGTATTGTACCAGTGTATTGTGCCAGTGTATTGAGTCAGTGTATTGTACCAGTGTATTATATCAGTGTATTGTACCAGTGTATTGTGTCAGTGTATTGTACCAGTGTATTGTGCCAGTGTATTGTGTCAGTGTATTGTGCCAGTGTATTGTACCAGTGTATTGTGTCAGTGTATTGTGTCAGTGTATTGTGGCAGTGTATTGTGTCAGTGTATTGTGCCAGTGTATTGTGTCAGTGTATTGTGCCAGTGTATTGTGCCAGTGTATTGTGCCAGTGTATTGTGTCAGTGTATTGTGTCAGTGTATTTTACCAGTGTATTGTGCCAGTGTATTGTGCCAGTGTATTGTGTCAGTGTATTGTGTCAGTGTATTTTACCAGTGTATTGTGCCAGTGTATTGTACCAGTGTATTGTGCCATTGTATTGTGTCAGTGTATTGTGTCAGTGTATTTTACCAGTGTATTGTACCAGTGTATTGTGCCATTGTATTGTGCCATTGTATTGTGCCAGTGTATTGTGTCAGTGTATTTTACCAGTGTATTGTGCCAGTGTATTGTACCAGTGTATTGTGCCATGGTATTGTGCCAGTATATTGTGTCAGTGTATTATGTCAGTGTATTGTGCCAGTGTATTGTACCAGTGTATTGTGCCAGTGTATTGTGCCAGTGTATTGTGCCAGTGTATTGTGTCAGTGTATTTTACCAGTGTATTGTGCCAGTGTATTGTACCAGTGTATTGTGCCATTGTATTGTGTCAGTGTATTATGTCAGTGTATTGTGTCAGTGTATTGTGCCAGTGTATTGTACCAGTGTATTGTGCCAGTGTATTGTGTCAGTGTATTGTGCCAGTGTATTGTACCAGTGTATTGTGCCAGTGTATTGTGTCAGTGTATTGTGCCAGTGTATTGTGTCAGTGTATTGTACCAGTGTATTGTGTCAGTGTATTGTGTCAGTGTATTGTACCAGTGTATTGTGTCAGTGTATTGTGTCAGTGTATTGTGTCAGTGTATTGTGTCAGTGTATTGTGTCAGTGTATTGTGTCAGTGTATTGTACCAGTGTATTGTGTCAGTGTATTGTACCAGTGTATTGTGTCAGTGTATTGTACCAGTGTATTGTGTCAGTGTATTGTGTCAGTGTATTGTACCAGTGTATTGTGTCAGTGTATTGTGCCAGTGTATTGTGTCAGTGTATTGTACCAGTGTATTGTGCCAGTGTATTGTGTCAGTGTATTGTACCAGTGTATTGTACCAGTGTATTGTGCCAGTGTATTTTACCAGTGTATTGTGTCAGTATATTGTACCAGTGTATTGTACCAGTGTATTGTACCAGTGTATTGTGTCAGTGTATTGTACCAGTGTATTGTGTCAGTGTATTGTACCAGTGTATTATGTCAGTGTATTGTGTCAGTGTATTGTACCAGTGTATTGTGTCAGTGTATTGTGTCAGTGCATTTTACCAGTGTATTGTGCCAGTGTATTGTACCAGTGTATTGTGCCATTGTATTGTGTCAGTGTATTATGTCAGTGTATTGTACCAGTGTATTGTGCCAGTGTATTGTGTCAGTGTATTGTGCCAGTGTATTGTACCAGTGTATTGTGCCAGTGTATTGTGTCAGTGTATTGTACCAGTGTATTGTACCAGTGTATTGTGCCAGTGTATTGTGTCAGTGTATTGTACCAGTGTATTGTACCAGTGTATTGTACCAGTGTATTGTACCAGTGTATTGTACCAGTGTATTGTGTCAGTGTATTGTACCAGTGTATTGTGTCAGTGTATTGTGTCAGTGTATTGTGATCATGCATTGTGACAATGTAGTGTGTAAGTGTAGTGTATCATTGTAGTGTGTAAGTGTAGTGTATCATGTATTGTGTAAGTGCAGTGTATCATTGTAGTGTGTAAGTGCAGTGTATTATTGTATTGTGTAAGTGTAGTGTATCATTGTAGTGTGTAAGTGTAGTGTATCATGTATTGTGTAAGTGTAGTGTATCATTGTAGTGTGTAAGTGTAGTGTATCATGTGTAGTGTAAGTGCAGTGTATTATTGTATTGTGTATGTGTAGTGTATCATTGTAGTGTGTAAGTGTAGTGTATCATTGTAGTGTGTAAGTGTAGTGTATCATTGTAGCGTGTAAGTGTAGTGTATCATGTATTGTGTAAGTGCAGTGTATTATTGTATTGTGTAAGTGTAGTGTATCATTGTAGTGTGTAAGTGTAGTGTATCATTGTATTGTGTAAGTGTAGTGTATCATGTATTGTGTAAGTGTAGTGTATCATTGTATTGTGTAAGTGTAGTGTATCATTGTATTGTGTAAGTGTAGTGTATCATTGTAGTATGTAAGTGTAGTGTATCATTGTAGTGTGTAAGTGTAGTGTATCATTGTATTGTGTAAGTGTTTTGCGTCATTGCATTTATACATTGTATGTGAACAATGTTTTCGGTTACAGCGAGTGTTGTTTCGAAATGCGCCAGGTACACTCGGTGTGTGCTGCTTGTATTTAGTGTTCTTTGTTTGCTTGTTGTGGTTGTTCAACATCTTACAGGCTGGAGGACAGTGACATTCTTGTTGTTTAGTGATATTTGTTCTTCTTTTCAATTGGGATAGACCTATCGGTGATAGGTCATTGTTTACACTGTTGCACTGATGTATGCCTATTTCCAACGGCGACTTTCTTGCCCAGTTCGCTCACTGCCTTGTGAGAAGATTCTGGAGAATTCGAAAGCTACGGGAGTAAACCCAAACAGAAAATCTTGAAGGAGGGACCCTAAGGCAGTTGGTGGTGTATTATCCATCTTCTGGCATCCCCTGCAGCTCAACTTTGTTTCCGAACGTAAGGACCTAGTCCCTCTATCAGAACGCTTCAAAGAGGAGACGAGAGGTGGGTAGTTAGTTTTGGGCAAAACATTAACTCCATACTATTGGCCGAGACATAGCATGCAAACAGAAATGTCATTTCGATCTTCGTTAGGAAACAGCAGAAGGAAATCACCATCTCTCATACTCGGTACATGGAGCGAGATAATCAGATGTTTTCAGGGCTTCCTTGAGTGAATTCCCTATCAGCGATAGAAAAAAGGAAAATCTGGCTGTAGATTGTAGCACATGGAGAACAAAAATTAATCAAAAATGACACAGGAAATTTCGAGGCAGCGCTGATATCAAATTCAAAAGCCGCAGGAGAAAGGAGACGGGAACAAGCACCACGAATACATCTTGTTCGTTCTCCGGATGCATCTGTCTATTCAATATTAGCAGATTCAGTCACAAGAGAAGCTGTTCAGCAAAGCAGCATCCAGCATAAGACACTAATATTTTTAGCACACTGCTGACTTAACATTAATTCTTGCTATATATATATATATATATATATATATATATATATTGTGATAGATTATTATGTCGTTGTCCTGTGACAGTGCTTTTTGCCGAAAACTAAGTTAAATATGTATTTATTAATTGCTTCATACTGTAGCACTCATTATTTACTTTATACTGTCGAACTCATTACTTAGTTCAAACTGCTGCACTCATTACTTACTTCATACTGTCACACTCATTACTTAGTTCAAACTGCTGCACTCATTACTTACTTCATACTGTCACACTCATTACTTACTTCATACTGCTGCACTCATTACTTACTTCACACTGTTGCATTCATTACATACTTCATACTGCTGCACTCATTACTTACTTCATACTGCTTATCACATTACTTACTTCATATTATCGCACTCATTACTTGTTTCATACTGATGCACTCATTACTTACTTCATATTGTCGCACTCATTACTTACTTCATACGGTCACACTCATTATTAATTTCACATTGTTGCACTCATTACTTACATAATACTGCTTCACTCATTAATTACTTCACACTATCACACTCATTACTTCATATTGTAGCACTCATTACTTACTTCATACTGTTGCATTCATTACTTACCTCAGACTGATCCACTCATTACTTACTTCATACTGCTCCACTCAATACTTACTTCATAATCTCACACTCAATACTCACTTCATACAGCATTACCCATAACATACTTTGTACTGTCACACTCATTACTTACTTCAAACTGCTGCATTCATTACTTACTTCATACTGCTGCACTCATTACTTACCTCATACTGCTGCATTCATTACTTGCTTTATACTGCTGCACACATTAATTATTACATACCGCTGCACTCATTACTTACTTCACACTGCTGCACTAATTACTTCACACTGCTGCAATAATTACTTACTACACACTGCTCACTATTACTTACTTTACACTACTGCACTAATTACTTAAGACTGTTGCACTAATTACTTCACATTGCTACACTCTTACTTCAAAGTGCTGCACTCATACTTACTTAACACTGCTGCACTCTTACTTGCTTCAAAGTAATGCACTCATACTTACTTCACACTGCGGCACTCTTACTTACTTCAAAGTGCTGCACTCATACTTTCTTCAGAATGCTGCACACTTACTTACTTCACACCACTGCACTCTTGCTTACTTCACACTGCTGTACTCTTACATACTTCACACTTCTGCACTCTTGCTTACTTCACACTGCTGCACTAATTACTTCACACTGCTGCACTCATACTTATTTCACACTGCTGCATTAATTACTTCACACTGCTGCACTCTTACTTACTTCAAAGTGCTGCACTCATACTTACTTCACACTGCTGCACTCTTACTTACTTCAAAGTGCTGCACGCTTATTTACGTCAAAGTGCTGCACTCTTACTAACTTCACACTGCTTCACTTTTAATTATTTTACACTGCTAGACTCCTACTTACTTCACACTGCTGCACTCTAACTTACTTCATACTGCTGCACTCTTACTTACTTCACACTGCTGCACTAATTACTTACTTCACACTGCTGCGCTCTTACTTACTTCACACTGCTGCACTAATTACTTACTTCACACTGCTGCACTAATTACTTCACACTGCTGCACTAATTACTTCACACTGCTGCACTAATTACTTCACACTGCTGCACTAATTACTTCACACTGCTGCACTAATTACTTCACACTGCTGCACTAATTACTTCACACTGCTGCACTAATTACTTCACACTGCTGCACTAATTACTTACTTCACACTGCTGCACTAATTACTTCACACTGCTGCACTAATTACTTCACACTGCTGCACTAATTACTTCACACTGCTGCACTCTTACTTACTTCACACTGCTGCACTAATTACTTACTTCACACTGCTGCACTAATTACTTCACACTGCTGCACTAATTACTTACTTCACACTGCTGCACTAATTACTTACTTCACACTGCTGCACTTTTACTTACTTCACACTGCTGCACTAATTACTTACTTCACACTGCTGCACTCTTACTTACTTCACACTGCTGCACTAATTACTTACTTCACACTGCTGCACTAATTACTTACTTCACACTGCTGCACTCTTACTTACTTCACACTGCTGCACTAATTACTTACTTCACACTGCTGCACTAATTACTTACTTCACACTGCTGCACTCTTACTTACTTCACACTGTTGCACTAATTACTTACTTCACACTGCTGCACTAATTACTCACTTCACACTGCTGCACTAATTACTTACTTCACACTGCTGCACTAATTACTTACTTCACACTGCTGCACTAATTATTTCACACTGCTGAACTAATTACTTACTTCACACTGCTGCACTAATTGCTTCACACTGCTGCACTATTTACTTGCTTCACACTGCTGCACTAATTGCTTCACACTGCTGCACTATTTACTTACTTCACACTGCTGCACTAATTACTTACTTCACACTGCTGCACTAATTACTTCACACTGTTGCACTAATTACTTCACACTGCTGCACTAATTACTTCACACTGCTGCACTAATTACTTACTTCACACTGCTGTACTAATTACTAGCTTCACACTGCTGCACTAATTACTTCACACTGCTGCACTCTTACTTACTTCACACTGCTGTACTAATTACTAGCTTCACACTGCTCCACTAATTACTTCACACTGCTGCACTAATTACTTACTTCACACTGTTGCACTAATTACTTACTTCACACTGTTGCACTAATTACTTACTTCACGCTGTTGCACTAATTACTTACATCACACTGCTGCACAAATTACTTACTTCACACTGCTGCACAAATTACTTACTTCACACTGCTGCACTAATTACTTACTTCACACAGCTGCACTAATTATTTCACACAGCTGCACTAATTACTTACTTCACACTGCTGCACTCTTACTTACTTCACACTACTGCACTAATTACTTACTTCACACTGCTGCACTCTTACTTACTTCACACTACTGCACTAATTACTTACTTCACACTGCTGCACTCTTACTTACTACACACTACTGCACTAATTACTTACTTCACACTGCTGCACTAATTACTTACTTCACACTGCTGCACTCTTACTTACTTCACACTGCTGCAATAATTACTTACTTCACACTGCTGCACTAATTACTTACTTCACACTGCTGAACTAATTACTTACTTCACACTGCTGCACTAATTGCTTCACACTGTTGCACTATTTACTTACTTCACACTGCTGCACTAATTATTTACTTCACACTGCTGCACTATTTACTTACTTCACACTGCTGCACTAATTACTAACTTCACACTGCTGCACTAATTACTTCACACTGTTGCACTAATTACTTCACACTGCTGCACTAATTACTTCACATTGCTGCACTATTTACTTACTTCACACTACTGCACAAATTACTTACTTCACACTGCTGCACTAATTACTTACTTCACACAGCTGCACTAATTATTTCACACAGCTGCACTAATTACTTACTTCACACTGCTGCACTCTTACTTACTTCACACTGCTGCACTAATTACTTACTTCACACTGCTGCACTAATTACTTACTTCACACTGCTGCACTCTCACTTACTTCACACTGCTGCACTAATTACTTACTTCACACTGCTGCACTAATTACTTACTTCACACTGCTGCACTCTTACTTACTTCACACTGCTGCACTAATTACTTACTTCACACTGCTGCACTAATTACTTACTTCACACTGCTGCACTAATTACTTACTTCACACTACTGCACTCTTACTTACTTCACACTGTTGCACTAATTACTTACTTCACACTACTGCACTAATTACTTACTTCACACTGTCGCACTCTTACTTACTTCACACTACTGCACTCTTACTTACTTCACACTACTGCACTAATTACTTACTTCACACTGCTGCACTCTTACTTACTTCACACTACAGCACTAATTACTTACTTCACACTACTGCACTCTTACTTACTTCACACTACTGCACTAATTACTTACTTCACACTGCTGCACTAATTACTTACTTCACACTGCTGCACTCTTACTTACTTCACACTGCTGCACTAATTACTTACTTCACACTGCTGCACTAATTACTTACTTCACACTGCTGCGCTATTTACTTACTTCACACTGCTGCACTATTTACTTACTTCACACTGCTGCACTCTTACTTACTTCACACTGCTGCACTAATTACTTACTTCACACTGCTGCACTAATTACTTACTTCACACTGCTGCACTAATTACTTACTTTACACTGCTGCACTATTTACTTACTTCACACTGCTGCACTCTTACTTACTTCACACTGTTGCACTAATTACTTACTTCACACTGCTGCACTAATTACTTACTTCACACTGCTGCACTAATTACTTACTTCACACTGCTGCACTAATTACTTACTTCACACTGCTGCACTATTTACTTACTTCACACTGCTGCACTCTTACTTACTTCACACTGTTGCACTAATTACTTACTTCACACTGCTGCACTAATTACTTACTTCACACTGCTGCACTAGTTACTTACTTCACACTGCTGCACTATTTACTTACTTCACACTGCTGCACTAATTATTTACTTCACACTGCTGCGCTCTTACTTACTTCACACTGCTGCACTCTTACTTACTTCACACTGCTGCACTAATTACTTCACACTGCTGCACTAATTACTTACTTCACACTGCTGCACTAATTACTTACTTCACATTGCTGCACCAATTACTTACTTCACACTGCTGCACTAATTACTTACTTCACACTGCTGCACTAATTGCTTCACACTGCTGCACTATTTACTTACTTCACACTGCTGCACTAATTACTTACTTCACACTGCTGCACTAATTACTTCACACTGTTGCACTAATTACTTCGCACTGCTGCACTAATCACTTCACACTGCTGCACTAATTACTTACTTCACACTGCTGTACTAATTACTAGCTTCACACTGCTGCACTAATTATTTACTTCACACTGCTGCACTAATTACTTACTTCACATTGCTGCACCAATTACTTACTTCACACTGCTGCACTAATTACTTACTTCACACTGCTGCACTAATTACTTCACACTGTTGCACTAATTACTTCACACTGCTGCACTAATTACTTCACATTGCTGCACTATTTACTTACTTCACACTACTGCACAAATTACTTACTTCACACTGCTGCACTAATTACTTACTTCACACAGCTGCACTAATTATTTCACACAGCTGCACTAATTACTTACTTCACACTGCTGCACTCTTACTTACTTCACACTGCTGCACTAATTACTTACTTCACACTGCTGCACTAATTACTTACTTCACACTGCTGCACTCTCACTTACTTCACACTGCTGCACTAATTACTTACTTCACACTGCTGCACTAATTACTTACTTCACACTGCTGCACTCTTACTTACTTCACACTGCTGCACTAATTACTTACTTCACACTGCTGCACTAATTACTTACTTCACACTGCTGCACTAATTACTTACTTCACACTACTGCACTCTTACTTACTTCACACTGTTGCACTAATTACTTACTTCACACTACTGCACTAATTACTTACTTCACACTGTCGCACTCTTACTTACTTCACACTACTGCACTCTTACTTACTTCACACTACTGCACTAATTACTTACTTCACACTGCTGCACTCTTACTTACTTCACACTACAGCACTAATTACTTACTTCACACTACTGCACTCTTACTTACTTCACACTACTGCACTAATTACTTACTTCACACTGCTGCACTAATTACTTACTTCACACTGCTGCACTCTTACTTACTTCACACTGCTGCACTAATTACTTACTTCACACTGCTGCACTAATTACTTACTTCACACTGCTGCGCTATTTACTTACTTCACACTGCTGCACTATTTACTTACTTCACACTGCTGCACTCTTACTTACTTCACACTGCTGCACTAATTACTTACTTCACACTGCTGCACTAATTACTTACTTCACACTGCTGCACTAATTACTTACTTTACACTGCTGCACTATTTACTTACTTCACACTGCTGCACTCTTACTTACTTCACACTGTTGCACTAATTACTTACTTCACACTGCTGCACTAATTACTTACTTCACACTGCTGCACTAATTACTTACTTCACACTGCTGCACTAATTACTTACTTCACACTGCTGCACTATTTACTTACTTCACACTGCTGCACTCTTACTTACTTCACACTGTTGCACTAATTACTTACTTCACACTGCTGCACTAATTACTTACTTCACACTGCTGCACTAGTTACTTACTTCACACTGCTGCACTATTTACTTACTTCACACTGCTGCACTAATTATTTACTTCACACTGCTGCGCTCTTACTTACTTCACACTGCTGCACTCTTACTTACTTCACACTGCTGCACTAATTACTTCACACTGCTGCACTAATTACTTACTTCACACTGCTGCACTAATTACTTACTTCACATTGCTGCACCAATTACTTACTTCACACTGCTGCACTAATTACTTACTTCACACTGCTGCACTAATTGCTTCACACTGCTGCACTATTTACTTACTTCACACTGCTGCACTAATTACTTACTTCACACTGCTGCACTAATTACTTCACACTGTTGCACTAATTACTTCACACTGCTGCACTAATCACTTCACACTGCTGCACTAATTACTTACTTCACACTGCTGTACTAATTACTAGCTTCACACTGCTGCACTAATTATTTACTTCACACTGCTGCACTAATTACTTACTTCACATTGCTGCACCAATTACTTACTTCACACTGCTGCACTAATTACTTACTTCACACTGCTGCACTAATTGCTTCACACTGCTGCACAAATTACTTACTTCACACTGCTGCACTAATTACTTACTTCACATCGCTGCACTAATTACTTACTTCACACTGCTGCACTAATTACTTACTTCACACTGCTGCACTAATTACTTACTTCACACTGCTGCACTAATTACTTACTTCACACTGCTGCACAAATTACTTACTTCACACTGCTGCACTAATTACTTACTTCACACAGCTGCACTAATTATTTCACACAGCTGCACTAATTACTTACTTCACACTGCTGCACTCTTACTTACTTCACACTGCTGCACTAATTACTTACTTCACACTGCTGCACTAATTACTTACTTCACACTGCTGCACTCTCACTTACTTCACACTGCTGCACTAATTACTTACTTCACACTGCTGCACTAATTACTTACTTCACACTGCTGCACTAATTACTTACTTCACACTGCTGCACTAATTACTTACTTCACACTGCTGCACTAATTACTTACTTCACACTGCTGCACTAATTACTTACTTCACACTACTGCACTCTTACTTACTTCACACTGCTGCACTAATTACTTACTTCACACTACTGCACTAATTACTTACTTCACACTGCTGCACTCTTACTTACTTCACACTACTGCACTCTTACTTACTTCACACTTCTGCACTAATTACTTACTTCACACTGCTGCACTCTTACTTACTTCACACTACTGCACTAATTACTTACTTCACACTGCTGCACTCTTACTTACTTCACACTACTGCACTAATTACTTACTTCACACTGCTGCACTAATTACTTACTTCACACTGCTGCACTCTTACTTACTTCACACTACTGCACTCTTACTTACTTCACACTGCTGCACTCTTACTTACTTCACACTGCTACACTACTTACTTACTTCACACTGCTGCACTAATTACTTACTTCACACTGCTGCACTAATTACTTACTTCACACTGCTGCACTAATTACTTACTTCACACTGCTGCACTAATTACTTACTTCACACTGCTGCACTAATTACTTACTTCACACTGCTGCACTAATTACTTACTTCACACTGCTGCACTAATTACTTACTTCACACTGCTGCACTAATTACTTACTTCACACTGCTGCACTCTTACTTACTTCACACTGCTGCACTAATTACTTACTTCACACCGCTGCATGCACTGATCACCTCATTGCTATCATTGGCCAGATCTGTACTTGGCGAGTTCAACTGACTGAGCAGAAAGCCTGCACACAGCACCAGCAGTGCCGCGCCAATCGCTGGAACAAACAACGTTATATACAAACAGCTACATACCAGGTTTTGGCACTTCGAATGTTTGACATTCTTTACAAATGTATATCTCAGCATTGGTGAAGTTAATTGGTGAAGTTAATTGGTGAAAATAATCAAAAAACCAGATGGCGCAGGTGATCATGTCTCTCCACAACTTTCGATCTCGACATTTATTAATCATTTCTGTTGTTGACCCTCTGCCAAGCCATTCTCTTAAGTTGCCTGGTATCTTTTCTCTTTGCTTCTATCTATCTATCTGTCTGTCTGCCTGTCTATCTTTCTATCTATCTATCTATCTATCTATCTATCTATCTATCTATCTATCTATCTATCTATCTATCTATCTATCTATCTATCTATCTATCTATCTATCTATCTATCTATCTATCTATCTATCTATCTATCTATCTATCTATCTATCTATCTATCTATCTATCTATCTATCTATCTATCTATACTACCTACCTACCTACCTACTATCTATCTATCTATCTATCTATCTATCTATCTATCTATCTATCTATCTATCTATCTATATATCTATCTGTCAGTCTGTCTCTGTCTGTCTGTCTGTCTGTCTGTCTGTCTGTCTGTCTGTCTGTCTGTCTGTCTGTCTGTCTGTCTATCTATCTATCTATCTATCTATCTATCTATCTTTAATTTGCCTAAGTATTGTCTATATCTGCAATGTCGTTTCCTCTATAAATTTTACTGACTTTTGTAATTATTGCAGTGGCACATATAGTTGTATCTGTAGTGTTGTATCTATGGGCCAATAGATTTTCCTCAGTCTACTATATTCAGTGCAGTCTTGAAATATGTGATCAGCAGTCTGTGGCACCTGTCCACATGTACATGTAGTTGAGGTGTCGATCTTGAATTTTGTATACATGTGACTGTGGAGTCGATTGTGTCCTGTTCACCTGTGTATAATGATAACTTCTTCTTTTACCTTTTAGCTCCTGGTGGAGCATAGGTCTTCAACAAACACTTTCCAAGTCGTTCTGTTTTTTGCCATTCTTTTAAGATCATTCCATGTCTTCCCCATCATCTTCATCTCTGCTTCTATCTGTCTTCTCCAAGAATTCCTTGGTCTTCCTCTTTGTCTTTTCCCCTGGGGATTCCAAAAAAGGGCCTGTTGTGTAATACTCTCAGTTGGCTTCCGTAGTGTGTGTCCTATCCATCGCCATCGTCTTCGCTGTATCTCTTTATCCACTGGTATTTGACCGGTACATTTCCATAATTCCACGTTAGTGACTTTGTCCTGCCATTTCCATCCCTTTATTCTGCGCAAGCATCCATTAATGAAAGTCTGTACTTTCGTGATTGTCAATTTTGTCATTCTCCATGTTTCACAGCCATATAATAGGACCGACTTAACATTTGAGTTGAAAATTTTTATTTTTGTATTTAGCCTAATTTCTTTGGATTTCCATATGTTTCCCAGTGCAATGAAAGCTCCTCTTGCTTTTGATATCCTTATTTTGGTATCATTTTCTGTTCCTCCCTCTTTATCTATATTACTGCCCAGATATATATAAGATTGTACGTCTAGTAGAGGTATTTCTCCTAGTTTTATATGGTTATTGCCAACTGCATTAATTCTCATAATATTGGTCTTATCTCTATTAATCTTTAGTCCTAGCTGTTGTGATCTCTCATCTAATATACGCATTTTATCCTGCATCTGTTGATGGCTGTGTGATAGGAGAGCTATGTCATCAGCAAAGTCTAAATCATCAAGTTGTTTGGTCAGTGACCACTGGATCCCATTTCTGTTGTTTTGAGTTATTTTCATAATCCAATCTATGGCCAGTAGAAAGAGAAATGGAGACAGGAGGCATCCTTGCCTTACTCCTGTTCTTATTTCAAATGCTTCTGTAAGCTGTCCTTCATGCACCACACTACATTTTGTTCCTTCATACATTGTTTTTATCAGGTTAATAAACTTTATGGGGATTCCGTAATGACTCAGCAACTTCCAAAGCATTCTTCTGTCTAAACTATCAAATGCCTTTTCGTAATCTATGAATCCAATATATAGTGGGGATTTTAGTTCTAAACTTTGTTCAACTATTATACGTAGGGTAGTTATTTGATCAGCACATGATCTGTTCTTCCTAAAAACCTGCTTGTTCATCTCTCAAGTGTTTCTCTATAGCCTCTTTTAGTCTCTCCAGAATGATTCTGCCTAATATTTTTCCTGGCACTGATAGTAGCATAATTCCCCTATAATTTGTGCACTCCTGTAAACTTCCTTTCTTTGGTAGTTTGATCATATAACCTTCTCTCCAGTCTTTAGGTATTTCTTCCCTCTCCCAAATTTTATCCAATAGATCCTGTAACATCTTGGTAGATGTGTTAATATCTGCTTTGATGGCTTCCGAAGGAATTTCATCTGGTCCTGTGGCTTTAACATCTTTTAATAATTTGATGGCTTTCATTATTTCTTCTTTGCTTGGTTTTCCGCAGTTAACGTGTAACTCTTCTTCTGCTGGTAGTATATCTGGAGGATTATTTGAGCCGGGTCTGTTCAAAAGTTCTTCAAAGTGTTCTTTCCATCTCTCCATTTGTTCCCTTATATTACTAAGCAGATTTCCTTTCTTGTCTTTGATAAAGGCGTTGATGTGTTTGTATTTTCCACCTAATTTCTTTGTGCTGTTGTACAGTTCTTTCATATTCCCTTTATTTGCTGCTTCTTCTGCCTCTTTAGCTAGTTCATCTATATATTTCCTCTTATCCCTTTTAATGCATCTTCTCACTTCTTTGTTCACCTCTGTGTAAGCTTCCTGTGTCTTGGCTTTATTACTTCTTGTTTTGCTTTTATTTATGTCTGCTTTCTTGTTCTTTCTTTCTTTAATTTTATCCAGGGTCTCTGCTGTCATCCATGCCTTATTCTGGCGTTCTCTTTTCCCCAGTGTTTCTTCGCATGTCTCTTTCCATATATTTTTTACCTGTTTCCAATGATCTTCTATATTTATTGTATTTTCTAGTTGTTGGAGGACTTGGTATTTGTTTGATATTGTGACTGCGAATTTATCTTTAATTCCTTGTTCTTTAAGAAACCCTACATTGAAATACTTTCTACCCTTATTCGTTGTATTATACCTTTTTAATTTAATTTTAAGTTTGGCTAACAGAAGATGATGATCAGAAGCTATATCTGCCCCTCTATATACTTTTACATCCTGTAAGGATGACTTAAATTTATTATTAATACATATGTGATCAATTTGATTTTCCGTTCTATGATCTGGTGACACCCATGTAGCTTTGTGTATTCTTTTATGTTGGAATATTGTTCCTCCTAGGCTCATTTGATTAAGGGCGCAGAAATTCACAAATATCTCTCCATTCTCGTTTATATCTCCAAGTCCATGTTTTCCCATAATCTCTTCGAAGCCTCTGTTGTCTGATCCTACCTTAGCATTTAGATCTCCCATTAAGATTATAATATCCTTGGCTCGTCTTGCATCCATCTGCCATTGTAGCTGTTTATAAAAATCATCTTTAACTGAGTCATCTTTATCGTTGGTTGGTGCATAGCATTGTATAATGTGTAATTTTATTTTGTTTTTGGTTGTTCTAAATGTTGCTCTCACCAGTCTTGGTCCCACTGCCTCCCATTCTATTAGTGTCTTCTGTGCATTTTTTGATAGCATTATAGCTACCCCTTCGCTATGTTGTGCTCCTGGTTCCTGGTGTCCTGATGATAAAATCATCTCCCCTGTATTCAATTTTATTCTCTCTGCTCCCAGCCATCTTGTTTCACACATTCCCAGAATATCTATCTTATAGTTGGTCATTTCTGCTGCCACTTGTGCCGCTTTTCCCTGTTCGTTAAGGGTACGAACATTCCAGGTGCCAATTCTGGATGATTTCCTGGTAGACAAAGGGTGAGTCGGCAACCCGGACTCCTTATGGCTTTCTCCGGATTGCGTCATACGTATAATGATAACTTGTTCACAACTATTCATTTTATGAAAAGCATCCTGATTTGAGGCTTGTGATCCCTGGATTGATTTGATTATCTGTTTGTTGTGATGGTATGTAACCGGTGTATCTGGTTGTGTGCCTCATCCAGTGAGATGGGATCAACAGCAGGGCAACCTTGTGGTTTGCAGAGTTCAGTCAATAAGGTCTGCAGATGTGGCAATTTTCTGGATTGTAGCGCCAGGAGTACTGATCTTGCATCTGTCAAAAACACTACAGGCTGTGGGCTAAGATTACTGTTCAGCAGTTTTTCTATAGCCAACTGTATTGCTTGGATTTCAGCATCATAATTGTGACAATATTCCCCTGTTGTTTTTTTATTCCCTAGTGTTATTTGGATAGTCTATGAATGTCCCCTGCCCCAAATCTTTACTGCATTATGTGCTAATCCATCTGTGTACACGAGTCCATAGGTCTTGTGGGTATTCTTCATCCAGGAAACTGAGAGTTATTGTTTTACGCTGTAGACTATTCTGTTCCTCTTTTTCAAGTATTCCTTTCACTTCTGTCCATATTTGTATTGATAATCCTGGTTCCTCAATCCAGGGAGTCTGTTCTGGTATGAGCAGTAGGGGGTTAACAACTCTTGGTATGTCTGGTGTTTGTCTACAAATTTGCTTGGCTTGGTGGATAAAACTGCTTCTCTTGACCGTCCCAATGCAAGATTTTGGAATCGGTCCTTCATTCGATGTCTCAGCATGCAAGCACATTTTTCTGCCTGTATCAGCACCTTTGTGTTCCTCCGTTCTCTCAGTGCTGGTATCCTTCACAATTTCTCCATCTCCAGTATTAGTGTTGATTTCATTGCTCCTATGATGATTCTAAGTACCTGGTTTTGTACTGTATCCAGCATATACAGTGTGGTGTTTGATGCTGAGCACGATGCAGATGATCCATATTCTAAATGTGGGCGTATACTCTGTTGGTAAACTTTACTGAGTATTTTCCCACTCGCACCCCACGTGGTTCCACACAGCTTTCAAAGAATAGCTAATTTCCTCCTTGCTTTTTGGGTTGCCTTATTTATCTGCTGTTTCCAAGATAGTTTGTTATAAAATATAACTCTGAGATATTTAGCTTGTATGTCTTCTTTCAGGCTCATTGTTTATGTAGATGGCTCCTGCTTTTTGTTTTGGGGAGAGAGTGAAAAGTGTAGTACTGCATTTGTCTGTATTGATGCTGATACACCATCTATCTGTCCATGAATTCAGTGCATTCATAGCTCTTTGCAACAAATTGGAGGCCACTGTTGCATACTCCTCTGTGCACCACATTACCAAGTCATCTGCATACATTGCCACTTTGATGCCATGTGGTAGTTCAGTAACTAGGTCATTGATGTAGACTAGAAAAAGTGTTGGAGATAGTACCCCTCCCTGTGGGACGCCCTGGCGCAGTAAGACCTTCTTACTTTTAAGACCATCCAGTTGCACTCTGTCTCTCCTGTTATGCAGGTATGCTTTCATCCATCTGTACATCCTGCAATTTAGTCCGTAAGTTTCTTCAAAAGAAGGGTTGGTGAAAACATAAATATGTATTTTCAACAATTTTTACTTCACTAATGCTGAGATTGTTATGCAGCGACAAACATTTGTGAAAGCACAAGTGTGATTACCTGGTTCTTATATTTTCTATTCTCTTTTGTTTCAGAATGTTTTTGTAAATGTTCTGTGGTTCATATCACACGTGGTGCTTTGTGTGACGTCATCTGTTTCGCTTGTTCATCTTTTAGACTGTTTACTTTTACCTTCCTTGTTCTTACATCTGTTTGTTATTGTTTGTTATTGTTTGTTATTGTTTGTTATTGGTTGTTATTGCTTGATACGCACAGCTGTTTGTTTTCATCTCAAAGTGGCATTTTAGGTACAAGTCTTGTACACTTTGCAGATTTATGGTCGTAGATGACCTCAGTCTTGTACACTTTGCAGGTTTATGGTCGGTGATGACCTCATTCTTGTACACTTTGCAGGTTTATGGTCGTAGATGACCTCAGTCTTGTACACTTTGCAGGTTTATGGTCGTAGATGACCTCAGTCTTGTACACTTTGCAGGTTTACGGTCGTAGATTACCTCATTCTTGCACACTTTGCAGATTTATGGTCGTAGATGACCTCAGTCTTGTACACTTTGCAGGTTTATGGTCGTAGATGACCTCAGTCTTGTACACTTTGCAGGTGTATGGTCGTAGATGACCTCATTCGTGTACACTTTGCAGGTTTATGGTCGTAGATGACCCCAGTCTTGCACACTTTGCAGATTTATGGTCGTAGATATCGTCAGTCTTGTACACTTTGAAGATTTATGGTCGTAGATATCGTCAGTCTTGTACACTTTGCAGATTTATGGTCGTAGATATCGTCAGTCTTGTACACTTTGCAGATTTATGGTCGTAGATGACCTCAGTCTTGTACACTTTGCAGGTTTATGGTCGTAGATGACCTCAGTCTTGTACACTTTGCAGATTTATGGTCGTAGATGACCTCAGTCTTGTATACTTTGCAGGTTTATGGTCGTAGATGACCTCAGTCTTGTACACTTTGCAGATTTATGGTCGTAGATGACCTCAGTCTTGTACACTTTGCAGATTTATGGTCGTAGATGACCTCAGTCTTGTACACTTTGCTGATTTATGGTCGTAGATGACCTCAGTCTTGTACACTTTGCAGGTTTATGGTCGTAGATGACCTCAGTCTTGTACACTTTGCAGATTTATGGTCGTAGATGACCTCAGTCTTGTACACTTTGCAGATTTATGGTAGTAGATGACCTCAGTCTTGTACACTTTGCAGATTTATGGTCGTAGATGACCTCAGTCTTGTACACTTTGCAGATTTATGGTCGTAGATGACCTCAGTCTTGTACACTTTGCAGGTTTATGGTCTGTAGATGACCTCAGTCTTGTACACTTTGCATGTGTATGGTCGTAGATGATCTCATTCGTGTACACTTTGCAGGTTTATGGTCGTAGATGACCTCATTCTTGCACACTTTGCAGGTGTATGGTCGTAGATGACCTCAGTCTTGTACACTTTGCAGGTGTATGGTCGTAGATGACCTCAGTCTTGTACACTTTGCAGGTGTATGGTCGTAGATGACCTCAGTCGTGTACAATCCCCTCATTCTTAAATGTGATGCTTTATGGCAGTGGTTTTATTTCGTGACACCACACACAAAAAGCCATAGTTTTCAGCAAAAGTCAATATTTATGTATGAGAGATATTTTTGTAGTTAATGCTCGTAACAAAATGCTCAAAGAAATTGTAAATCTGAGAATTTCAAGTGCGCAAGATTTAAATTTTTACAAAAAATATTTTTATTTTTATTTTCAGATACAGCAGCTTCTAACCACTTTGACTGTACAATAGAATGTGTATTTTATATATTTCTGGACAGACAAAAATTAGCACGTCAACTAAAGTATTACTAACAAACTGCTGTATAGGAACGCTACTGTTTCCTGGTAACTAATGACTGCCTCACGTGTCCAAACCAAACAAGGAGCAAGTGGTTGGGATGCCAGTAAAGCATCTCTGTTCAACAGAATACTGGCACTCCAGTGTCTTCCCATTTCAACTCCCCAGATCACAAAGGCAAAGACGACATCCGTATCACTGGTATTGTCCTTTGTCACTCTGGCGACCGCAGCCGACTTGCTTTGGAGAATCGCCTCATAGTCCAGTATGGCTCGCTGACCCCACGAGGCATGAATGTATCACACTCGTACAAATAGTTCCCTTTCTGTTACTCCTTCCCTTTTGCATAGCCTTCTCTACTGCCCATGTTTGGGCTCTTTAGTCTATCTACTATGCCATGATATTCATAGTTCACCTCCACTAGTCCCCATTGCGACACATCGGTGTTCTCCTATACCCCTTTTTTCTGTGCTACTTACCCCTCATATGTTTTTATTGTACCCTACTCTCAGCCTTTTGAGTACCTGTTATTCTACTGTTCTATTCTTTCTCCTTTGTGTTTGCACACTGACCCCCGTGTGCACTCTTCTGGTTATGTGTGCGTTATGTGTGTTCTGGTTATGCGCACATTTCTACACACATATGATTGTCCCCGTATGGGTGTGCACGTGCATGTATGTGTTCATATGTATGGGTATTGGTATATAAATATATATATATGCATGTATGTGTGTGCATGTATGTATGCATATATATGTGTATATGTATGTGTATGTTGATATGTATAATTGGTGCATGTATGTTTGTACGTGTATATATGTATACACGCATCTGTGTGTGTGTGTACCTGTATTTACTTGCCCTTAGATACTTTTAGACATTGTCAGTGTCTTTGCAGTCGAGGTAACCTAGACAGCGTTTACCCCCCGCTCATGTAGTTGTATAACCCTTCACCTGACCAGAGCATATAATTGCAGCTACACCCGTGTGACTCGCCCTTTCCCATTCTGAGCATGGTCCACGACACAGGGAAGTCATTTGTCTTTTCTGTAACCAATTTCGATTATTTTGTTTTGGATGTTTCGTTACTAGTTAGCTATGTAGGATTAGTTTTATTTACGTACATATCTGTGTGTGCGTGTTGTTTGTTCCTGCTGAAGGCCTATTGAGCCGAAACGTCGTTCAAATCTGTGTCGTCTACTAATCACGTAAAGCTTTTACCGTACAATTTTTTCTATTTTTTTTTCAATTTTCCCTCACATTCATCTTTACTGCAGCTTTGCATTTTTATGCATTCATTTGCCTTAACCCATTAAATAATCAGTTTTGTTACTCGAGTAATGAGAGCGTTCTAGACTGGTCAAAGGAAAAGATGGACATTTTCAACATATGGAGAAGAAACAATAAACATTTTGACAGACATTTTATGAAAATAGAACAGCTGGAATAGGTGGTAACAATAGGAAAAATAATGGGCAGCGAAGACAGAGGAAAGCAGAGAGAAAAAATAGAACACGTTACGATGCTGATCTGATAGAAAGTCACGGTACTTGATGGTTGGGGTGCTGATCTGACAGAAAGTCACGGTACTTGATAGTTATGATGCTGATCTGACAGAAAGTCACGGTACTTGATAGTTATGATGCTGATCTGACAGAAAGTCACGGCACTTGATAGTTATGATGCTGATCTGACAGAAAGTCACGGCACTTGATAGTTATGATGCTGTTCTGACAGAAAGTCACGGTACTTGATGGTTGTGGTGCTGATCTGACAGAAAGTCACGGTACTTGATGGTTGTGGTGCTGATCTGACAGAAAGTCACGGTACTTGATAGTTATGATGCTGTTCTGACAGAAAGTCACGGTACTTGATGGTTGGGGTGCTGATCTGACAGAAAGTCACGGTACTTGATAGTTATGATGCTGATCTGACAGAAAGTCACGGTACTTGATAGTTATGATGCTGATCTGACAGAAAGTTACGGCACTTGATAGTTATGATGCTGATCTGACAGAAAGTCACGGCACTTGATAGTTATGATGCTGATCTGACAGAAAGTCACGGTACTTGATGGTTGTGGTGCTGATCTGACAGAAAGTCACGGTACTTGATGGTTGTGGTGCTGATCTGACAGAAAGTCACGATACTTGATAGTTATGATGCTGTTCTGACAGAAAGTCACGGTACTTGATGGTTGGGGTGCTGATCTGACAGAAAGTCACGGTACTTGATAGTTATGATGCTGATCTGACAGAAAGTCACGGTACTTGATAGTTATGATGCTGATCTGACAGAAAGTCACGGCACTTGATAGTTATGATGCTGATCTGACAGAAAGTCACGGCACTTGATAGTTATGATGCTGATCTGACAGAAAGTCACGGTACTTGATGTTTGTGGTGCTGATCTGACAGAAAGTCACGGTACTTGATGGTTTTGGTGCTGATCTGACAGAAAGTCACGGTACTTGATAGTTATGATGCTGTTCTGACAGAAAGTCACGGTACTTGATGGTTGTGGTGCTGATCTGACAGAAAGTCACGGTACTTGATAGTTATGATGCTGATCTGACAGAAAGTCACGGCACTTGATAGTTATGATGCTGATCTGACAGAAAGTCACGGTACTTGATAGTTATGATGCTGATCTGACAGAAAGTCAAGCTACTTGATAGTTATGATGCTGATCTGACAGAAAGTCACGCTACTTGATAGTTATGATGCTGATCTGACAGAAAGTCACGCTACTTGATAGTTATGATGCTGATCTGACAGAAAGTCACGCTACTTGATAGCTAAGATGCTTGCTGCGACGATACCTCATTTAATGGGCACAGTAAGCATTCTATAGCTTGTTTCGTAACTCGTGCCCAACTTTTAAAATCGATAGCTTTTTAACCGCTTGTTGTAAGTTGTTCAAAATTTGCATGTAAAGTTATAAAGATTAGAACCCAACAGGGAATTAATTTCATTTTAAAATAACATTTGGTTATTATCGTTGCTTATTTGATTTATATAAATTTATAACGACCCATTGATGTAGTCAAAACTTAATGTTTACAGTATTTTAAGTTAAAAATAGCGAGTAAAAATCCATACACGGTAAAATTGACGTGTTTGCACGCTTTTACCGTGGTTTTTTTAACACAATTAGACACTTGTAAAAAACACGAGAAATTGTCTGTTCCATTTCCGTTCATTCATAGGTGCAGACGTGGAACAATAACATTTATCATGAGTCTTAAAATGAAATTCTGCAGTTTACAAAACATCGCAATAAAAATGTATGACTATTTTTGCAAAGAGGCTAAACGAGGAAGATTATTTCATTCTTTAGAAAACCCTGAGAATAGGACAAGACACATTTTGGATTTATCTAAACGGTCATTTAATCGCTGGATTCAAGCACGTGACCGTCAATGTTCAAAATATACAAAATCACAAGGAAGAGCAAAAATGTTGGATAATTTCGACAGTGAACTTATTAGAAGTGAAATTCGCAAAATGTTGGGTATGAATGAAACTGTTACAATAAGAAAATTAAAAGTATCGCTGAAAAAGAACAACAGTATTGAAATATCAAAGTCTACATTATGGAGGAATGTGAGAGCTGCAGGCTTTACATTCAGAAAGTATTCCAATGGACGAAACATCATGTGTGAGAAGCCACACATAATAGTCATGGGAAGCAAGTACTTACGTGAAGTAAAAGAGGTGCGCAAGCAAGGTTATGATATTGTGTACTTGGATGAAACATGGATCAATGCTCACCACACTAACCAAAGGGAATGGCAGTCATCAGATGGAAAGATTAAGAGATTAATACCTAGCAGCAAAGGACAGCGCTTGATAATTGCTCATGCAGGTAGTCGACAACATGGACTAATACAGAATGCAGAGCTCATTTTTCTTTCAAAATCCATAGACAATCGGGATTATCACTCTGAGATGAATGGTCACATATTTAGACATTGGATTGAAAATTCTGTTCTCCCATCACTAGATCGACCATCTTGCCTAATGATGGACAATGCAGCGTAGCACAACATTGTTGCACTTGAAGATAAAGTCCCGACGTCATCCAGTACAACAGATGCTATTAAGATATGGCTCACAAAGGAACACATACAATTTAATGACATGTACTTAAAACCTGAATTACTATCTCTAGTAAAGCAAAAACAAAGGACAAAGATTTTTCAAATAGATAAGATTATCCAAGAGCACGGTCATATAAGTTTGAGGCTGCCACCTTACCATGCTCATTTAAATCCAATAGAACTAATCTGGGCAAAATTAAAAGGACAAGTGGCAGATGAAAATACAACATTCAAAATATGCGATGAAAAGACTCTTGCTAATCTCACTTTATTAAATATAGACAAAGATTATTGGGCTAAATGTGAAGACCACGTCTTAAAACAGGAAGAGGAATATTGGAAAAATGATGGTTTGTGGAATGTTCAACCCCAAACAGTTATTAATCTTTTAGACTCGTCTGATTCAGAATGAAAGTATATAGCCCCCACAATGATGGCCCCTATATTACCTTAAATTAGTTCAACAAACGGTCCTTATCAGGACCACACAACTATGAAAATTGGACATACAGGTATACCTTGATATTATCGTCCGTCCTCGAACTGAGAAGACAATAATTCTCCTGGTGTTTTGTCTTATTAGGTTATTTCCCCATTACGGCCACGCCTTTACCTAGTGAAAATTAATCATAGACCAGCAACTACGGTAATTTCTATTATTTAGGGGTTCATAATTTACAATTTTGACAAACATCAAAGAAATTCGCCGCTTTAAGAAAACTGCAGCTGCAAGATATTTGTTAAATATACATTTAAAGGGTCTTTTGCATTCTAATAACATTTGGAAAATTTCAACAGTTTTTAACAAACGGTTACTGAGTAATAGCGTTTTGAAGTTGGGTACGTGATTTGAAACGAGCTATAGTCATCCCTACCTGGTCAGTTATTGAGAAGGGAATAGCTGGAGAATTTTGTGACATCTGAAAAAAAATGAAGGTAAAAGAGAAAGAGGGAATTAGAATGAAAAGACCTTGCTAAGGTCATCACCGACAAATCAAAATGGCTGCATGTTGCAAGCAAAAATTGTACAACTTAGAGAGTAAAGAAAAATTTTTTTTAAAATGTACAACTTAGAGGCTAAAGGAAAACAAAAAATGTACAACTCAGAGGCTAAAGGAAAAAAAATGTACAACTTAGAGGCTAAAGGAAAACAAAAAATGTACAACTCAGAGGCTAAAGGAAAAAAAATGTACAACTTAGAGGCTAAAGGAAAAAAATGTACAACTTAGAGGCTAAAGGAAAAAAAATGTACAACTTAGGGGCTAAAGGAAAAAAAATGTACAACTTAGAGGCTAAAGGAAAACAAAAAATGTACAACTTAGAGGCTAAAGGAAAACAAAAAAATGTACAACTTAGAGGCTAAAGGAAAAAAAAATGTACAACTTAGAGGCTAAAGGGAAACAAAAAAATGTACAACTTAGAGGCTAAAGGGAAACAAAAAAATGTACAACTTAGAGGCTAAAGGAAATAAAAAGACAGATGTGCAATCTACTTCTGATGATTATGTGATGGAATGTTCCTGTAACGTACTCACCAACAAAACTAAGCGCTAACACAAGCTTCCTGCCCAAAGATTCAACGGCCCATAATCCTATGAAAGTTGCCAGGAAGTTGATAGTGGCAGGGATCACGGCGAGCCAGATGGCCAACTTGCTGGAGAAGCCAGCGCTTCTGAGAATCGATGAACTGTAGTAGCTGCAAGCACAAAGTATACAACTGTCAGCTACGGTTTACAAACAAGAACAATAAAACATATTCACAAACAGCAGAGATAGACTCAAATGCAACAAAGCTTGTCAAATCATTGGACAGCTATCACCACTATTGTCCAACAAGAAAATAACTCTAGAATCGAAACGGGCACTCTACAATACAATCTTCATCACAACGTTGTGCCACCAATGTCAGTCCTGGACCATAGATGAAAGAACAATAAGAAAAATAACCTCTACTGAGATTAATTTGGTTAGACGAATGACAGGAAACAGCCGGAGAGACAATATCAGAAATGAAGAACTGAGAAAAAAGCTAAGAATAACCCCCCACACATAATATATAAAGAAACAACAGATACAATGTTTCGGCCACGTGACAAGGCAGAAATATCAAGACACAACACAACGAGCCTTCAATAAACGTTGTGAGAACACAAGACCCAAGGGCCGACCACGAAAAGATGGATCGACGGAATATTAGAAACACTAGGAAACATAACAACAACAGATGCGAACAGAAGAGCAAAAGGCCTCAAATTATATCTCCACTCGACGCTGAAAGGCAAATGAGGAAGGAAAGACGAAGAAGCAGAACAAGTACAAGACTACAAGTGAGTGTTCATCAACGAACAAGTGGTCGGGTGTAACGTACACACCTACAAATATGGTGACAACTTTACACAAAAGGAAGACAACAAAATCATGACGTATCGAGCTACACGTGACCTACTACAGAAAACAAGAACTGGAACAACGGAAAACGAAATTAATATATTTTGGTTAAACTAGATACGTAGGTTCATATTTCTTGCTATCTTGCGTGACTGCGTTAATGTTGATCAATGAATTACATGACTGCGTTACGCTGTTCGCTAACTTACATGACTTGCTAACTTAAATGACTGTATTAAAGCTGTTGGCTAACCTACATGAGTGAGTTGATGCTGATGGCTAACCTACATCACTGCGTTGATGCTGATTAGCAACCTTCATGACTGCTTTAAAGCTGATAGCTAACCTACATGACTGTGTTAATGTTGATAGCTAACCTACATGACTGTGTTAAAGCTGATAGCTAACCTACATGACTGTGTTAAAGCTGATAGCTAACCTACATGACTGTGTTAAAGCTGATAGCTAACCTACATGACTGTGTTAAAGCTGATAGCTAACCTACATGACTGTGTTAATGTTGATAGCTAACCTACATGACTGTGTTAATGTTGATAGCTAACCTACATAACTGTGTTAAAGCTGATAGCTAACCTACATGACTGTGTTAAAGCTGATAGCTAACTTACATGACTGTGTTAATGTTGATAGCTAACCTACATGACTGTGTTAAAGCTGATAGCTAACCTACATGACTGCGTTAACGCTGTTAGCTAACTTACATGACTTGCTAAGCGCTAACTTAAATGACTGTATTAATGCTGTTGGCTAACCTACATGAGTGAGTTGATGCTGATGGCTAACCTACATCACTGTGTTGATGCTGATTAGTAACCTTCATGACTGCGTTAAAGCTGATGGCTAACCTACGTGACTGTGTTAATGCTGATCAATAACCTTCATGACTGCGTTAAAACCGATCGCTAACTTTCATGGCTGCGTTAAAGCTGATCGTTAACTTACATGACTGTGTTAATGCTGATCAATAACCTTCATGACTGCGTTAAAACCGATCGCTAACTTTCATGACTGCGTTAAAGCTGATAGCTAACCTACATGACTGTGTTAATGCTGATCAATAACCTTCATGACTGCGTTAAAACCGATCGCTAACTTTCATGACTGCGTTAAAGCTGATAGCTAACCTACATGACTGTGTTAATGCCGATCAATCACCTTCATGACTGCGTTAAAACCGATCGCTAACTTTCATGA
Source organism: Megaustenia siamemsis (assembly GCA_032433765.1). NCBI lineage: Eukaryota > Metazoa > Mollusca > Gastropoda > Stylommatophora > Ariophantidae > Megaustenia > Megaustenia siamemsis. The sequence continues at coordinate 88,782,259 of JAVIAB010000125.1, read as the reverse complement.
CTGCGTTAAAGCTGATAGCTAACCTACATGACTGTGTTAATGCTGATCAATCACCTTCATGACTGCGTTAAAACCGATCGCTAACTTTCATGACTGCGTTAAAGCTGATAGCTAACCTACATGACTGTGTTAATGCTGATCAATCACCTTCATGACTGCGTTAAAACCGATCGCTAACTTTCATGACTGCGTTAAAGCTTATAGCTAACCTACATGACTGTGTTAATGCTGATCAATAACCTTCATGACTGCGTTAAAACCGATCGCTAACTTTCATGACTGCGTTAAAGCTGATACCTAACCTACATGACTGTGTTAATGCCGATCAATCACCTTCATGACTGCGTTAAAACCGATCGCTAACTTTCATGACTGCGTTAAAGCTGATAGCTAACCTACATGACTGTGTTAATGCCGATCAATAACCTTCATGACTGCGTTAAAACCGATCGCTAACTTTCATGACTGTGTTAAAGCTGATAGCTAACCTACATGACTGTGTTAATGCTGATCAATAACCTTCATGACTGCGTTAAAACCGATCGCTAACTTTCATGACTGCGTTAAAGCTGATCGTTAACTTACATGACTGCGTTAATTCCACAGAACTGCTGGAACAGCTGTAGCATACATCCAAGAAACAGAGCCTTTCTCACGTGAGGAGTGGACATAATTCTTTTCCAAATGACCCAACCTGAAAATGTACGAAGGTACGATCTAAGGCAATATTGGACGTTCTCATACACACCAGGGGGAAGTAAGCATTATTAAGGTACTTCAGAAGTGATGCTTTTATTCCGGGGACGATATGGGGGATTTCAAGTAATTATAGTAAGATATAGTAAGATATAGGGGCATTAAAGATGAGATGAAGGGGCATTGAAGATGAGATAAAGGGGCATTGAAGATGAGATAAAGGAGCATTGAAGATGAGATGAAGGGACATTGAAGATGAGATAAGGGGCATTGAAGATGAGATAAAGGGGCATTGAAGATGAGATGAAGGGGTATTGAAGATGAGATAAAGGGACATTGAAGATGAGAGAAAGGGACATTGAAGATGAGAGAAAGGGACATTGAAGATGAGATAAATGGACAGTGAAGACGCCTCTATACCTCATTGACCTATGTTTGTCCTGACTTCTTGCCCTCCGTAGGCCTGTAGGTAATGTCATCATAAAAAAAACAAAGATGACTGGTTCTATCGAATCATGAATACAATGTTAATGACTTTTTCTAAACTTTCCCAACAACTTATTTATGATTGATATAAGCAGCATCCTGCCAGGCCAACATAACTTACAAAATAACATCTGTAGAAACAAAAAAGGATTGTTAAATGTCAAAACTGTGTAGATTGATGACAAACATAGTTTGATTTGGGAATTGGACTAGCAGCATCTGGTCAGCAGATGATGCGCTCATATCCACTTGGCCACTGCAGCTTCATGACACTCGGTAATAATGAGCGAAAGACAGGAAGCACAAACTGAGATTCGAGTCATGCAGATTATATTTAGTTTAGCGTCTGTAGCGTAGCTGTTAGCGTGTTGTCTTGACGCTAAAGTGAGAAAATACTCAAACTCAGCTTGGCACTTTACTGGTCTACACCTGTGAATGTGTACAAGCTGAAAAAGTAAATGTGTACAGGTTCAAAGTGTGAAAATGTACAGGTATAAAATGTCAAAGTATCATCATTATCAGGTTGCATGTCCATTGTAAAACGTTGAATTCACCACAGCCATTTGAAAACATCTCTGTATCGAGCCAGATCTAACAGAGATCGTTGCATTCACCATACTCCGTCTGAAAGGACCTCTGTTTCTAGCTAGATCTCCCACTGAACGTTGCATTCACCACAGCCCATCTAAAAGCATCTCTGTCTCTATCCAGATCTCCCACTAAACGTGGCACTCACCACAGCCCATCTAAAAGCATCTCTTTATCTAACCAGATCTCCCTCTGAACGTTGCATTCACCACAGCCCATCTAAAAGCATCTCTGTATCTAGCCAGATCTCCCACTAAACGTTGCACTCACCACAGCCCATCTAAAAGCATCTCTGTATCTAGCCAGATCTCCCACTAAACGTTGCACTCACCACAGCCCATCTAAAAGCATCTCTGTATCTAGCCAGATCTCCCACTAAACGCTGCACTCACCACAACCCATCTAAAAGCATCTCTGTATCTAGCCAGATCTAACACAGAACGTTGCATTCACCACAGCCCGAATGAAGAGTTGAGTTGATTTAATACTGACGGGTTAATAGAGTAATGAAATGGTAAATAAATTATTACTGGGTATCGCAGTAATGTTCATGCAAGATGGTCGCTTAACAACACGAAGGAGTCAGATTTGAATCAAAATTCAATCGATCCTTTTTTCTCAACTAATGACTCAAAATCATGGAAAGTCATATCGATTACCTGGTCTTTCTGCTGATGGACAAGACAGGAGATCACGTGATCACTTTGAGCACGTAAAAGAAACCATGGCAGATCAACATCTATAAGTTGTAAACCACTACCGAAATAGTCAAATTAAGCACAGTAATTGCTGCTTGGCAGAACGTCAACAATAGAAAGATAAATAACTGTCGAGATAGAAAGTTGTGGAGAGACATGATCACCTACGCTAGCAGCACGGTACTTGATGATAATGTTGACAAAATTTCAGAAGTTGGAGACCCCTACTGGTGTCCCAGTGCTCGTGATCTGCGCTGCGATATTTCTGTGTTATTAAGAGAAAGATAGAAACACTAATGGATTCTGTTTGTGTATAGAGATGATAGACACAGGACAAGGATACACAAAGTTACGCTGGCTCCTTATTTATAATAAGTTGTGTTATATACGCCAAAGTTTGCTCAAACACATCCGATTTTATAGAGATTGTATAAGCACCGGGTTTGCATTTCTTCATTCTAATCTCTGGGATTCACGGAGTAATTAATCAGTTGCCAGAGCAACGATGGCAAGGTGTGCTTCTAGTTTATTATCCTCGATTATAACAGTCAGCTATGAGTCGCTGGAAACTTTCAGTTCATTCACTGTCCATGTCTTCATCCCCTCTGCCACACCCTCTCTCCGTCCACTTTTTTAAAACTAAAAGCGTGACTCCAAACGACTTGATTTCTTACCACTCATCGTTTATATCATGACTGGGGGAGAGAAACACTAAATGTGTAGACATATAAAAGATGGAGAGAGACACTAAACTTGTAGATATATATAAGATGGAGAGAGACACTAAACTTCTAGACATATAAAAGATGGAGAGAGACACTAAACTTGTAGACATATAAAAGATGGAGAGAGACACTAAACTTGTAGACATATAAAAGATGGAGAGAGACACTAAATTTCTAGACATATAAAAGATGGAGAGAGACACTAAACTTCTAGACATAAAAGAAGGAGAGAGACACTTAACTTCTAGACATATAAAAGATGGTGAGACACTAAACTTGTAGACATATAAAAGATGAGTGACACTAAATTTGTCGATATACGAGTATACAAGATGGAGAGATACACTACACTATACAAAAATAGAGACACTAAACATCCAAACATATATAAGATGTAGAGAGACACTAAACCTCCAGACATATACAAAATGTAGAGAAACATATAACTTCTAGACATATACAAGATGTAGAGAGAAACTAAACATCCAGACATATACAAGATGTTGAGAGACACTAAACATCCAGACATATACAAAATGTAGATAGAAACTAAACATCCAGATATATACAAGATGTTGAGAGAAACTAAACATCCAGACATAAACAAGATGTTGAGAGACACTAAACCTCCAGTCATATACAAGATGGAGAGAGACACTAAACCTCAAGACATATACATGATGGAGAGAGACACTAAACCTCCAGACATATACAAGATGGAGAGAGACGCTAAACTTGTTGACATATAAAAGATGGAGAGACAATAAGCTTGTAGACATTTACAGGATGGAGACACTAAACTTCTAGACATATACAAGATGGAGACACTAAACTTCTAGACATATACAAGATGGAGAGAGACAATAAACTTGCAGACATTTACAGGATGGAGACACTAAACTTCTAGACATATACAAGATGGAGACACTAAACTTCTAGACATATACAAGATGGAGAGAGACACTAAACTTCTAGACATATAGAAGATGGAGACACTAAACTTCTAGACATATACAAGATGGAGAGAGACACTAAACTTCTAGACATATACAAGATGGAGACACTAAACTTCTAGACATATACAAGATGGAGAGAGACACTAAACTTCTAGACATACACAAGATGGAGACACTAAACTTCTAGACATATACAAGATGGAGTGAGACAATAAACTTGCAGACATATACAAGATGGAGAGAGACAATAAACTTGTAGACATCTACAAGATGGAGACACTAAACTTCTAGACATATACAAGATGGAGAGAGACAACAAACTTGTAGACATATAAAAAATGGAGAGAGACATTAAACTTCTAGATACATAAAAGGAGTAAAACAGTTAACTTCTAGGCATATAAAAGATGGAGAGAGACAGTACAACTCTACACATATAAAAGATGGAGAGAGACAGTACACCGCTAGACATATAAAAGATGGAGAGAGACAGTACAACTCTACACATATAAAAGATGGAGAGAGACAGTACACCTCTAGACATATAAAAGATGGAGAGAGACAGTACACCTCTAGACATATAAAAGATGGAGAGAGACAGTACACCTCTAGACATATAAATGATGGAGAGAGACAGTACACCTCTAGACATATAAAAGATGGAGAGAGACAGTACACCTCTAGACATATAAAAGATGGAGAGAGACAGTACACCTCTAGACATATAAAAGATGGAGAGAGACAGTACACCTCTAGACATATAAAAGATGGAGAGAGACAGTACACCTCTAGACATATAAAAGATGGAGAGAGACTCCAGTGATATAAAAGATGGAGAGAGACTCCAATGATATTCAAGATGGAGAGAGACTCCAATGATATTCAAGATGGAGAGAGACTCCAGTGAAATAAAAGATGGAGAGAGAGACTCCAGTGATATAAAAGATGGAGAGAGACTCCCGTGACATAAAAGATCAAACTCTCTGCAACCTTTGCTGTCTTTTTCTTCCTCAAGTGAAATCTTCATATCTCTCATTTCTGCCGATACGTCATCCTGTTTACGTATCCATTTGAGTGTTTTCTCGGCCTTTGCTTCTTTACCTTTCATCATCTATAAAATAGAAAACATCTGCATTCAGGTTAAATGTTAAGAGCTGAAGTTTCTATTCTTAATATCTAGTGCCTGAAATATTCTATCTATCTATCTATCTGTCTGTCCGTCCGTCCGTCCGTCTATCTATCTATCTATCTATCTATCTATCTATCTATCTATCTATCTATCTATCTATCTATCTATCTATCTATCTATCTATCTATCTATCTATCTATCTATCTATCTATCTATCTATCTATCTATCTATCTATCTATCTATCTATCTATCTATCTATCTATCTATCTATTACTATGTTAAATTGTCATTAACCCATCTCATGAAATAATGACCATCATGTATAGGGTGTTTATAAAGTCTCACTACACTTGGTATCTAGGTCAATTTGAAAAAAATGTTTATGACGTCATCACAATATGTGCTCAATGGTAAGTTCACTTGTTGCGACAGTTTTCTTAATGACTTGTCTGGACTTTTAAGGATTCTGTCTTGGATATCTAAACATATTTCATCATTCACAGCAGGCCTACCAGATCGTGGAGCATCTTCCACATTTCCAGTAGCAATAAACTTATTCAACAAATTTCATTGACAGTGGGAGCACATATTGTGATGACGTCATAAACATTTTTTTTTCAAATTGACCTAGATACCAAGTGTAGTGAGACTTTATAAACACCCTGTAGAAGCAGATGATCAATTCATATACAGTGCATCTTGGTTCGATTTCACGTGATCATCGATTTAAATCTGATATATTAGTGAAAACTGCACACAGTAAATAAATCAAGGTTCCCTTCACGTCTTGCTATGCTGATGGGGAATGTGGTCTTATTAACCATACTTTTCTATAACAACTGCACATTATGGGTAAAGTGGTCGGTATCACGCCAGGCCGCCTTTACGTCCCAGAAAAATCTCTCGTAATGGCTGGGTAAACCCCGGAGCCTTGTCAGTCCGAAAGAAAATCCGTCACTGTTGGGGATCGAACCAGGACCCTTATGGTCAGGAAGCGAGTACACTAACCACTCAGCCACCAAAGCGAGTACACTAACCATTCAGCCACCGAAGTGAGCACACTAACCACTCAGCCACCGAAGCGAACACACTAACCACTCAGCAACCGAAGCGAGCACACTAACCACTCAGCCACCGAAGCGAGCACACTAACCACTCAGCCATCGAAGTGAGCACACCAACCACTCAGCCACCGAAGTGAGCACACTAACCACTCAGCCACCGAAGCGAGCACACTAACCACTCAGCCACCGAAGCGAGCACACTAACCACCCAGCCACCGAAGCGAGCACACTAACCACTCAGCCACCGAGGCGAGCACACTAACCACTCAGCCACCGAAGCGAGCACACTAACCACTCAGCCACCGAAGTGAGCACACTAACCACTCAGCCACCGAAGCGAGCACACTAACCACTCAGCCACCGAGGCGAGCACACTAACCACTCAGCCACCGAAGTGAGCACACTAACCACTCAGCCACCGAAGTGAGCACACTAACCACTCAGCCACCGAGGCTCCTCACTAGTAAAGATACAAAAACAAATATGGTAAAATTGTAACGTCACGTTCAGAATTAAATTAAAAATTATACGGTCCCTAGTTATGTCCATCTTTGCCAACGGTTGCGGAACATGGAGGTCATCAATAGAAATAAAATGAAGAAGTTTGTAGCAGTAACACACATATACTGTATATAACAGAATATATGTGAAGTTGTGGACAAACACGTGGTCAAAAACGGCGTGGTCAGGGAGAGAATAGGCTATGATCAATCGAAATAGTGAGTGGGCGTTAAAGTCGTGAGTGGGCGTTAAAGTTGTGAGTGGGCGTTAAAGTTGTGAGTGGGCGTTAAAGTAGTGAGTGGGCGTTAGAGTAGTGAGTGGGCATCAAAGTAGTGAGTGGGCGTTAAAGTAGTGAGTGGGTGTTAACGTAGTGAGTGGGCGTTAAAGTAGTGAGTGGGCGTTAAAGTAGTGAGTGGGCGTTAGAGTAGTGAGTGGGCTTTTAAGTAGTGAGTGGGCGTTAGAGTAGTGTGTGGGCGTTAAAGTAGTGAGTGGGTGTTACAGTAGTGAGTGGCCGTTAAAGTAATGTGTGGATTTTAGTATAGTCCGTTCAGATTCGTTTGCCGAGATGTTATGATTTATAATTCAAAAAGTTCTTGATGATTTCACATGATTTTTGGCATACGGTGTTAAAATGTCCATGTCACGAGAACATATGTGTTACTCGATGTCTAGCTATAACGGTTTTCTTAAAGCGGCGAATTCCTTTGATCTTTGCCCATGTAACTATTATTTTGACCCTAATCAAAATGTTTTACAGTAATCTAGTGCAACGATGACCCATAGGCGTGTCCATAAAATTTTACTTGGTGGCAAGTATACAAATTTTAAATTATATATAGAACTTTTGTTCGTAGAGTCAATTTGATATAGTTCCATGCTCTTGGTGTGAGTTTTCCAAATGTTGTCGCTGCCTTTCAAATACGTACATTTAGTTCCTCATCTAAGGAAAGTGTGGCTGTAATAGTGGATCCAAGATAGCTGAACTTCTGTACTGACTCAAGCAGGCTTCCATTCAAAGTAATGGTTGTTGGTTTGCTTATAACATATTTTTGATTGCTTGGGTGGTCTTGAACAATAAACTGTTTAACAAATCAACTAGGAAATTTTGCAAATCAAACTATTTATCTGTAGACTTAATCAGAGTAATGATCATTCAGAATCAGACGAGTCAAATAGGTCGATTACTGCTTTCGGCTGAACAAACAACAAACCATCCTTTTTCCAATATTCCTCTTCTTGTCGTAACACATGATCCTCACATTTTACCCAGTAGTCTTTATTTATATTTGATAGAGCCTGATTTGTAAGTGTCTCAACATCGCATAATTTGAAAGTTTTATTTGTATATGCTACGTGTCCTTTAACTTTTGCCCAAACTAGTTCTATAGGATTTAAGTGTGCATGATATGGAGGTAGTCTCAAACATCTATGGCCATGTTCTTGAATTAACTTGTCTATTTTAAATATCTTTGTACGTTGTGTCTGTTTTACAAGGCTAAGCAATTCGGGTTTCAAGTAGCTGTCGTTAACTTGTATGTGTTCTTTTATGAGCCACGTTTTGATTGCATCTTTTGTACTTGATGATGTTGGGATTCTATCTTCTACGTTAACTACGTTATGGTATGAAGCATTGTCCATTATCAGACAAGAAGGTCGATCTAATATTGGAAGGATACTTTTCTCGATCCAGTCTTTAAATATGTGCCCATTCATTTCGGAGTGGTAGTCTCTATTGTCTATGGATTTTGAAATGAAAACGAGATGAGCATTCTGCAACAACCCATTATGTCTGCTACCTGCATGTGCAACTATCAAACGTTGCCCTTTACTGCTTGGTACTGATCTTTTAATACTTCCATCTGCTAACTGCCATTCCTTTTCATTTGTATGATGAGCGTTGATCCAAGTTTCATCTAAATAAACAATATCATAATCATTTTCGCGCATTTCCTTCACTTCACGTAAATACTTGCTTCTAAGAGCTACTAGATGTGGCTTCTCACAAATAATGTTTTTTCCACCAGCATACTTTATCTATCTATCTATCTTTCGTTCGCTCGAAGTATTGTCTATATCAGCAATGTCGTTTCCTGTATGAATTTTACTGTCTTTTGTAATTCTTGCAGTGGCCCATATAGTTTTGTCTGTAGTGTTGTATCTATGGGCCAATGGATTTTCCTCAGTCTACTATATTCAGTGCAGTCTTGAAGTATGTGTTCAGCAGTCTGGGGTGCCTGTCCACATGTACAAGTAGTTGATGTGCCGATCTTGAATTTTGTATACATGTGACTATGGAGTCGATTGTGTCCTGTTCTTAGGCGTATAATGATAACTTGTTCATATCTATTCATATTATGAAAGGCATCCTGATATGGGGCTTGTGGTCCTCTGATTGATTTGATTATCTGTTTCTTATGATGGTATGTAACTGGTGTATCTAGTTGTGTGCCTGTTGAACCTTCCTTTGCCAACTGATCTGCTTTCTCATTTCCTGGTATTCCACAGTGAGATGGGATCCACTGCAGGGCAGCCCTGTGGTGCTTGCAGAGTTCAGTCAATAAGGTCTGCAGATGTGGTAATTTTCTGGATTGTAGTGCCTGGAGTACTGATCTTGCATAGCATACTTTATAAAGGTGAAGCCTGCACTTCTTAATATTTTCCATAATGAAGTTTTTGATATTTCAATGTCGTTGTTAGTTTTCAGCCAAAGCTTCAACTTTCTAAGTGTCACTTCTTCGTTTATATCAAACATTCGACAGATTTCTCTTTTTACTAGGTCCTTATCAAAACTGTCTAACGTTTCTTTCCTTCCTTGCTTTCTTGCATTTGTTGGCAATAAATATCCGCTTCCTTTAACTATTCGATCAAATGAACGTTTACACAAACCTAAAATATGCATTGTTCTCTTCTCAGGGTTTGATAAAGAACAATAAAGATGTCCCTTTTTACGCTCTCTGCAGAAGTATTGATAAATCTTTATAGCAATGTTATGCTCAGTAAAATATTTTGCCTTTATATTCATTCTCACATAGACTTGCAGAAGATAAAATGGATAGTGCCGCCTCCTTTCTGTAAATATTGAGATTTGCCTCTGAATTATGACTCGAACTCGAGTCTACGGCCGTGATTTTGACGTCACATAATTTCCGGTTTCGGCTAAAATGTCATTTTGTGCTAAACGGGAAATTTCATATGTAACATTTCTTTATAAAAATTTATAGTGGAAACATAACTATTTTAGGACGGTGCGCATTCAGCCGTGAAGGTCATGCCTATATGTTAAAGAATCAGCTGTGAGATGTGAGCATCTACATAATCCCGCCGGTGTTTATAATATCGATTAACTTTTTTTTAATATAGGTTAAATAAGGCATCTTTGAAACTGGATCACATTTCTTTGATAAAAAAAATATTTTTATAGCGACATTAGTATTCTAAACCTAACTTCAAAAGATCAATGCAAATGAACAATAAGTTTTTGAAAAAAATAAATTAATGTCTAGGCAAACGAATCTGAACGGACTATAGTTAATGGGTATTAAAGTAGTGAGTGGGCGTTAAAGTAATGCGTGGCTGTTAAAGTAGTTAATTGATGTTAAATTAGTATGTGGGCGCTAAAGTAGTGAGTGGGCGTTAAAGTAGTGAGTGGACGTTAGAGTAGTAAGTGGGGGTTAAAGTAGTGAATGGACGTTAGAGCCACATGTGTGAGGCCGATAATAAAATTAGTAATTTGAGCTCACAAACAAGCAGGCAAGAAGAGAAGACTGCATAAGAACCAGCAAATTAGCAGAGGAACCAACCGCGAGAAGTCAACCAGAGAAAGTGTGTAGGATTTTAGTGCTGAACAAAACCTAGGTTGATGTTATAATTCATATTTTGACAAAAACCACCAGTCTGTGACTCTATACTCTAGATGAAATGACAACAAAACACATCCTACAGGATTGCCCCCAGTGCACAGACCTGAGGAGGACAATGTGGTCCACGCCCACCTCAATGGAAGAGAAACTCTGCGAGGCAACCAAATAACTGAAACAGTCAACAACCTTCATAAGAAAGTATAGAGTCCTAGTCAGAATGAGCTATGATTGAAGAAAAAGAAGAGGAATTAATATTCCAGTTGGCATCCAGAACTGTGATGAATTCAAGAAGTGGATGATTCCATATTGTGCGTCAAATCTCAAATGTGTAGTAAGTAAAGTGTCCCCGTCATGCCAGTGACGTATAAGGAATATGGTGTTAGTGACCTGAATTTGTATAGACCTTCCAGACATGATGTTTGGGGATAATGTGGTCTGTATTATGCCCGTGCCGCTTTACCTTTCCAGAAAAAAATCCGGTATCCTTTAAAGGCTGGGTGAAACTGAAAGCCGTCGATCAGGAACGAACACTTTTGTCCTTTGTAGTCCAGTTCACTAACCACTGAGCTATCGCGGCCTCCAAATGTATAGTAGACACGCATAATTATTTACGATGATTTATATAAGCTGGATTATAGTGAAAGAAAGAAACATAAAGGACTCAGCCTTAATAGCAAAAAGACAGAAGTTATGGTAACAACAAAGAAAAAGACATCACTTCAGTGCACAATAAAGACAAGTGGAACTATATTAAAACAGGTAAATGAATTTAAATATTTGGGAACTTTGTTAACCTCAGACGGAAGATGTACAAAAGAGGTGAGATGCAGAATGACACAGGCAAAAGCAACTTTCCAAAAAATGAGGAAGATACTATACAATTCATTTTTGACAATAGAAACAAGAAAAAGGGTTCTTAAATGTTATGTAGGGTTCTTAACATATGGATGTGAATCATGTACAAAAGGACAACAGACAATAAAATCACTGGAGTCTGTAGAAATGTGGTTTTACAGAAGAATGTTGAGAATACCATGGACAGCTAAGAAGAGTAATGTAAATGTAAGGGGTCAAAGCAAAAAGAGAGCTAATTTCCAATATTAGGAAGAAACAATCATCATTTTTTGGTGATGTAAGGAGAAGAGAACAACTGGAATATATTGTAACAACTGGAAAAATTGAGGGACGAAGAGATAGAGGGAAGCAAAGAGAATAGATACCAGACAGCTTAAGAGAATGGCTTGGCAGAAGGTCAACAACAGAAATGATAAATAACTGTCGAGATCGAAAGTTGTGGAGTGACATGATCACCTACGCCAGCAGGCCCGGTACTTGATGATGATGATGATGATGATATAAGCTGGAAATCTCCTACTTGGGCCACATGACTAACAAAGAAGCGATAAGCGAAGTACGACAAGACTTACCCCCCACCAGGGAACAAAATGAGGTCTGGCAGAGGCATATAACATGACTGCCACTGCCAGGTCTGACAACACCAGTTTTGGAGATGCTTGTGAAAAAAAAGGGGGGGGGGCATAAAGGGAGATACAAAAATTGTAAGAGGGGAGGACCATAAAGGGAGATACAAAAATTGTAAGAGGGGAGGATCATAAAGGGAGATACAAAAATTGTAAGAGGGGAGGACCATAAAGGGAGATACAAAAATTGTAAGAGGGGAGGATCATAAAGGGAGATACACAAATTGTAAGAGGGGAGGACCATAAAGGAAGATACACAAATTGTAAGAGGGGAGGATCATAAAGGTAGATACAAAAATTGTAAGAATGGAGGACCATAATGAGAGATAGAGAATTTTAAGAGAGAAGAACAATAAAAGGAGATACGAATTGTAAGTGGGGAGAACCATGTTCTAGGAATTGCAAGTGGGGAGAACCATGTTCTAGGAATTGTAAGTGGGGAGAACCACGTTCTATGAATTGTAAGTGGGTTAGAACCACGTTCTATGAATTGCAAGTGGGGAGAACCATGTTCTATGAATTGTAAGTGGGTTAGAACCACGTTCTATGAATTGTAAGTGGGTTAGAACCACGTTCTATGAATTGTAAGTGGGGAGAACCACGTTCTATGAATTGTAAGTGGGTTAGAACCACGTTCTATGAATTGCAAGTGGGGAGAACCATGTTCTAGGAATTGCAAGTGGGGAGAACCATGTTCTAGGACATAAAAATTGCAAGTGGGAAGAACCACCTTCTAGGAATTGCAAGTGGGGAGAACCATGTTCTAGGAATTGCAAGTGGGGAGAACCATGTTCTAGGACATAAAAATTGCAAGTGGGAAGAACCACCTTCTAGGAATTGCAAGTGGGGAGAACCATGTTCTAGGACATAAAAATTGCATGTGGGGAGAACCATGAAGACAGAGAGGTTTATTTAATTGTAAAAGGGAAACCCCTTAGTAAGCTATTCAATTGTAAGATGGGACACCATAACGTGAGATATAGAAAAATATGGAACTGTTCACATCATCAAGGAATGCTCGGTCGTACCTGACTAGTGGCCGTAGGTGCGTTGTGCTGTGGTTCATTTGCACCCCACACATCCGACTTCACCACGGCATTTGTGATTACCTTCTCTTCTTCGATTCCTACTATCTTGGCCAGACTGAATAATCTGTTTTCAGAAGAACAGCAGAGGGTGGCGAAGTAGGGTCTCGATCAGCTCTGTTGTTCGTCGATCTTGACGCCAACAGCCAGCGATGGATCTAGCTGTTCATTGATCTTGACGCCAACAGCCAGCTATGGATCTGTGCTCGATCTCAGCTCTGCTGTTCATCGATCTTGACGCCAACAGCCAGCTATGGATCTGTGCTCGATCTCACCTCTGCTGTTCATTGATCTTGACTCCAGCAGTCAGCTATGGATCTGTGCTCGATCTCAGCTCTGCTGTTCATCGATCTTGACGCCAACAGCCAGCTATGGATCTGTGCTCGATCTCAGCTCTGCTGTTCATCGATCTTGACGCCAACAGCCAGCTATGGATCTGTGCTCGATCTCACCTCTGCTGTTCATCGATCTTGACGCCAACAGCCAGCTATGGATCTGTGCTCGATCTCAGCTCTGCTGTTCATCGATCTTGACGCCAACAGCCAGCTACGGATCTGTGCTCGATCTCAGCTCTGCTGTTCATCGATCTTGACGCCAACAGCCAGCTATGGATCTGTGCTCGATCTCAGCTCTGCTGCTCATCGATCTTGACGCCAACAGCCAGCTATAGATGTGTGCTCGATCTCAGCTCTGCTTTTCATCGATCTTGACGCCAGCAGCCAGCTATAGATCTGTGCTCGATCTCAGCTCTGTTGTTGGATGGGCCTCTTGGCTCACTAGCATCATCATCACTTTGCTCTACATAACGTGACGCTGCTTTTATAAAATGTGACTCACCAAGTACCTCGGCGACTCTGGTAGGGCCAAGAATAGAAAGAACTGTATAAAGCCAGGAGCAGCTGCCAGTCCCAACATGTATCTGGTGGAGTCAAGAAGTCAATACCATCACTGGCAATAAGAAAACAAGTCACGTGACAAAACAAACAAAAATAATAAAAGAATACTTCATGTCAGCAATTCAGTTTAATCGGCGCAATTAAAATACGAAATAATGGTGCTACAAATCTGAAACAAGTGCAATACGTCAGATAGTTGGGCACAATACTAACACCACATGGAAGATGCACCCCTGAAATAAAAGGCAGAGTAGCTAGGGCCAAAATAGCATTTCAGAAAATGAAAAACGTCTTATGCAAGAAATCTATGTCAATAGAAGTGACAAAGAGAGTTCATCGGTGCTATATAGAGCCAATTCTGACATGTGGAAGCGAATCATTGACAGTAAACAAACAAATCAAAAGACGATTAGAGGCCACAGAGACGGGATTTCCCAGAAGAATGTTGAAAGCTCTCTGGACAGCTAAAAAGACCAATAATGAAATTCTAGGAGAGAGGGAGCTCCAAAAAAAAAAAAAAAAAAAAACATCAGATAGAAACAATGAACATTTTTTTGGAAAATAATGAGAATAGGAAAGTTGGAATACTTGGTTACAACTGGAAAAAATACAGGGAAAGAGAGATCGCGGACAACAAAGAGAGAAAATACTAGATAGCTTGGTGCCATGGCATGGAAAACAGTAAAAACAGAATTGATACGATGCACGGTGGATAGAAGTTTGTGGCAGGACATGATCGCCTACGCCAACCGGTATGGCACATGATAAAAATAAATGGTACTGGGTCTGTGAGTGACACCTTCTTTCATTTACTCATATTCGTCTTTGCAGGAAGATCAAATACATATAGATCTTCTATTCTACATTCAAAGTGTTCAGAAGAAGCTGTATATTACAATTTAACAACTTGTATGGTTTATAATAGAATATTGCGTAACCGAAACGCTAATATTTGCCAGTCTTTAACCTTCCGTTACGAGTAATAAGTACCAACATATCATTAACACAAAAACCATTAACTACGGCTCAACTTTGTTCTTTCTGTGTCTGGTGTCGCAAATTTAAACCACTTCCATAAAATATCAAATTTAAGAATGAGTGAGATGTCAGGACATTTTAATCCATAAATGTTGCATAATTCTGAAGATTAAAATTAAAATGTCACTTTTAGTACAAACAAACAGCCGTGCAACTATAATTTAAAATACTCGTCATATTTCTTCTGACTTGTTCTTTGTCCGTTTGTGCATTACTGGGCCGAGGGAAGATATAGCACAGCAGAATAAAATACTATTTTTATTTATTATCCGAACTTTCTGTAAAGTTGATAAATCGACCATCAGTTTGGGGGATTGGGGGGGATTCTACTTTCCCTGCGTTGTCATACAACAGTTCATGTTTGTTGTCCGACGCTGATGGATGATATCTACGTCTTGTCCGAGGCATTTCATTTGTCATCTGCTTCTGTATGTAACTAGCCATTTCTGCCACGCCATTTACTCTAATATATTTGTTTAAATGAAAATAATGAATGTTTCTTTGACATGTCTCGCGACGTCAAGTCACGTGGCAGTTAGAGGGGAGTGAAGTGTTTATATCGTCTCTTCTCTGAGAGAATAATTCTTCAGAGTAAATATGTCATTATTGATAATTACAACTATTATCACTACACTCTGTCACATCTCATCGCTTCTCCTTCGACTTCATGTACACAACTCCTGTCTCTCCTTCCAGCCACAACTCCTTTCTCTCATTCATGTACACAACTCCTGTTTCTCCTTCCAGCCACAACTCCTTTCTCTCATTCATGTACACAGCTCCTGTTTCTCCTTCCAGCCACAACTCCTTTCTCTCATTCATGTACACAACTCCTGTTTCTCCTTCCAGCTACAACTCCTTTCTCTCATTCATGTACACAACTCCTGTCTCTCCTTCCAGCCACAACTCCTTTCTCTCATTCATGTACACAGCTCCTGTTTCTCCTTCCAGCCACAACTAATTCTCTCATTCATGTACACTACTACTGTCTCTCCTTCCAGCCACAACTCCTTTCTCTCATTCATGTACACAGCTCCTGTTTCTCCTTCCAGCCACAACTCATTCTCTCATTCATGTACACGAACTCCTGTCTCTCCTTCCAGCCACAACTCCTTTCTCTCATTCATGTACACATCTCGTGTCTCTTCACCCTACCACACCTTCCTTTCTCTCATTCATGTACACAGCTCTTGTCTCTTGACCCTGCCGTACCTTCCTTTCTCTCATTCATGTACACAACTCGTGTCTCTTCACCCTACCACATCTTCCTTTCTCTCATTCATGTACACAACTCGTGTCTCTTAACCCTACCACACCTTCCTTTCTCTCATTCATGTACACAACTCTTGAATCTTTACCTTACCACACCTTCCTTTCTCTCATTCATGTACACAACTCTTGTCTCTTCACCCACCCAAATCGCCCATTTCTCCTATATCACCACAAGCTCCACTTACTCTCGACGGCTCCTCCTATTATAGTACATTGACTCTCACGAGAAGAGCTTACCTCCATCCTTGGTCTAGGTTCTGGAAGGCTCCGGCACAGACCGAGGACACAACGATGCCCAGAGTGATAAAGAGTTGGTTCATGGTGATGAGAAGGCCTCTGATCGAGTTGGGTGCGCATTCCGAGATATAAATAGGGACCACAGAGGATACAAAACCTTGTGGACCCAAATATTACAAATGTAGGAAGTGTTGTAAAAATGGACTTTTGTTAATGTTAGAGTGGCCGTGAGTGATCTAATATGGGAACTTGTTTATGTTAGAGTGGCCGTGAATGACCTAAAATGGGGTCTTATTTATGTTAGAGTGGCCGTGAGTGATCTAAAATGGGATCGTGTTTATGTTAGAGTGGCCGTGAGTGACCTGAAATGGGATCGTGTTCATGTTAGAGTGGCCGTGAGTGACCTAAAATGAGATCGTGTTTATGTTAGAGTGGCCGTGAGTGCCCTAAAATGGAATCTTGTTTATGTTAGAGTGGCTGTGAGTGACCTAAAATGGAATCTTGTTTATGTTAGAGTGGCCGTGAGTGCCCTAAAATGGAATCTTGTTTATGTTAGAGTGGCCGTGAGTGACCTAAAATGGAATCTTGTTTATGTTAGAGTGGCCGTGAGTGACCTAAAATGAGATCGTGTTTATGTTAGAGTGGCCGTGAGTGCCCTAAAATGGAATCTTGTTTATGTTAGAGTGGCTGTGAGTGACCTAAAATGGAATCTTGTTTATGTTAGAGTGGCTGTGAGTGACCTAAAATGGAATCTTGTTTATGTTAGAGTGGCCGTGAGTGCCCTAAAATGGAATCTTGTTTATGTTAGAGTGGCCGTGAGTGACCTAAAATGGGATCTTGTCTATGTTAGAGTGGCCGTGAGTGACCTAAAATGGGATCGTGTTGATGTTAGAGTGGCCGTGAGTGACCTAAAATGGGATCGTGTTTATGTTAGAGTGGCTGTGAGTGATCTAAAATGGGGTCTTGTTGATGTTAGAGTGGCCGTGAGCGACCTAAAATGGGATCGTGTTTATGTTAGAGTGGCCGTGAGTGACCTAAAATGGGATCTTGTTTATGTTAGAGTAGCCAGGAGGGTGCTTAAATGGGTTTGTTATTTTAAAGTGGCCATGAGGGTCGTAAAAAAAAAAAAGTTGTGTATGTTTTAATATCTAGAATTTCAGTAACTTTTGAAGGACTCTCAGAAACCGACAAAAGGGAGGAATTGTTTCGTTGCCCTACCAAATGCCACAACTACAAAGGCCACCTGGTTCTGACCTATGAATTAAGAAAGAAGCAGCTGAAACATATAGAACAAGCAATCACATTAAAGTAGCACACACATTCTGCTAGGGATATATGGTCGCTCAAAAAGAGTTCAAACCACCAGGGAGGACAAATTCAAGAAATAAATAGGTGAAGATGAATAAGAAATAAGGATAAAATAAGATGAGTATAAGAGATTAAATAAAGAAATTGTAATAAAATGCAATGAAGTGAAAGAAGCATGGCTAAAATAGAGATGCAAAGAGATTGAAATGCAGCAAAAATTTAGTTGTCAAAGCTATCTATAAACAAACAAACTGAGAAATTAACAGGAAGAAAAACACAATCAGAAACTGGATGTTTAAAATCAAAGGAAGGAGAACTGTTCATTGAACAAGAAAGCAAAAAAGGAACGATGGACAGAATGCATTAAAGATCTTTATAATGATGAACAAACAGAAGTAAATATTAAGGATAATAGGGAAGGATGAGAAACACTCATAGAAGACGTCGAAGACGCCTTGCGCAATATGAGAGCAGGAAAAGCTCCTGAACCAGATAATATAACTAGAGAAGAGATTGAAGCCATGGGTAAATTTGGAATAGAATTATAATAACAAAAATATTGAATGATAACTACAACACCAGATATATATACCAGATGACCTGCTAAAATCAATATTCATAGCTCTACCAAAGAAATCTGGTGCGATGGAATACTATGATCATTATTATATATTATGCCGATGATACAGTCTTAATCGATAAAAAGTGAAAATGAGTTACAAGTAATGTTAGATATTTTAGTGAAAGAAAGCAAGCATAATCGACTCTGCCTTAATAGTAAAAAGACAGAAGTAATGGTAGCAACAGAGAAAAAAACTGAACTGCAATGCACAAAAAGACATTAGAAAAATCATAAAAAATAAATAAATGCATTTAAATATCTGGGGATAATGTTAACCTCAGACGGTAGATGTACAACAGAGGTGAGATGCAGAATGGCTCAGACAAAAGATCGTTCCAAAAAATGAGGAAAACTCTGTGCAATCCATTTTTTATAATAGAGACAGTTCTTAAATGTTAATCAGGAACAAACGACCATCATTTATTGGCCACGTAATGTAAAGTGAATAGCTGGAATATATTATGAACCCAGGGAAAATTGAGGGACGAAGAGATAGAGGGAAGCAAAGAGAAAAGATACCAGACAGCTTAAGAGAATGGTTTTGCAGAAGGTCAACAATTGAAATGATAAATAACTGTAGAAATCGAAAATTGTGGAGAGACATGATAACCTACGCCAGCAGGTATGGTACTTGATGATGATGATATAATGGAGGACAAATACACCACATGAACAAATTTTGTCAAACACATCTTCTTTCTTCTTTTCTCTTTTCACTGATACCTGAAAGGTGTTGTGGTTTATATCATTTGTCGTTCTTGAGCTGCTCGAACTGTCTGAATTAGTGATTTTCCTTTGTTGTTACATGTCTCTGTCACTGCATCTATCCATCTTCCTCTGGGTCTTCCTTTTGGTCTTTTCCATGCATTCTCGAGAAGAACGCCCGTGATGGTGATTGGTGAGGATTCATTCTGACCAGGTGGCCAAACCATTTAAGTTGTTGTTGTTCTATATATTCTTGGCAGGGTTTTGTTCCTACCATTTTTCTTATGGTTTCATTTGGTATTCTATCTCTTCTTGTGTTGTTCGTTACTTTTCTCAAGCATCGCATCTCACATGTATTTATCTTTCTTAATTGTGATTTAGAAAGGGTTCATGTTTGACTTTCATAGCACAAAGTTGGTATGAAAATGCTATTTATCATTTGTTGTTTAGCTGGCATAGAAATATTTGGATGTCTTAGCAATGGTGAAAGCTGGTATGTGACAGCATTTGCTTTTTTGTATTCTCATGTCAAACACATTAACTACCCAGAAATAAAATGTAAATTATGTAGCATATATGTGCCAAACAAAATATCTTTAGAAAATTTGAAAGGTTTAAATATCATCATTAGGTCGCATTTCTTTTACAGAAGAATGTCTTCACTCCTCTTGATTTTTTTTCAAGCAAAAACAAAATGTGGAGGCGTAATGAACAAGCTTGTGTCTTAAACACATGTAGTACCAAGTAGTTCAACACGCTGTGATCGCGCCGTTTTACGGAATATTTTTAAAACATTTGAAATTCTACCTATCTATCTATTGACATTTCGAGCCGTAGCCGGCCCATAGGGCATAGTCACAGATACTCTTTCTTTAATCTAAATTTTTATTCTATCAGTTTTCAATCCTTCTAAAGATATTTGTTATCGAATCTCGCCATTTGTCTCTGTTCTGTGCAAGCAACTCTATCTCATTGAGAGAGCCGAATTTTAAATTACAGCCTGAAAATAAAGGAAAATTGATCTACAACATACAGTTTGTTGGGACAATTTGTTTTTATGAAAGTCGGAAAAACTGTTATTAAGAGAAATTATAAGGTTTTAGCGGTAACAAATGCGAAAACGTCGATAATTTAGATGCCGCGTTTTAGGTTTGGCGTACCGTCTACTGTAGCAGTATTTTATGACTCGTGGTACGGGATATGTTAACTAAAGGAGTTGACACAAATACACATACCAATTGCAGCGCCCACAGTTAACCGTCCTACGACGATGACAGACACTTCCGGTGCTAACCCCATGATGACTGCTCCGATGGTGAAAATGACTGCAGACACCATGATTGTTGTCTGGGAATACGTGACGGTAATGGCTGTGAGTTACCGTCCAAATAGGAGAGGAAACAAACGTGGATGTGAGTGACGAATGGATGTGTGGGGGTGAAAAAACAACACGGCTGCTTTGTGATCAATATAGTAAAGTAAAGTACTCCCGTCACGCCAAGTGGCGTATAGGGAATATGGTGTTAGTGACCATACATTTTACATACCCTCGGCACATGATTTTTGGGGTAATGTGGTCAATATTACGCCCGTGCGGCTTTACTTTCACAGAAAAAAATCCGATACCCATTAAAGGCTGGATGAACCGGTAGCCGTCGGTTTGGATAGAACCCTACCTCTTGTCCTTTGTAGTCCAGTTCACTAACCACTGAGCTATCGCAGCTCCCTTTGTGGTCAGTAATTATTTAATAAGACATTAGCAGGAATATTTAAGTGAAGTAGGAGAAATATATCAGGTGGAAATGTAAGTGAAATAAGAGAAATATACCAGGTGGAAATGTAAGTGAAATAAGAGAAATATACCAGGTGGAAATGTAAGTGAAATAAGAGAAATATACCAGGTGGAAATGTAAGTGAAATAAGAGAAATATACCAGGTGGAAATGTAAGTGAAATAAGAGAAATATACCAGGTGGAAATGTAAGTGAAATCATAAAATGTGTAAATGAAGTTGTATGTCGAAATGTGAACTAAATATATACAGAACGAATCGGTCAATGTATAAATGAAATATCAAGAGCTATATGTGAATGTTTCCATGTTGTGTGGGTTTCTGCCAGCTTGTGGTGGAGGTTATGTTTAATCAGTGACCACATAAGCCTGTTGATTGTGACCAGAATGTCTACTTCCTGCTCTGTGTGACGGTGGCCATGTTGGGTGGATCACTTGAGGTATGATGCTTCTTGTACCAGATCTTGGGTTTTAGAGGGTTAAAACAGTGTGCTAGGAGAGTAGGAGTCATTAGAGTTAACAGGGGAATGCCCGAGACGTCAAGTAGCGGAGCCACGCTGAGACCGGTTTAATTAGAAGGTCATCACATGGTATGCTGGTACGGTCACATGACAAGACTTGCAGGTTAGAGTCCTGAGTTTTAACCAGTTCTCGCCACTGGCACAACCAGTAGGTAGGATAGTTTAAGACCTGGAATGTGCGCCAGTGAGACGGATACCATGTGGCGATAATTAGCTGGTCACCAGAATTAGTGAGAAACAGATAGCTAGAAATGAAATAAAGAGATAAACCACATAGTTAAAACATGAAGTTAGCCTCAGTTAAGTTGAATTTAATTTGAAGTTAAGTGAAGAATTAAATTGGTCCACCCGGACAGTTTTAAAGGACATTTATTTTCTGGTATGTTAACTAGTTAGACACAACTGGATAGCAATTGAATTTCGGTAACACGGACTGTTATATCTTCTCAATACTCCAGTATGGTGCAGAAACATGGACATTAGACAAGAAAACAGAGGAGAAAATTTAAGCCTTTGAAATGTGGATTTATAGAGGAATATGTAGAATTGGATGGAAAGAAAAGAGAACAAATGATTAAGTTTTAAGACAATTAAAAATTAAAAGAGAACTACTAAACACGATTAGAACATGGCAAATGAAATATTTGGGGCATGTTAAAAGATACAACGGCCTACTAAAAGTAATATTGGGAGGGAAAATACAGGGTACTAGAGACAGACCAAGACTAACATGGATGAATAACATCAAAAAATGAACAAGTCAATCTATGACAACCTGCACCATCAAAGCAAGAGACAGAGTGGAAGGGCGCTCCATGGTAGCCAATCTTCGATGCGGAGATGGCACATGATGAATGGATAGCAATTATAGATTATATATTTCCCCCTGGAGTGTATGAGTATACTGTGAGTTGTGAGTTCAGCTCTTGTAATTATGGCCCTATAATGTTTTAATTGATTAAAGTTATTAGAGTGCTGTCCAGCTATCTCTCTCTTTGTATTACTCTGAGCTTGTGTACATTCATCGTTACTGTTCAAGGGCTTGGGTCACGTTCACAGATTCACTAGTTTCTGGAGGATTCACAAATTCGCTTCTTTGATATCAGCAACTGTGATATTACGTTGCTCTAGATTCTCATGAATATTTACATAAAATAAAGCGTAATGTAAATGTGTACATGGAATACTGAAAGCAAAGAAGAATGTGTAAATGAAATTAACATGAGCGTAAATGTTTCATAAGTGAAATAACAATAATACATACATATATGTAAGTGAAATAACAATAATAGATACATATATGTAAGTGTAATAACAATAATACATACACACATGTAAGTGAAATAATAATACATACTTATATGTAAGTGAAAAAATAATAATTATATATATATATATATATATATGAGTGAAATAATATTAATGCATACATATGTTTAAGTTAAATAACAATAATACATACATATCTGTATGTGGAATAATAATACATCCGTACATATGTGAACGTGAAATAACAATAAAAAATAAATATATATAAATTAAATAACAATAATGTATACATATATGTAAGTGAAGTAATAATAATACATATATGTAAATGAACTGGGAGGACCTGGCTGCAGATCGTAGCACATGGAGAGAGAAAACAATTATATATAATGGCGCAGCAACTTTCGAGGCAGTGCTGATATCAAATTCCGAAGACAAACGGCGCTGGAGAAAGGAGACGGGGCCAGGCACCAAGAATACATCTTGTTCATTCTGCAGACGAATCTTTATAATCAACATTGGCACATTCAGTCACGAGAGAAGCTGTTCACCAAAAAGCAGCATCAACACACTAATATTTTTTTTACAAAACTACTGACTTATCATGACTGCTTGCTACCAACCGTTTGTCAAGACGCCAACGGCCACATACGTCAGTGAAATAAAATACATATATGTAAATGAAATAATTATATATATATATATATATATATATATATATATATATATATATATAACTGAAATAATAATAATACATATATGTAAGTGAAATAATAATACATACATATATATATATATATACATATATATATATACATATATATATATATATATATATATATATATGTGTGTATATATATAAGTGAAATAATAATAATAATACCAGTGGCGTATACTGGTTTTGGGGGTCTGGGCTACCGCTGATATAATAAATAAAGACATACATTATATTCAGTAGGCTAACATAAAGTAATATTTTCTAATGACATCACTACATTTTAAATTACTTACTTATTTATGTTAATTATATCCGTCTTGTTTGGGGCGAAAATGTCTTGATGACTTTGTCATTGAAAGTACTGTTGGGTTGGTTTCTAAGTTTCTGAGGGAATGATTTCTCAATTGACATTATTGCAAAAATAGATAAGCGTTCTTGTGTCTGAGTTGAGCTACAATAAGAATTGATTCTCTTGAGAGCAGAAAAAAGTTCTTTCTACAGATGCTGATGCGCATAACGTAGTTATAAATAGGTTAGGAAGTTCCGGTAATCAGACATAGTTTCACTTTCACTTTCTAACACTTCTAATTGGCTAGAGCTAAAAATAACCTATGAAACCGCATTCGTCTAGCGGTAGCTCTCGCCGTATTATTTTCACTGGAATTTTTGAAAATCTCAAGGTCATTAATTCTAAGTCGGAGAGAAGAGAACTGTACCGCTGCTCATTAGCGGTTTAATGTACTATATAGAGTAGTTTCGTTTTCATTCACAAACGTTATAGTAGCCATAGGAAAACCTTGCTTTAATAAATGCAAATCAAAGCAAATAAATTAATATTGACCTACGAAATCTGTAATAGAATATTCGAAAATTTGTAATATAATTATGAACAAAATATAAATTATCATTTCCTTTTGTATTTCGTTAATATTTTCAGGCTACCAGCGGTAACATAGCGAATACGTCACTGAATAATACATATATGTAAGTGAAATAATAGACCGAAGAAATAACTGCAAGTGAAGTTTTAAAACTTGAAAGTGACTGTGAAAATGAAATGAATAAAACCTGAAGGTGAATTTGTAAAAAAAAAATGAATGAAATAAAAAACAGCGTGAAGATATTGACTATTATAGAATGGATATATCACAAATAGACTACTTTCCTGTCTCGGTGCACACACACACACACCTGCTAATTGTGGACTGTGCTCGTGACCTTGCCTACCTTGCGTCCAACGGCGTCTGCAATGACTCCAGAAAATAACGAGAATACGGCTGCTGCAAAGACAGTTGCGGACACAATCGTCTCTGCGGTACCGACCGTGGTGCGGAACTCTTTCTCAATCAGTAACATGGCGCCGTTGATGATTGCTGTAAGAAGGAGACACGAGATAATGTGGGATGTGGTGGAGGTCATACTTTCTTTGGTAATGTCCTAGTTTTTTTCCGTTCGCCAGTTTTTTTTTTTTTTTTTTACCTCTGACGAAGTCCCTAGAGACTAGGAACTGAATTTTGCGTGTTAATCCATTTTTCCCTGGCAGCCGTGTGCACAGGGGTCCCTAGCCGCAGAGGCAGATATCTCCGACTTCAGAGATACTCATATTTTTTTCCGTCGATGAGTAATTGACGTTTCATTGTGGGCCTCGCTGTTGAGACAAGGGTGGTTGCCGCAGAGAGAAATCATAAATAAAAATCCCAACCGGTGCAGCCGGGATTTGAACCCACAACCTCTCTGTCTCGAGGCCGGCGTCTTGCCTCGAGACAACCAGTCCCCCTATGTCCTAGTTTAAGCACATAAATTATTTCAATTGCGCAGAGTAGTTTCCCCTTGAGTAACATTGCACTATATATTTTATGGTCCTCTAATCTGTCACTAGAAGACCTCAAATTGTAGAGAAAAGGGAAACAGCGCTAAGGTTAAAGGTAAAGGTCAAGGTAAATTACGAGACGAATCGACGGCTTAGCACATGAGTTTTCATCCTTATGTGCTCGGCCGCCTATCTAGAAGTGTTTGGAGATTTCTAGACAGTGTCGCTTTAAGCATCGAAACTCACGATACGAGGCGGCATTCCTCACCTTCCCAGAGTACTACACTGGTACAGATTCATGCCAGCGGCTGGGTCGACCGTGGAGTATGTTTTGTTTTTCTTAACCACAAGTGCAATTTACACTGCTTCCAGCGAGAATCGAACACAGGTTATCCAACGTCGGTAGCCCAGTCGCGTGGTTTTCCCAACTTGGCGGTACAGTAAGAGTCCCAACCATAAACCCTAACCATAACCCTAAATCCTAACCATAACCCTAAAACTAACCACAAAATCTAAACCCTAACCATAATCATAAAACTAACCACAAAACCTAAACCCTAACCATAACCCTAAATCCTAACCATAACCCTAAAACTAACCACAAAACCTAAACCCTAACCATAACCCTAAAACTAACCACAAAACCTAAATCCTAACAATATTCTAAAACTAACCACAAAACCTAAACCCTAACCATAACCCTAAATCCTAACCATAACCCTAAAACTAACCACACAATCTAAACCCTAACCATAATCATAAAACTAACCACAAAACCTAAACCCTAACCATAACCCTAAACCCTAACCATAACCTTAAAACTAACCACAAAACCTAAACCCTAACCATAACCCTAAAACTAACCACAAAACCTAAATCCTAACCATATTCTAAAACTAACCACAAAACCTAAACCCTAACCATAACCCTAAAACTAACCACAAAACCTAACCCTTACCATAACCCTAAAACTAACCATAAAACCTAACCCTTACCATAACCCTTAAAACTAACCACAAAACCTAAACCCTAACTATAACCCTAAAACTAACCACAAAACCTAACCCTTACCATAACCCTTAAAACTAACCACAAAACCTAAACCCTAACCATAACCCTAAAACTAACAACAAAACCTAACCCTAACCATAACCCTAAAACTAACCACAATACCTAACCCTAACCATAACCCTAAAACTAACAAACAAAACCTAACCCTAACCATAACTCTAAAACTAACCACAAAACCTAACCCTAACCATAACCCTAAAACTAACCACAAAACCGAACCCTTACCATAACCCTAAAACTAACCACAAAACCTAACCCTAACCGTAACCCTAAAACTAACCACAAAACCTAACCCTAACCATAACCCTAAAACTAACAACAAAACCTAAACCCTTACCATAACCCTAAAACTAACCACAAAACCTAAACCCTAACCATGACCCTAAAACTAACCACAAAACCTAAACCCTAACCATGACCCTAAAACTAACCACAAAACCTAAACCCTAACATAACTTGTTTGAGAACCAAGAAATGAGGGAATCAGAAATGTCAGAGAAAGAGTAGACATTCAGCCATTCCTAAGATACATACAGAAACAATTAATAAAATATTTTGCCCATCTAGAAAGAACGTCGTGTGATACTTTAGAAAACAAGACATATATTAAAAGAGGAGGAGACGGGAGAGGAACAAGAGGCAGACCCAGAGCAAGATTAACAGACAACAGCAATTGACATATGGTGAAGCCGTCAAAAAGGCGAGAAATTTGTATCTCCTCCGACATCCAACGGGTAAGAAGAGATGAAGAAAGAAAGATTTGATAAGACCTGTAGTTTTGTTGTGACGACAACTAAAGGGAGATCACTCGTTTCTTGTAAATAATGTGTGTGCTTAAACTAGGAAACTGCATTTTCCTTAACGTTTAGAAACAGGTAGGGCATGGCTAAGCAATTGCTACGTTTGGGACAAATATAAATAACCGGAACATATAACTGTGAATTACATACGTGTAATTACAGTGCGTGCGTGTACGTTCTTAATCGCTAAGAGTGAAAATTAGTTACGTTAGACATTATAGTGAAGGAGAGTAAAAATAAAGGACTCAGCCCCAATAGTAAAAAGACAGAAGTAGTGGTAGCAACAAAGAAAAAGACTTCACTGTAAAGCACAATAAAGCCAAGTGGAACAATATTATAACAGGTAAATGAATGTAAATATCTGGGAACATTGGTAACCTCAGACAGTAGATGTACAACAGAGGTGAGATGGTAGATGTACAACAGAGGTGAGATTGTAGATGTACAACAGAGGTGAGATGGTAGATGTACAACAGAGGTGAGATGGTAGATGTACAACAGAGGTGAGATGGTAGATGTACAACAGAGGTGAGATGGTAGATGTACAACAGAGGTGAGATGTAGAATGACTCAGACAAAAGCAGCACTCCAAAAAATGAGGAAGATACTATGCAATCCATTTTTTATAATTAAAAACCAGAAAAAAGAGTTCTCAAATGTTATGTAGAGCCAGTCTTAACATATCGACGTGAATCATGAGCAATAGGTCAGCAGACAAGATAAACACTGGAGGCTATTGAAATATGGTTTTACAGAAGAATGTTGAGAATACCATGGACAGTTAAGAAATGTAATGAAAACGTTCTGAAAAAGGCCAAAGCAAAAAAGAGAGCTAATTTCCAATATTAGGAAGAAACAATCATCACTTTTGTTCTCACGTAATGAGAAGGGAAAAGCTGGAATATATTGAAACAACTGGGAAATTGAGGGACGAAGAGATAGAGCGAAGCAAAGAGAAAAGATACCAGACAGCTTAAGAGAATAATTTGGCAGAAGGTCAACAACAGAAATGATAAATAACTGAAGAAATCGAAAGTCGTGGAGAGTCATTATCACCAACGCCAGCAGGTATGGTACTTGATGATGATGTGTGTACATACATGCGCCTGTGCGTGTCTGTGTGTGTTTGGAGTAAACGGGGCAGCAACATAGATTCCAGATTCCCAAGAATGTAGGGACAAGGACACAACCCTGCGCAACTCCACTCTCGACTCCCAAACTCTCACACGCTCTGCCATCAGATCTGTGAGGAGACGTTCTTATTACCATGAAACTAAATGATCAGTTTAAGCAGCATGGATGGGCAACCCACAGTCAACTATAGATTAACTAGGGCCTGTTGGGCTGAAAATAAAACAGGAAAACCCGATCAACTAGCGTGACGATATCAACTATAGCAGCTATAGACGGCTGACTCACAGTCAACTATAGACTTACTAAGGCCTGCAGGCAGAAAATAAAACAGGAAAACCCGATCAACTAGCGTGATATTATCAACTATAGGAGCTATAGACGGCTGACTCATAGTCAACTATAGATTTACTAAGGCCTGCAGGCAGAAAATAATACCGGATAAGAAAACCAAATACTGCGACTTAACATGATATGAACTATAGACGGATGACTTCACTCTACAAACAAACACGAAGCTCAAACGTCATACTTGCTGGTGGTTTTCCAGGAATTTCCACAAATACATCTATAGTTGGCTGTGGGCAGCCACTGTTCTCAGGGACTTTACACAGCCCTGCAAACCAGTTGTAAATCAGCGCTCTAATCTGGCAGAGTGTATCTTCCCATGAGTCACAGTGTGGATTTAGACCTAGAAAATTAACTACTGATATGATCTTGACTGTGAACTCTACACGTATTGACACAAAAAGAGGAGTAAGAGAGGGCTATCACCAAGCTTGTTCAATCTATAGGGAACAGGCAAATAAGTGCAATGCTGCGGTAAAGCTGGTAGCAAAATAGCCAGTAGAAAATTCAGTCACAGTCCGAAACGTCAGCATTGTTTTGTGTTCCTTCCTTGTAAATCTGTCACCATACCTTGGAGTGTTTATCACACCCCACTACTGGCTCCTTGTAAAGCTGTAACCATACCTTGGAGTGTTTAACACTCCCCACTACTGGCTCCTTGTAAAGCTGTAACCATACCTTGGAGTGTTTAACACTCCCCACTACTGGCTCCTTGTTCAATCTATACACCGAGAAAATCTTTAAGAACATCACAGAGATGCCAGGCCAAAACATTGATGGAAAGATAATCAATAACCTAAGATATGCTGATGATACTGTACTAGCAGAAAATCCTGAAGATCTACAATTACTTAATTAAATAAACATGATAAGCAAAGAATATTGGTTAGATATGAATATCAAAAGAGTAAAACTATGGTCATAAAAAAGATAATACTCAAAACCTTCAAGGGGATATCAAAGTTGAAGTAATAGACATGGAGACAGTTCAGAGCTACAACTACCTTGGGCATACCAAACCAGTGATGGAAAATGTAAAACTGAAATAAACAAAAGAATAGGACTGGCAAAAAGCAATTATAATTCCACATCAAAATAAATAACACCAGGGCTAAAACTAAGAATTACAAAATATTATATCTTCTCAATATTCCTTTATGGTGCAGAAACATGGACTTAAGCCAAGAAAACAACAGAAAATTGAAACCTTCTAAATGTCGATTTATAGAAGAATAGGAAGAATTGGATGGAGAGGAAAGAGAACAAATGATGAAGTCTTAAAACAACTAAAAATTAAAAGAGAACTACTATTAAAACAAGAAAATGAGATTTTTGGGGCATGTTAAAAGACACAGCAGCCTACTAATAGTAATATTGGAAGGTAAAAGAGGCAGAGGCAGAGAAAAACTAACATGGACGAGTAGCATCAAAAGATAGACAAGTCAGTCTATGACAATCTGCAACATCAAAGCAAGAGACAGAGCGGAATGGCGCCCCATGGTATCCAACCTTCGACGCGGAGATGACTCTTAATTATCGTCATCTTCACACTTCAACAAGTTCAGGAAAAATCTTAGGTGCTGGGTAAACTTTGTCGTTGTTGTTGCTGTTGTTGTTGTTGCTGCTGATGTTGTTGTTGTTATTGTTGTTGCTGTTGCTGTTTTTGATGTTGCTGTTGTTGCTGCTGTTGTTGTTGGTGTTGCTGTTGTTGTTATTGTTGTTGTTGTTGTTGCTGCTGCTGTTGTTTCTGCAGTTGTTGTTGTTGTTGCTGCCGGTGTTGTTGTTGTTGCTGTTGCTGCTGTTACTGCTGCTGTTACTGCTGTTGTTGTTGCTGTTATTGCTGCTGTTATTGCTGCTGCTGTTGTTGTTGCTGTTACTGCTGTTGCTGCTGCTATTGCTGCTGCTGTTGTTGTTGTTGCTGTTATTGTTGCTGTTGCTGTTGCTGTTGTTGTTGATGTTATTGTTGTTACTGTTATTGTTGTTGCTGTTGTTGCTGATGCTATTGCTGCTGCTGCTATTGCTGCTGTTGTTGTTGTTGTTGCTGTTATTGTTGTTGCTGGTGTTGCTGTTGCTGTTACTTTTGTTGTTGTTGATGATGTTGTTGTTGCTGCTGCTGTTGCTGCTGTTTCAGATGTTGTTGTTGTTGCTGATGTTGTTGCTGTTGTTGTTGTTCCTGTTGTTGTTGCTGCTGATGTTGCTGCTGTTGCTGCTGTTGCTGTTGTTGTTGATGTTGCTGTTGTTGCTGTTGCTGTTACTGTTGTTGTTACTGTTGTTGCTGTTGCTGTTGTTGTTCTGCTGCTGTTGTTGCTGATGCTGTTGATGTTGTTGTTGTTGCTGTTGTTGTTGTTGCAGCTGTTGTTGTTGTTGTTGCTGCTGCTGCTGTTGTTGTTGTTGCAGCTGCTGTTGTTGTTGTTGTTGATGCACACAAATATAACTATCCTGCATCACCGTGAATAAACCTAGACATGCTTGAAACAAAAAATCAACAAACAAACAAACATAACCTAACATTTGGCAGCTAAACAAGTAGAGAAATTCAATACAATTTCACACTGATGTTCTCACAACAAGTTTAACACGGGCGACATGTATGTCCCAACGTCACTTACCGGTGTCGTACCCAAATAGAAATCCTCCTATTGTGGTAGTCATTGTTAAAAAGTAGACCACTCCAGGATGCTTCTCCCTCGCTGGCTTGGCTGAGTTATCCATCATATATCTGTAGATATGTTGAAGAAATCACCGATGACTAGTGGAATTTAAATGATCAACTGCCAATTCTATGTCGGGGTCTAATTAAGATGTTTGAGATGTGGACGCCTGCATATAGAGCTGAACGCTATGACTCCTAGCTTTGTTGTTTTATGCTTATCAACCTTCGGAAAGATCAAACTTGCTAGCTATCATCATCATCAATATCATCATCATCGCCAATATCATCATCATGTGTCATATAGGTTGGCGCAGGCCATCATGTCCTTCCACAATCTTCTATCTACAGCGTATCAATTATGTTGTTGAGCGTGTGCCATACCATAACACAAAGTTATCTATTAACTTACAATACTTCAGGCGAACGAAAGATAGATCTATTAACTTCTCTCTTTGTCGTCCGTGATCTCTTTTTCTCTGTATTTTGACAGTTTTAACAAAGTATTCTAAATTCCCTCTTCTCATGATGTGTCCATGTTGTGTCAATAGCTAAAGGCAACAATAAAGCTAATAAAGAGAAAACTCCACAATAGACAAATCTGACGCTTTCATTTTATTTTTTTCATTATGGAAAAGTACCAGTCAAATACCGTTGGATAAAGAGATACAGCGAATACGATGGCGCTGGATATGACACACATTGCAGAAGCCAAATAAAAGCAACCACAGCAGGTACTTTTTGGAATCTGCAAGGAAAAATATAAAGAGGAAAACCAAAATATTCATGGGAAAGACAGATGGAAGCAGCAGAGATAAAGATGGTGGGAAAGACATGGAATGATCTTAAGAGAATGGCAAGAAACAGAATGGCTAGGAAAGTGTTTATTGAAAACCTATACTCCTCAGGGAGCTGAAAGTGTTTGTTGAATATGCTCCACAGGGAGTTGAAAGTGTTTGTTGAAGACCTGGCTTTCACAGAGAGCTAGAAGTGTTGGTTGAAGACCTGTCTTCCACAGAGAGGTGAAAGTGTTGGTTGAAGACCTGTCTTCCACAGAGAGGTGAAAGTGTTGGTTGAAGACCTGTCTTCCACAGAGAGGTGAAAGTGTTGGTTAAATACCTGTCTTCCACAGAGAGGTGAAAGTGTTGGTTGAAGACCTGTCTTCCACAGAGAGGTGAAAGTGTTGGTTGAAGACCTGTCTTCCACAGAGAGGTGAAAGTGTTGGTTGAAGACCTGTCTTCCACAGAGAGGTGAAAGTGTTGGTTGAAGACCTGTCTTCCACATAGAGGTGAAAGTGTTGGTTGAAGACCTGTCTTCCACAGAGAGGTGAAGTGTTGTTGAAGACCTGTCTTCCACATAGAGGTGAAAGTGTTGGTTGAAGACATGTCTTCCACAGAGACCTGGAAGTGTTTGTTGAAGACCTGTCCTGGCATTGACCGATGGAAGTCATGCCCGAAGGAAGTCGGTAAACAAATGAATACCTTTTTGGGAGGTTACACAATTTACATAAACAAAATGTACCTGAAATAATTTCAAATGAAATGATTGATGCATTCTAGAGAAGACAAACTAATCAAGGAACAAAAATAATAAAATCAACCCACTATTTTATATTTAATACGTTAAGAAAGTTTCAGAATTCGACTCATAGTTTATCTACTAAATGAAAATTGTTACCCTGTCACTGGCGCACATTTCATTATGTTAATTAGTCTTTTTGATTTATTAATAATTTATTTACTAAAGAAATCTGTTACCTTTTGACCCTTGTCATTGATTCACCTACGCCTACATGAAAATCAATATCACTTTCAGCATAGTGAGTAAATCCGGTAGACATGTCGATGGATGTAGCCATTGAGATCATAAGAAAAGACTTTCGTTGCACTTCAGACATGATGTAATGTAAGAAACTTAATCAACAAACAACAAAAGGTTATTACTAATGTTCGCTTCACGTATTTATATTCGTCACTACATTTATTCTGCTATAAACAACACACCTGAAACTGAGACTAAAGACTAAAGACTAAGAAAGAGTTTATAAAAGAAAGAGACACCGGATATTCCAATTTGAAATCCTTAGTTGTGCCATAGCAACTGCGCAGTTTTAGACGCGTGAAATATGAAACTAGATGAAGTATTAGAATGCTACTTACCACGGTTGTTTTCTCAAATAGCTACAGTTTTATTAAGAAATTTCAATCGCAAGAAAAAAAAAGTTTGAGATCAGAATATAAACACAAGGCGACTATCAGAGTTTTAGATCTTCGCATAAAGTGATGACGTTCTATGAGGACACAACATTTTGTCTCCGTCACTGTTTCCGTGGCAACAGATTCAAGCAGAATTTTATAGCCAAAAATACCTTTCATCATCATCGTGTGCCATATCAGTTGGCGTAGGCGATCATGTCCTTCCACAATTCTCCATCCACACTGCATAGTATCAATCCATTTGTTGACTGTTTTCCCTGCTACGACATCAAGCTATCCAATATCTTCTCTCTTTGTCGTCCATGTTCTCTCTTTCCCTGTATTTTGTCAGTTGTAATCAAGTATTTTATTTTACTCTTCTCATGATGTTCCCGAAAAATCTCGATTGTTTCTTTCTCATATTTTTTTAGTAGCTCCCTTTTTATGTTGACCTTCGTTGGTCTTTTCAGCTGTCCTGGGAACTTTCACCATTCTTCTGAGAAATTCCATCTCTGTGGGTTTCACCAAGAAAGATCATATTGTGAGTACATTCATTTCCCAGTTATTATATAAACACAAAAACATGGACACTTACGGCTAAGCATAAAAGACAAGTTCTCATCACAGAGATGAGATGTCCGAGAATAGCGCTTGAAGTGACCAGCAAAGACAGAATCAGAAATGATCTTATAAGAGAAAGAGCAGAGATTGAATCAATCCTAAGCTACATACAGAAACAACAAATAAACTGGTTTGTCCATCTAGACAGAAAGTCATGTGGTTCCTTAAAGCATACTTAAAAAGAAGAGAATGGAGAAGAGCAAGAGGCAGACCCAGAGTAAAATGGAGAAACGCTACAACAACGCTACATTATCAGTTGATAATGAGTGCAACCGCAAAAAGGGCGAGGACCAGAACTTTGCATCTCCCTCGACACCCGGACGGGTACAAGACGAAGCGAAGAAAGTATGAAGCAGGACGTTTTTAAAACATTCTTTCATTGAGCGCCGTTTCCTTGTCGAAGGTTGGCCACCATGGAACATCATTTTACTCTGTTTCTTGTCTTAATAGTACACTTTGTGTTCAGTCCATCTTTTGGTGTTATTATTCCACATTAGTCTTGACCCGTCTCTGCCTCGTACTTTCACTTCCAAGATGACTTTTAGTCGAGCATTGTCTCTTCTCATGTCCTCAAATTTTCAATTGCATTTTTCTAAGTATATTAAATATCTTTTTTTTCCCCCTAATTCTCCCTAATTTTTTTTTCTAATTCAGAACTTCCCTATTTGTTCTTTTTTCTTCCACCAAATTCTCCCCATTTTTCGACAAATCCACATTTCAAGTACTTCGATTTTCTGCTCTACTTCCCCTCTTAATGCACGCTACACCATATAGGAACATTAAGTAAATGTAACATGATAGTTTTCATAGTGTCAGGTTTCATGTTAAAGACACTTTCATGTGAGTGTATTTTTCATGTTAAAATTGTTTTCCCCCACTCGTAATCTGTTGTTTACTAATAAAACATAATGGACATCTCTATTATTTAACAACTATCGCTATTTTCTACTGTTGTTGAAATCAACATTACCTCACTTCTAGCAAACCCATTTGATTTCAGAATAGGACACAATCACCATCATCGTGTGCCATACCTGTTGGCGTAGACGATCATCTCTTTCCACAATTTTCTATCCACAGTACATCGTATTAATTCTGTTGTTGACTGTTTTCCATGCCATGACACCAAGTTATCTAGTATTTTCTCTCTTTGTCGTAAGCGATCTCTCATTCCCTGTATTTTGCCAGTTGTAACCAAGTATTCCAACTTTCCTCTTCTTATGATGTGCCAGAAAAATGTTGATTTTTTTCTTTCTGATGGTTTTTAGCAGCTCCCTTTTTGTGTTGTCCTCTTTGAGAATGTCGTCATTGGTCTTTTTAGCTGTCCTTGGAAGTTTCAACATTCTTCTCAGATATCCCATCTTTGTGGCCTCCAACCGTCTTTTAATTCATGACAAAATATGTACACAGAAAGGTCTCTATAGCTCGCTGGTTGTCTATACACGTAATGGACATAAGAATGAAAACAGATTCAGTGGAACAACATACATCACTCAACAACTTTGAGCGACCTAGAATTCAAGTATTAAATTGGCGCAGTGAAGAAATGGCATCAGTAAAAGTTTTCTCTTGTGCGTCCACGCCACTACAGGCGTTACACTTACTCATGTGTTTGTCGATGCTTCTTTCCTGCATTTTTAGTGTTTAGTGTGTTTAGTTATGTTCAACCCCTGTTGATTAACTGTAGCCGAGAAATTGAGTGTGGAATCAACGACAAATATAAAGGCTGTAAAGTCGATTTTACAGTGAACTTATCACGAATCATCGATGACTAAGAGAAAGGTCGTAAGGTCGACGTTAAAGTGAACTTATCGTGAATCATGAAATCAATAGAAAGACGAATGATGTTGACACGAGGGACAGTAGCAAAAAACCCCAATAAGGAAAGCTGTGAGGCAAGAGACAGACAGGCAGGCAGGCAGGCAGATTGTAGGCTAACAGGCAGGCAGATTGTAGGCTAACAGGCAGGCACACTTACAGATACACTGGCAGATAGATGGGCAAGCAGGCACACTTACAGACAGATGGGCAGGCAGACAGACAGGCAGATCTGTCTGGCAGACAGCCAGACGATAGACAGGTAGACAGTCAGACATATCTACAGACAGACAGCCAGGCAGATAGAGAAGCAGGCAGGCTGGCAGTCAGGTAGTTAGATAGGTAGCTAGGTAGGCAGGTAGTCAGGTAGTCAGGTAGTCAGGTAGGCAGGTAGGTAGGTATGTAGGTAGGTAGGTAGGTAGGTAGGTAGGTAGGTAGGTAGGTAGGTAAGTAGGTAGGTAGGTAGGTAGGTAGGTAGGTAGGTAGAGAAAATAGTAAAAGTATAATTATTTGGTGTGTTCATGGAAACAAATCCCTCTTCCAGACAGCAACATTTTTCTTCCTCTCTACCATTCACATGGGACATTACCACCACTCACAAAGTTACAGTAAATACAATTTGTATTTTGTTATATATGGCCCTTTCATCTTGTCAGACGGTTTAGTGGAGGCTATTGTGTATTTTGTTGAGGTTTTGTTTTTGTCGAACAGCTTCTCTCGTGGGCGATTCTACTAATGTTTGGCAAACACACACGGCCACAAAATGAACAAGTCAGGCCCATTGATCAACAGGGTTTTCTATATTTTTTTTCATGAGTTTTTTTCATGTTTTGCAATAGTTCAACTTCAAATTATGTTAGGTCATTTTTTTTATACAGGCTCTCCATGATGTGCGATCTCTTGCTAGATTAGCTTGTTTCATAAGTCGTGCCCAACTTTTAAAATCAATATCTTTTAAACCGCTTTTTGTATTTTTTTCAAAATTTGCATGTAAAGTTATAATGATTAGAACCCAACAGGGAATTAATTTCATTAAAAACAAACATTTGGTTATTATTATTGCTTATTTGATTTATATAAATTTATAACGACCCATTGATGTAGTCAAAACTTAGTGTTAACAGTATTTAAGTTAAAAATAGCGATTACAAATCTATACACGGTCAAATTTACGATTTTCCACGCTTTAAACGTGAGTTGTCTGACACAATTAGACACTTGTAGAAAACACGAGGCATTGTGTGTTCCATTTCCGTTCTTTCATAGGTGTAGATGTGGAACGCTAACATTTATCATGAGTCTTAAAATGAAATTCTGCAGTTTACAAAACATCGCAATAAAAATGTATGACTATTTTTGCAAAGAGGCTAAACGAGGAAGATTATTTCATTCTTTAGAAAACCCTGAGAATAGGACAAGACACATTTTGGATTTATCTAAACGGTCATTTAATCGCTGGATTCAAGCACGTGACCGTCAATGTTCAAAATATACAAAATCACAAGGAAGAGCAAAAATGTTGGATAATTTCGACAGTGAACTTATTAGAAGTGAAATTCGCAAAATGTTGGGTATGAATGAAACTGTTACAAAAAGAAAATTAAAAGTATCGCTGAAAAAGAGCAACAGTATTGAAATATCAAAGTCTACATTATGGAGGAATGTGAGAGCTGCAGGCTTTACATTCAGAAAGTATTCCAATGGACGAAACATCATCTGTGAGAAGCCACATATAGTAGTCATGAGAAGCAAGTACTTACGTGAAGTAAAAGAGGTGCGCAAGCAAGGTTATGATATTGTGTACTTGGATGAAACATGGATCAATGCTCACCACACTAACCAAAGGGAATGGCAGTCATCAGATGGAAAGATTAAGAGATTAACACCTAGCAGCAAAGGACAGCGCTTGATAATTGCTCATGCAGGTAGTCGACAACATGGACTAATACAGAATGCAGAGCTCATTTTTCTTTCAAAATCTATAGACAATCGGGATTATCACTCTGAGATGAATGGTCACATATTTAGACATTGGATTGAAAATTCTGTTCTCGCATCACTAGATCGACCATCTTGCCTAATAATGGACAATGCAGCGTACCACAACATTGTTGCACTTGAAGATAAAGTCCCGACGTCATCCAGTACAAAAGATGCTATTAAGATATGGCTCACAAAGGAGCACATACAATTTAATAACATATACTTAAAACCTGAATTACTATCTCTAGTAAAGCAAAAACAGAGGACAAAGATTTTTCAAATAGATAAGATTATCCAAGAGCACGGTCATATAAGTTTGAGGCTGCCACCTTACCATGCTCATTTAAATCCAATAGAACTAATCTGGGCAAAATTAAAAGGACAAGTGGCAGATGAAAATACAACATTCAAAATATGCGATGTAAAGACTCTTGCTAATCTCGCTTTATTAAATATAGACAAAGATTATTGGGCTAAATGTGAAGACCACGTCTTAAAACAGGAAGAGGAATATTGGAAAAATGATGGTTTGTGGAATGTTCAACCCCAAACAGTTATTAATCTTTTAGACTCGTCTGATTCAGAATGAAAGTATATAGCCCCCACAATGTTGGCCCCTATATTACCTTAAATTATTTCAACAAACGGTCCTTTTCAGAACCACACAACTATGAAAATTGGACATACAGGTATACCTTGATATTATCGTCCGTCCTCGAACTGAGCAGACAATAATTATCCTGGTGTTTTGTTTTATCCAGTTATTTCCCCATTACGGCTACGCCTTTACCTAGTGAAAATTAATCGTAGACCAGCAACTACGGTAATTTCTATTCTTCAGGGCTTCACAATTTACAATTTTGACAAACATCAAAGAAATATCGCCGCTTTAAGAAAACTGCAGCTGCAAGATATTTGTTAAATATACATTTAAAGGGTCTTTTGCATTCTAATAACATTTGGAAAATTTCAAAAGTATTTAACAAACGGTTAGAGAGTAATAGCGTTTTGAAGTTGGGCATATGTTTTGAAACGAGCTATAGATGTTCTCCAGTCATGTTCACAGATGGAGAAGTCATTCAGAGATGATTTACAGATATCTCTGTATCGTAGTTTAGGCCTGCAGATTTGTCTTTGTCCGTGTGTTAGTTCACCATATAGTATTTGCTGAGGGATGCGGTTTTTTTTTCCATTCGTTGGACGTGCCACAGCCATCTTACCCTTCGACTTCTGAGCATCGACATGATTGTTAGGGATTTGGCTCGCTGCAGGAGTGTCAAGTTGGTTAGTTTGTCCTGCCATTTGATGTGCATTATACTGCGGAGACACCGCATTTGGAAGCTTTTTTTCGATGTTTATTATATAGTATTTAATCATTACGACAATTTGTTTTCTTGTTTTCATTTATTATTGCGGACATTTAATTGATCATCGTTACTTTAATCTGTGTGCACTTGATGCTTAAATTTACCAAAACTGTTATCGTTTGGGCTTCTGGGAACGTTTTCATTTCCGTGTTATTGTTATTTCTCCAGATTTCTTTTCTGTGCATATCTCAGTGAGCGGTGAATTGCCTCCCCCATTCTAGCTGTCAACGAGAAATGGGTAATCGACACGAAACTATCACATCTTATCAAGGTTGTTGTTGTTGTTGTTGTTGTTGTTGACGGATTGCCACGAGCTGATGCGGGCATGTTGCCCTTTGACTCATTTGATGTGGCGGGTCGTAATGGCTTTCTTGACATTCCCGGCTCTTACTGGAGAAGTTGGAGTTCGTCTATCCCAGGCTGTGCTGGGAAACTACTAGTCCAGCCCAGAGGTACAGGAATATTGGGTCCTCTATATCAGTAACAACCACCACTACAGGGAACACGACGATCCTAGCTTCTGTTAGCCAGGTTGGTTTGACGCAGTCTGTTTCCAGGGGAGACCACGAGGAGGTAGAACTGCTAGGTCTTGGTCAGCTGATGGTGCGCCGACCCTGCTATTGCGCCCGCAGGTCGCAGGTGCTTTTATCCTATAAGGGAATCACACATGAACTCAATTTGTATGTTTCATCATTGTTTATTTATAGTTTCACGTGGTACATCGCTAAAGTCATGAACAAATACTATATTCTATTTATAGCCCAAGCAAATGACTGGTCGATACTTATAGCATAAAGATCGATACATCTCAAGCATGGACGAGAATCGAATGTTCCAATTTGTACACACAAGTCATGTCTACCTTGATGGCTAGGCTCTGGAATAAGCCTGTGCCGATAACATCTTTACAATGAATAGTACTAATAATGATAACAATAATTTTAATAACAACAGTGATAGTGATAACATTAATGGAATTAATAATAATGATAATAAGAATAATGATAACTTTGGTCACGATTAAGTGTTCCCAAAAGAAGGGAGATAATGTTGATATATTGGCGATGTCAGACATCACATTTTTACGTTTTTTTGCAAAACATTTTTACATTAAAATTGGTCGACAACATCACTAAACAGGAGACTTAAAACATTGTTACAGTAAAATTGGTAGACAGCATCATTAAACAGGAGACTTAAAACATTTTTACAGTAACATTGGTCGCCGACATCATTAAACAGGAGACTTAAAACATTTTTACAGTAAAATTGATCGACAACATCATTAAAACAGTAGACATAAAACATTTTTACAGTAAAATTGGTCGACAGCATCACTAAACAGGACACTAAAAACATTTTTACAGTAAAATTCGTCGCCGACATCATTAAACAGGAGACTTAAAACATTTTTTACAGTAAAATTGGTCGACAACATTACTAAACAGGAGACTTAAAACATATGTACAGTAAAATTGGTCGACAACGTCATTAAAACAAGAGACTTAAAACACTTTTACAGTAAAATTGGTCGCCGACATCATTAAACAGGAGACTTAAAACATGTTTACAGTAAAATTGGTCGACAACACCATTAAAACAGGACACTTAAAACATTTTTACAGTAAAATTGGTCGACAACATCACTAAACAGGAGACTTAAAACAATTTTACAGTAAAATTGGTCGACAACATCACTAAACAGGAGACTTAAAATAATTTGAACATGCATGGTCCTTGTGTGTGCTGCTTGTCGACTGTCACTGCTGTTGTTCCTAGATTTCAGTAGACTCGCATTGTAAACAGGCAGGACGTCGATCAATCATAAGCGCCAGACCCATAAAGACATATGTTAAACAAATACCGCACCTGCTGTCATATGTGACCTCTCCACAACCTTACACCTACACAGTTATTTATCAGGTCATGTCTTTTCTGACCAAACCAACCATGTAACCTTTCTCTCTTTTTTTTCATGTTTCTCTCTTTTTTCATGTTTCTCTCTTTTTTCATGTTTCTCTCTTTTTTCATGTTTCTCTCTTTTTTCATGTTTCTCTCTTTTTTTTCATGTTTCTCTCTACTGCGTCCTATTTATATATATAAAAAAAAGCAAAAATAAAGGACTCAGCCTTAATAGCAACAAGACAGAAGTAATGGTAACAACAAAGAAAACAACATCACCTTAGTGCACAATAAAGACAAGTAAAACAATATTAAAACAGGTAAACGAATTTAAATATCTGAGAACTTTGTTAACCTCAGATGGTAAATGTACAAAAGAGGTGAGATGCAGAATGGCTCAGGCAAAAGGAGTTTCCTTAAAAATGAGGAAGATAATATAGATAATATGCAATCCATTTTTTGACAATAGAAACAAGAAAAAGAGTTCTTATATGTTATGTAGAGCCAGTCTTAACATATGGATGTGAATCATAGACAATAGGACAACAGACAAGAAAATCACTGGAGTCTTTATAAATTTAGTTTTACAGAAGAATGTTGAGAATACCATGGACAGCTAAGAAGAGTAATTAAAACGTTATGAAAGAGGCCAAAGCAAAGAGGAAGCTAATTTCCAATATTAGGAAAAAACAATCATCAGTTTTTGGCCATGTAATGAGAAGAGAACAGCTGAAATATATTGCAACAACTGGAAAGATTGAGGGACGAAGAGATAGAGGGAAACATAGAGAAAAGATACTAGACAACTTAAGAGAATTGCTTGGCAGAAGGTCAACAACAGAAATGATAAATAACTGTCGAGATCGAAAATTGTGGAGAGACATGATCACCTACGCCAGCAGGTCCGGTACTTGATGTTGATGTCGTATTTCAAGTCTTGCATGTTACGAGATATTTCAGTTGTTCCTTTCTCATTTCAAAGTAATAGACAAATGTTGTTTCCTCATGGAGCTGGTTATAGCTTTCTTTGTTCTTTGTTCTTTGTTCTTTGATCTTCCACAGAACACAAGCTTTCCTCTTTTATTAATTCTGCAAA
Organism: Megaustenia siamemsis; assembly: GCA_032433765.1. NCBI lineage: Eukaryota > Metazoa > Mollusca > Gastropoda > Stylommatophora > Ariophantidae > Megaustenia > Megaustenia siamemsis. The sequence goes on along the minus strand of JAVIAB010000125.1, from coordinate 88,739,821 downwards.
ATTGTGTCCTCATTTTGTATCCTAATTCAGTATTCTCATTTTGTATTCTCATGTAGTATTCTCTCTTATTATCCACATTTCGTATTCTCATTTTATATCCTAATTTAGTATCCTCATTTAGTATTCTCATTTAGTATCCTCATTTAGTATCCTCATTTAGTATTCTCATTATATTCTCATTCAGTATTCTCTCTTAGTATCCTCATTTAGTATTCTCATTTAGTATTCTCTTTTAGTATCCTCATTGTGTATCCTCATTTTGCACTCTCATTTTGTATCCTCATTTAGTATTCTCTCTTAGTATCCTCATTTAGTATTCTCACTGTATTCTCATTTAGTATTTTCTCTTAGTATCCTCATTTAGTATTCTCGTTTAGTATTCTCATTTAGTATCCTCATTTAGTATTCTAATTTTGTATCCTCATTTAGTATTCTCACTGTATCCTCATTTAGTATTCTCCTTTTGTATTCTCATTTAGTATTCTCACTAAGTATTGTCATTTAGTATTCTCATTGTATCATCATTCAGTATTCTCATTGTATTCTCACTCAGTATTCTCTCTTAGTATCCTCATTTAGAATTCTCATTTAGTATTCTCATTTTGTATCCTCATTTAGTATTCTCACAAAGTATCCTCATTTAGTATTCTCATTTATCATCATTTTGTATTCTCATTGTATTCTCTATTAGCATTTCAGAAAGTAAAAATAAAATATCTTGAGCAACACGTCTGTATCAATACAAATGAGAAAAAGATTTCATCTGTGTTATATAGATCCATTTCTTACCTATGGAAGCGAATCGTGGACATTAGACAAACAAATTAAGACGATTAGAGATCACAGAGATGGGATTTCTCAGAAAAGTTATACGAGTTCCTTAGACCAAAAGGCCAACGATGAATTTATCAAAGGCATGCACAAACAGTGGGCTTCTAAAAAAAAAACATCACAAAAGAAATAATCGACAATATTCTGGCACATCATGAGAAGAGGAAAGTTGGAATACTTGGTTACAGCTGGATAAAATACAAGGAAAGAGAGATCGAGAACAAAAATTAGGGAGTATACTGGATAGCTTGGTGTCATGGCACGGTAAACAGTCAATAACCGAATTGATACGATGCACTGTGGATAGAGAATTGTGGAAGAACATGGTCGTTTACTCCAATCGGTATGGCACATGATGATTAAAGTATATCAACTTTCAGTTGAAGACCCTCATTTCTGTGCTTCATCGACTTTCTTCGCACTGTCCTGCTAACTAGAATTTACTTTCATGTATCAATATCAGCTGATAACTGTCACACAAATGTCTAAGCCCCATCAATGTTATTCTCTTATTAATTATCCGTGACTAAAGCACACATGATGGCTCTGATGTAGTGGTGTCTGACTGAAGCACACATGGTGGCTCTGGTGTAGTGGTGTCTGACTAAAGCACACATGATGGCTCTGGTGTAGTGGTGTCTGACTGAAGCACACATGATGGCTCTGGTGTAGTGGTGTCTGACTAAAGCACACATGATGGCTCTGGTGTAGTGGTGTCTGACTGAAGCACACATGGTTGCTCTGGTGTAGTGGTGTCTGACTGAAGCACACATGGTTGCTTTGGTGTAGTGGTGTCTGACTAAATCACACATGGTGGCTCTGGTGTAGTGGAGTCTGACTAAAGCACACATGGTGGCTCTGGTGTAGTGGAGTCTGACTAAAACACACATGGTGGCTCTGGTGTAGTGGAGTCTGACTAAATCACACATGGTGGCTCTGGTGTATTGGGGTCTGACTGAAGCATACATGGTTGCTCTGGTGTAGTGGTGTCTGACTGAAGCACACATGGTTGCTCTGGTGTAGTGGTGTCTGACTGAAGCACACATGGTGGCTTTGGTGTAGTGGTGTCTGACTGAAGCACACATGGTCGCTCTGATGTAGTGGGGTCTGACTAAAGCACACATGGTGGCTCTGATGTAGTGGGGTCTGACTGAAGAATACACGTTAGCCCTGATATACTGGGATCTGACTGAAGCACAAATGTTAGCCCTGATAAACTGGGATCTGACTGAGGCACACATGTTAGCCCTGATATACTGGGATCTGACTGAAGCACACATGTTAGCCCTGATATACTGGGATCTGACTGAAGCACACACGTTAGCCCTGATATACTGGGATTTGACTGAAGGCCACACGTTAGCCCTGATATACTGGGATCTGACTGAAGCACACAAGTTAGCCCTGATATACTGGTATTTGACTGAAGGCCACACGTTAGCCCTGATATACTGGGATCTGACTGAAGCACACAAGTTAGCCCTGATATACTGGGATCTGACTGAGGCACACACGTTAACCCTGAATACTGGGGTCTGGGATATACACATGGAGGTAGCAAATTGGCAAAATCTTTCTCCAACCTATTCAGCTTTAGATCTATGTCAAATCTTTGAAATTGGGAATATATGTCCCAGAGAAAGTGTGAGCACCTACCGTGAGACTGTCCCTGATGCCTATATCTTTACTAAATATCATAGAACAAATGGGAACTAACACCATTTTCCCTAAAGGGGCTAGTGTTTAGAAGGTTACCTTTTTCCTACATATACGTTGTGAGCATAGCAGACCCCATACAAATAGAATATGGTTTTTGGTATCGGTATGCCAACATAAGACTGGTTCGTAGGATCTAACCTGATCACATAAATATATGGTTCACAGAACATACACGACGTATAGTTTATATATATATGGTTCACATTATATGCAATAAGTTTATTATATATATGGTTCACAGTATATGAATGAGCTATAGTAAAAATGTGGTTCACAATATATGCAAGAAATATAGTAACTATATGGTTCACAGTACATGCATGAAGTATAGTAAATATATGGTTCACAGTACATGCATGAAGTATTGTAACTATAAGGTTCACACTGAAATATCCTTAACAGAACATTGCTTGTTCACAGTTCTTATTGGTAGTTACTACTTGCTCATAAAGTGTTCTTTGTATATGATTGGTTCTGAAAACAGAACTATTTAGCAATACTTGTCTAGCTCACAGAAAACATCTTTTTCACAACACATATATTATCTTTAATGTATGGCAGTCTCAATGCGTAAACCTGACTCAACATATTCACTTAGTTCACAGCACATTGATGTCTCGGCATATACATGACTCAACATATTCACTTAGTTCATGGGACGCACCAAAATGGCAGCTTATTTATATTCGAGCCATGGACTAAGCAATGTTTACTTTGAACACCACGATATCTGTTATTGCAGCGAGTTGGCAGATTTTTGAAAATGTATTCAAGGGTTTGAACATAAATGTTTGTTCACAGTTCGTTAACCTTCGCTGTAGATAAAGTCTTCATTTTGATCGCTTCGTGTGTGACCTTGGTAGCTAAGGACCTAACTTGTGCAAACGGATGGCATTGGCAAGGATCATTTTGAATCTATGAAGTGGGCTCATTTTGTGTTTAACTCAAAAGCATATGCGCTTTTTAACCAAAGACCTTTTTTGGTGGGGACTCAAGGAAGATATCCCCGATGGAAGAATAAATTGTACTATTAGTCCCATAAATGATTCGCTTCCAGAGGTTTATGATGTAAACAAAGCAGTTTTGTCATTGCAAGTGAATAATGTCCACACCTATAATTGGCCAGGATTGTGTTGCAGCAGCAGCAGCTTTATAGCGAACACAGAAAACATCATAGGATTGTGCTGTTCTGAAACAGCTATGCCATGCTATCCTAGAATTGCCTTTAATGGGATTACTGTGACCACAAACCACTCTCCATGTGTGTGCCACATATTTACACCCCAGAAAGAAATACTGAATATAACAACATCATATGCCGTCTGTGATATTAATGACCACAAACCAGGAGCCTCCTGTACGATTGATACAACTGTTGCACCAAGCACTTCATCAGGAGAGCAAGATCTATGGAATGTTAATCTGACATTGTTCTTGAATGATGTCCAAGTTAATGAGACATCAGAATCGTGTGGCAGCAGCTACAAGAAGGGAGCAGAGAACATCAAGTTATGCTGCTATAAAGGAGACTTGCCTTGCTATCCCAGAATTGCCTTAAATGTGATCACTGTAGTTGAAAACTTCTCCTCTTGTGTAAACTACACATTCACATCTAAGAGTGAATCAGTGAAGGTCACAAAATCATATTCTCTCTGTGGTTTTACTAACTACAGGTCAAGTGGCTTCTGTTGGATTGGAAATGCAGTGTGCACAGACCACCCTCATCATACAGACAGATATTTACTGACTTCAGAGATAACGTACCACCACTGTGTGTCTATATGTTTGGAATTGGAGTCATCAACGATGGCCTAACATCATCAAGTACTACGACGATCATCATTTTCGGGAGGACGCGAACTTCCATGGTATATAGTGGATAGACGTCAGGAACCATTGAAGGCTATGTCTGAAAAGTGTTCCTTTTTGCAGTTTCCTCATATTCCAAGTCCGGCTTGTTGCAGGAGCTACTGAGTTAAGTGCTCTGTGCACGCCGTGGGCTGTGTGTCTCATCCGTTTTGATCCTGTTTCGATATCCCGCTTGTTTACGATGAATGATGATATCGTATGACAAGGAACAGTTGGCTGTGTTCACTTTCTTCGCGGTTTCGCCTTATGTCTTTTGGCGTGTGCTGAGACTGCTACGATGGGGACTACAGTTACCTTTCTTTGTTTGGGAGATGTGTTAGTAATTCGGATGATTCCACTGGCACGGGCGGTTGAGCAATTATGGATTTTAATTCGTTTGCAGTGATACCAAGGCCTTCCATAACCAATCACTTATTTCACAGCACATTGATGTCTCGGAATGTACATGACTCGACATATTCACTTAGTTCACAGCACATTGATGTCTAGGCATGTACATGACTCAACATATTCACTTAGTTCACAACACATTAATGTCGCATGTACATGACTCAACATATTCACTTAGTTCACAGCACATTGATATCTAGGCATGTACATGACTCAACATATTCACTTAGTTCACAGCACATTGATGTCTAGGCATGTACATGACTCAACATATTCACTTAGTTCACAGCACATTGATGTCTAGGCATGTACATGACTCAACATATTCACTTAGTTCACAGCACATTGATGTCTTAGCATGTACATGACTAAACATATTCACTTAGTTCACAGCACATTGATGTCTAGGCATGTACATGACTAAACATATTCACTTAGTTCACAGCAAATTGATGTCTTAGCATGTACATGACTCACTCAACTTATTCACTTAGTTTACAGCACATTGATGTCTCAACATGTACATGACTCAACATATTCACTTAGTTCACAGCAAATTGATGTCTCATGTACATGACTCAACTTATTCACTTAGTTCACAGCACATTGATGTCTAGGCATGTACATGACTCAACATATTCACTTAGTTCACAGCAAATTGATGTCTTAGCATGTACATGACTCACTCAACTTATTCACTTAGTTTACAGCACATTGATGTCTCAACATGTACATGACTCAACATATTCACTTAGTTCACAGCAAATTGATGTCTCATGTACATGACTCAACTTATTCACTTAGTTCACAGCACATTGATGTATCAACATGTACATGATTCAACTTATTCACATAGTTCACAGCACATTGATGTCTCGGCATGTACATGACTCAACCTATTCGCTTAGTTCACAGCACAATGATGTCTAGGCATGTACATGACTCAACATATTCACTTAGTTCACAGCACATTGATGTCTAGGCATGTACATGACTCAACATATTCACTTAGTTCACAACACATTTATGTCTCGGCATGTACATGACTCAACTTATTCACTTAGTTCACAGCACATTGATGTCTCAACATGTACATTACTCAACATATTCACTTAGTTCACAGCACAATGATGTCTCAACATGTATATGACTCAACATTTTCACTTAGCTTACAGCACATTGATGTCTCCACATGTACATGACTCAACATATTCACTTAGTTCACAACACAGTTATGTCACATGTACATGGTTCAAAAGATATGTATATCTTGTACACAAGATATGGTTTGCTCATTACTCACACATATTACACACAAATGCCTGTTTCGCGACATGCGTGTAGTTCTTACTAACTCCTGTCTCATAATCCACACCTGTCACACACTACATGCCTGTCTCACACTACACACCTGACCCACATCACACACCTGTCTCACATTACACACCTGTATCCCACTACACACCTGTCTCACATTACACACCTGTCTCAAACTACATACCTGTCTCACATAACACTTCTGTCTTGCATTACACATCTGTCTCATATTAAACACCCGTATAACAATACACACCTGTCTCATACTACACACATGTCTAAAAAACACAACACCTGTATCACACTATACACCTGTCTCACATTACAAACCTGTCTCTCACTATACACCTGTCTCACATTACACACCTGTCTCACATTACACACCTGTCTCACATTACACACCTGACTCATATTAAACACCTGTCTCACATTACACACCTGTCTCACATTACACACCTGTCTCTCACTATACACCTGTCTCACATTACAAACCAGTCTCAAACAATACACCTGTCTCACATTTCTCACCTGTCTCTCACTACACACGTCTCTCACTAGACACCAGTCTCTCATTACACACGTCTCTCACTACACAACTGTCTTTCACTACACACGTCTCTCACTACACACCTGTCTCTCATTGCATACGTCTCTCATTACACACCTGTCTCTAACTACACATGTGTCTCACTGCACACGTCTCTCGCTACACACCTGTATCTCACTATACACGTCTCTCACAACACACGTCTCTCACAACACACATCTCTCTCTCTCTACACACGTCTCTCACAACACACGTCTCAAACTACACACGTCTCTCACTACACACGTCTCTCACTACACACGTCTCTCACTACAGACCAGTTTTTCACAACACACGTCTCTTACTACACACGTCTGTCACTACACACCTGTCTTTCACTACACACGTCTTTCAATACACAACTGTCTTTCACTACACACGCCTCTCACTAAAAACTTCTCTCACTACACACGTCTCTCACTACACACGTCTCTCACTACACACGTCTGTCACTACACACCTGTCTTTCACTACACACCTGTCTTTCACTACACACGTCTCTCACTAAACACGTCTTTCACTATACACCTGTATTTCACTATACACCCGTATTTCACTACACACGTCTCTCACTACACCTGTATCTCACTACACACGTCTCTCACAACACACGTCTCTCGCTACACACGTCTTTCACTATGGACCAGTCTCTCACTACACACATCTCTCACTACACACGTCTCTCACAACACACGTCTCTCACTACACACGTCTCTCACTACACACGTCTCTCACAACACACGTCTCTCGCTACACACGCCTCTCACTACACATGTCTCTCACTACACACATCTCTCACTACACACGTCTCTTGCTACACACGTCTCTCACTACACACGTCTCTCACTACACACGTCTCTCACTACACGTCTCTCGCTACACACGTCTCTCACTACACACATCTCTCACTACACACGTCTCTCACTACACACGTCTCTCGCTACACACGTCGCTCACTACACACGTCTCTCACTATACACGTCTCTTACTACACACGTCTCTCACTACACACGTCTCTCACTACACACGTCTCTCGCTACACACGTCTCTTGCTACACACGTCTATCATTACACACGTCTCTCACTACACACATCTCTCACTACACACGTCTCTCACTACACACGTCTCTCACTACACACATCTCTCACTACACACATCTCTCACTACACACATCTCTCACTACACACGTCTCTCACTACACACGTCTCTCACTACACACATCTCTCACTACACACGTCTCTCACTACACACATCTCTCACTACACACGTCTCTCACTATACACGTCTCTTACTACACACGTCTCTCACTACACACATCTCTCACTACACACGTCTCTCACTACACACATCTCTCACTACACACGTCTCTCACTACACACATCTCTCACTACACACGTCTATCACTACACACGTCTCTCACTACACACATCTCTCACTACACACGTCTCTCACTACACACGTCTCTCACTACACACATCTCTCACTACACACGTCTCTCACTACACACATCTCTCACTACACACGTCTCTCACTACACACATCTCTCACTACACACGTCTCTCACTACACACATCTCTCACTACACACGTCTCTCACTACACACATCTCTCACTACACACGTCTCTCACTACACACATCTCTCACTACACACGTCTCTCACTACACACATCTCTCACTACACACGTCTATCACTACACACGTCTCTCACTACACACGTCTCTCACTACACACATCTCTCACTACACACATCTCTCACTACACACGTCTCTCACTACACACGTCTCTCACTACACACATCTTTCACTACACACGTCTTTCACTACACACGTTTTTCACCACAGACGTCTTTCACTACACACGTCTTTCACTACACACGTCTCTCACTACACGTCTCTCGCTACACACGTCTCTCACTACACACATCTCCCACTACACACGTCTCTCACTACACACGTCTCTCGCTACACACGTCGCTCACTACACACGTCTCTCACTATACACGTCTCTTACTACACACGTCTCTCACTACACACGTCTCTCACTACACACGTCTCTCGCTACACACGTCTCTTGCTACACACGTCTATCACTACACACGTCTCTCACTACACACATCTCTCACTACACACGTCTCTCACTACACACGTCTCTCACTACACACATCTCTCACTACACACGTCTCTCACTACACACATCTTTCACTACACACCTGTTTTTCACTACACACCTGTCTTTCACTACACACATCTCTCACTACACACGTCTCTCACTACACACCTGTCTTTCACTACACACGTCTTTCACTACACACATCTTTCACTACACACCAGTCTTTCATTACACACCTGTCTTTCACTACACACGTCTTTCACTACACACCTGTCTCACACTATCTATCTGGCGCACAGACACACTTACACGAAGCGACCCTACAAAAGTCCCATCTCTATGTCCATTTTCCATGCATCGCTTTTCGAAACCTCTGGCAATAGTTGCAATTATCGCCCCTGTGTAAATCTTCATTTAACCACAAATAGAACACGTCATGAGCTCTTCTTGTAATTATTTATTGTATATTTTCCATAGTTAATGCTCCGTTGCTTTCACCAATCTAGTGTTGCCATTACTAAACTGTTTACATCACGTTGAACAGAGAATACAGGCAACAAACCGTGTCGTTTTGGAAGCGGAGGTGCAGACCTTAAAGAACAAAAAAAGTAAAGAGCTCCGTTACGCCAAGTGGCGTATAGGGATTATGGTGTTAGTGACCATGAATTTCACAGACCTTCAGCACATGATTTTTGGTAAAATGTGGGCGGTATTAGACCCGTGTCGCTTTAATTTCAGAGCAAAAAATCAGGTAACCATTTAAGGCTGGGTGAACCTGGAAGCCGTCGATCAGAATTGAGCTTAACCTCTTGTCCTTTGTAGTCCAGTTCACTAACCAGCGAGCTAACGTGGCTCCCAGGTGCAGACCTTGATCGATGAAAATTCACCTGGGAGGTTCGGCAGTCATCTACACTGATGTGTATATTGTTGTGTAGTCATCTACACTGATGGGTCTATTGTTGTGTAGTCATCTTCTCTGATGGGTCTATTGTTGTGTAGTCATCTACACTAATGGGTCTGTTGTTGTGTAGTCATCTACAATTATGGGTCTATTGTTGTGTAGTCATCTACACTGATGGGTCTGTTGGTGTGTAGTCATCTACACTGATGGGTCTATTGTTGTATAGTCATCTACACTGATGGGTCTATTGTTGTGTAGTCATCTACTCTGATGGGTCTGTTGTTGTGTAGTCATCTACACTGATGGGTCTGTTGTTGTGTAGTCATCTGCACTGATGGGTATGTTGTTGTGTAGTCATCTACACTGATGGGTCTATTGTTGTGTAGTCATCATCACTGATGGGTCTATTGTTGTGTAGTCATCTACACTGATGGGTCTGTTGTTGTGTAGTCATCTACTCTGATGGGTCTATTGTTGTGTAGTCATCTACTCTGATGGGTCTATTGTTGTATAGTCATCTACTCTGATGGGTCTGTTGTGTAGTCATCTACACTGATGGGTCTGTTGTTGTGTAGTCATCTAAACTGATGGGTCTGTTGTTGTGTAGTCATCTACACTGATGGGTCTGTTGTTGTGCAGTCATCTACACTGATGGGTCTATTATTGTGTAGTAATCTACACTAAAGGGTCTACTGTTGTGTATTCATCTACACTGATGTGTCTGTTGTTGTGTAGTCATCTACTCTGATGGGTCTATTGTTGTGTAGTCATCTACTCTGATGGGTCTATTGTTGTGTAATCATCTACTCTGATGGGTCTGTTGTGTAGCCATCTACTCTGATGGGTCTATTGTTGTGTAGTCATCTACACTGATGGGTCTGTTGTTGTGGAGTCATCTACTCTGATGGGTCTATTGTTGTGTAGTCATCTACTCTGATGGGTCTATTATTGTGTAGTCATCTACTCTGATGTGTCTATTGTTGTGTAGTCATTTAAAATGATGGGTCTATTGTTGTGTAGTCATCTACACTGATGGGTCTGTTGTTGTGTAGTCATCTACTCTGATGGGTCTATTGTTGTGTAGTCATCTACTCTGATGGGTCTATTGTTGTGTAGTCATCTACTCTGATGGGTCTATTGTTGTGTAGTCATCTAAACTGATGGGTCTGTTGTTGTGTAGTCATCTACACTGATGGGTCTATTGTTGTGTAGTCATCTACTCTGATGGGTCTGTTGTTGTGTAGTCATCTACACTGATGGGTCTATTGTTGTGTAGTCATCTACACTGATGGGTCTGTTGTTGTGTAGTCATCTACACTGATGGGTCTATTGTTGTGTAGTCATCTACTCTGATGGGTCTGTTGTTGTGTAGTCATCTACACTGATGGGTCTATTGTTGTGTTGTCATCTACTCTGATGGGTCTATTGTTGTGTAGTCATCTACTCTGATGGGTCTTTTCTGTAGTCATCTACTCTGATGGGTCTGTTATTGTGTAGTCTTCTACACTGATGGGTCTGTTGTTGTGTAGTCATCTACACTGATGGGTCTGTTGTTGTGAAGTCATCTACTCTGATGGGTCTGTTGTTGTGTAGTCATCTACTCTGATGGGTCTGTTTTTGTGTAGTCATCTACACTGATCGGTCTATTGTTGTGTAGTCATCTGCACTGATGCGTCTGTTGTTGTGTAGTCATCTACCCTGATGGGTCTGTTGTTGTGTAGTCATCTACTCTGATGGGTCTGTTGTTGTGTAGTCATCTACACTGATGGGTCTATTGTTGTGTAGTCATCTACACTGATGGGTCTATTGTTGTGTAGTCATCTACACTGATGGGTCTATTGTTGTGTAGTCATCTACACTGATGGGTCTATTGTTGTGTAGTCATCTACACTGATGGGTCTGTTGTTGTGTAGTCATCTACACTAATGGGTTTGTTGTTGTGTAGTCATCTACACTGATGGGTCTGTTGTTGTGTAGTCATCTACACTGATGGGTCTGTTGTTGTGTAGTCATCTACACTGATGGGTCTGTTGTTGTGTAGTCATCTACTCTGATGGGTCTATTGTTGTGTAGTCATCTACACTGATGGGTCTGTTGTTGTGTAGTCATCTACACTGATGGGTCTGTTGTTATGTAGTCATCTACACTGATGGGTCTGTTGTTGTGTCGTGCACAATACAGGAATATTGAGACGAAGTAACATTTTGCTATTCTTAGTTTTAGCCCTGGTGTTAATTGTTTTGATGTTAGTATGTTCTTCATGGCAGTCAAATTACTTTTTGCCATACCTATTCTTTTATTTATTTCAGTTGTACATTTTCCATCACTGGTTATAGTATGTCCCAGGTAGTTGTAGTTCTGGACTGTCTCCAGATGTGTTCCCTCAACTGTGATATTTAATTGTAGGTCTTGTAAATTTTCTTTGTTTATGATCATAGTTTTAGCCTTTTTGATGTTCATATCTAGTCCATATATTTTGCTTATCATGTTTATTTCATTAAGTAATTGTTGTAGATCTTTAGGATTTTCTGCTAGTAGTACAGTATCATCAGAGTATCTTAGGTTATTGATTATCTTTCCATTAATGTTTAGACCTGGCATCTCTGTGATGTTTTTAAAGATTTGCTCAGTGTATAAAATGGACAAACTTGGTGATCATCAGGTATAAAACAACAAATATAAAACGATCAACGCAATAGACAAATACTATTGATTTAAATATGCTCAACAGCTACCTAAATTCTGGTCAACATTTCGTTACGCCATTTCTCAGATAAAAGTTTGGCTTTTGTGTTTATGTTTCTTTGTTCATTTTAAAATAGTATTTGTTTTAGTTTTGATCTTTGTGAATCTTTTGTTGTACCTGATGAAGATGTTTGCCGAAACGTCTTTGTTTGTTTCGTTTTTTTTTCTAATAATTTAGCTGCTAAATACAGTTTCATATTTAGTTGACATGTTCAAATTGTAACACATGTAGAATGTTCAGCTAAAGTAAATATTTACCATTTGTCTAAACAAAAACTATCATTACGGTAATTTTTTATTACTGGAGTCTTTCGGTGGTGGAGGGGGATTGTAGGATCGGAGAATAAAGTCCGCTTGCCCAGTGCAGTTGCCACGAAGTGTTCGGGTCTAAGTTTTTATTTATATCACCACCACAAAACAAAAATGTTGACCCTACAGAGATTCGAACCCACGTTCTCCAGGTGTGGAGCCCGACACGTTTTCGACTCGGCCACCCAAACTCAATCTTAACTTTCCGCTTATTCTACTATTTTCGGTACACAATTTAAGGCTTAGGAAATAACCAAGAACACAAGTTAAGAGATGTACACAAAACAACACACAAGATACGCCTACACAAACAGTCATCATGGCTATTGCAACAACATGCACATTGCATTGGGTTTTTAATTTTAATTAAATCACCCTGAGTAGATTTCTTCAAAAAGTAAATAAACAACAGAAACAAACAAAAAATAGACTGGCTGTAATAGTACAGGCATAATTGAATGGGATCGAAATATTTCATATCAGATTCAAACACGTGATGGTTTCACTCATTTACAGCAATGCGTGTGTAATAAATAGACTTCTCTCATATAAATTTTGATTTTTGTCATTCATTTACGTGCGGTATATACATCGTGCTCATATTAATAATAGCGTGATTAACAAACATACAAACATACAAACATACAACACTTTCAAACAAACATATACATTTCTATCATGGAAAGTACTATTTTATTCATGTACAACATCACAGAAACACTTTATAGGAATTGTATGTGAGGACCACCGTACACACACCCACTTCACGGCGCCTTGCTACAGAGCATTTAGTTGTCCCTTGTTTTAGCATAGTGCACAGAAGATCAAAGATCATTATACCTCGGTCAAAGAACGTTCCTACATGTTTTTTTTATCATAATACATCTTCTGCAAGCACTTTAAAAAAATTTAATTATAGATTAATTTGAAAACTTCATGTTATTCTATTAAATATTATCTTTTCTAGAATATAAAATAAATTAGTAATAATTTATAGTGGTATTTTTAGGTGGCAGTTGATCTGTAATGTTGGCACATGCACACAGTTAGCTCGACCTAGACATCTGGTATTCCTATACTGTGTTTTTGGAGACAAGAATTAATTAGTAATTTAACAGAAATAATTACTGAGCAGCGAAACGCCATTTAATTGTAAATGAATTGTGACCTACGTAGCTGTTATTGCATTTATTTTGTTTCATCTCGCCGCTGCTGCTGTGTCCCTTTTTGTAAAGATATCACTATGCCCTGTGGGAGAGTACGTTACACACCACTACTTGTTCATGTAACCAGCTTTACAGCAACCCTGCAATTATTTGCCTGTTCCCTATTGGAATATGTAGGTCACTGACTTTTTAACCGGCAACGGACACGATCGATGTTGCCTTGTTTAATTAAAACTGTTTTCCTTAACATCGTCAGTGGCGGATCTGCACAAAACGATGACAGGTCGTTTCAATTTTTTTATTGATAGATTGTTCCTTGTTAGATAAGTAAAACATGCAATAGCAACAGAGAATTTTAATGTGTCTTACGACATTTTGGGAAACCTTCTGTCGCCATGCGTCGCGTTATAATGCGCGTCGGAAGTGCCAGCCCAGCAATCATCATCATCATCAAGTACCCGGCCTGCTGGCGTAGGTGATCATGTCTCCACAATTTTCGATCTCGACAGTTATTTATCATTTCTGTTGTTGACCTTCTGCCAAGCCCATTCTCTTAAGCTGTCTGGTATCTTTTCACTCTGTCTCTTCGTCCCTCAATTTTCCCAGTTGTTACAATATACTCCAGTTGTTCTCTTCTCATTACATGGCAAAAAAATGATGATTGTTTCTTCCTAATATTGGAAATTAGCTCTCTTTTTGCTTTGACCTCTTTCAGAACCTCTTCATTACTCTTCTTAGCTGTCCATGGCATTCTCAACATTCTTCTGTAAAACCACATTTCTACAGACTCCAGTGATTTTCTTGTTTGTTGTCCTATTGTCCATGAATCGCATCCATATGTTAAGACTGACTTTACATAACATTTAAGAAGTCTTTTTCTCGTTTCGTGCCAGCAATGGCAGAACTAAAGCAGTCATTATTTTATAGAAAACAAGGCCCCCGAACTCGCACACAACAGTACCTCAAACAAACTAATTTTAATAACAACACAACATGTAACATGGAGATCATGATATTTGTAGCGAAAACAAATACATAATGTTCTCGTACAAACCATGGTGCTGTCCTTTCATTGTTTCATTCACATTACAAATTGGTAGCATTTTAATCTAAACACATTACAATAACCACAATAACCATGCTATTTTTATAGACCACGTTTGTAAATCTAAAGATCAGATACATATTTCCAGCTATCATTAAAACAATAGTCGTCATCATCGTGTTCTATATCTTGTGGCGTAGACGATCATGTCCCTCTACAGTTCTGTCCTCAGTACATCGCGTCAATTTGATTGTTGATTGTTCACAGTGCCTCGACACTAAAAGTGGTATTTTCTCTCTTTGTCATCCCCGATCTCTCTTTCCCTGTACTTTGTCAGTTGTAACAGACTATTCCAACTTTAATCTTTTCTTGATAAACCCGAATCATGTCGATTGTTTTTTTTCTGAAGTTTTTAGAAGTTCTCTTTTTGTCTAGGCCTCTTTGAGAGTTCCCTCGTTAGTGAGCAATACCAGTAAGTCCACGGACAATAACCTCATATTTTACTCTCAGCATCAATGGTGTCCAACTTAAGGTTGACCAACGGCCATATTATACCCAGGACCAAACCAAAGTTTCAAACTTAAGAGTATCAACAAACAAACAAAAGTTACATGGTGTGATTTAGTCATATATAAATAATGCTTGCATTTTAATGACATATTTTATCATTTTTAACAAGAAAATTAATTATTTATTTCAAAATTATCCTCATATTATTAATTTTTAACCGACTGGAACTTTGGTTTTTATTTATAAATATTGTATATAGTAGTTTCAGTGCAGACTTCAAGCGCCCAGACATATAGACTAGCGTGCCGCGTCTGACCCGCGGGCTGCCTTTTGCCACCACTGATCTATAGTCCGTTCAGAAATTCATTATCACACCTGAATTAGTTTTGCGTGATAACCGTTTGTTATTTTGCTTTCAAATTTTGCATGCAATCTTAGAATATTGATGACGTTATAGAAATATTTTTTGCTCTGAGAAATTTGATCTAGTTTAAAAGTTTTCTTCTTTAGGCTATATTAAATTCACCCTGTTCGAATTTGACACCATTTTAGGATATATACATTAATTTGGTGCGGTCGTTCACGTAAAATAGTTTGGCTATTGCAGAAACACTAACTTCAGGAAAATCCCGTGCACCAAACTTATTTGTTATTGAACGACATGACGCACCACAAACTCTAAAATTTGAATCAACTTGTGTGATATCGTCATAAAGGATCAAAGGAATTCGCTGATGTGCACAATCTGTTGTGTTTGTGGAATAAAAAAATACCAAAATCTTTGCGTCATCAATATTCTAAGATTGCATGCAAAATTTGAAAACAAAATAACAAGCGGTTATCACGCAAAACTAATTCAGGTGTGATTATGAATTTCTGAACGGACTATAGTTGGTAACAGACGACAATATGCAGCCCTCAATATGCTTGTCAACCTTTGGTAGAATCTGGAGCACAGCTACACACCGTGTGGGTCCCACAGCACACACGAACTGCTTAATGGTGAATTACAGGGCTTGTTTGCTAACCGTATAACGTGTACAATACGTCAGCGTTAGCTTCATTGAAACCAAATAATGTATGTACACACGGACTGTTGTCCAAATTATGACAAAAACACCCACAGTAGCTTCATAAAATAACACTAGAAAACAACATAAGATTATAAAAACAACATTAGAAAATATTATACGATTTTGAAAATAACATGCGATTATAAAATAACACTAGAAAATAACAATGTTATAAAATAACACTAGAAAATAACATATAATATAAAAGACACTAGAAAATAAAATAAGATTACAAAACAACACTAGAAAATAAAATAAGATTATAAATAACACTAGAAAATAAAATAAGATTATAAAATAACACTAGAAAATAACATATAATATAAAATAACACTAGAGAAAAAATAAGATTATAAATAACACTAGAAAATAAATTAAGATTATAAAATAACACTAGAAAATAACATATTATAAAATAACACTAGAAAATAACATAAACTACGTACAATAATTTCTTTACAAAAAATAATTACAAATATGTTATTATTATTATAGCTTCCTATGTGTACAAACTATAACAAGCTCTAAATATTATTTGTGTACAAACTATAACAAAAACTAAATATTAATTCTGTACACACTATATTTACAAATGTTACCATTATTAGTTGTGTACAAAGAATTAAAATAGTAGTAAACATAAGCTTACTATAACTGCCAGTCCAGAGACAGACAAAAACTTGCACAATTTGTTATTGCTAAGAAGCTGAAGTATCCGACGTTTCTCTGTGGCTAACGCGTTCGCTACTGATAAAAGGGACTCCGGTTCAACTTCCAGATAAGGTGACAATATTAGCGAAGCGGTTTCCAGGGGTTCATCCAACCTTTCAAATGAGAACATGATATCTCACTCATCAGATACGTCGTTAGACAACGACGGACGCTAACACCATACGCCTAGACGCATTGAGATCACCTTTACTTTACTTACTTTTATTAATGCAAAAACTTGCAATATAGTTAAGTAATACTTGCAACATCTTTGGCGATCAGTAAAACTTGCAACTTCTTCGACATTAGATACAACTTGCACCTTTCTCCACGTTCGGTATCAATATTGGACCCCAGTTTTATTAATAACAGAATATGTACAGTCAAAGTGACATGCATTGTAGTACAGTAGTAGTTGATACTTTGTAGCAGTAGTTTAGGTGTAATACAGTTATAAGATTGAACAATCTGATGAGAATACTAGTCTAAAACTGAACAGATTGATCATTGATATCAAGCTTGTTCCTGCTGGAACTTGGCTCACAGGACAGCTACGATCAAGTTTCCATCCTAGCTGATCATTGATATCAAGCCTGTTCCTGCTGGAACTTGGCTCACAGGACAGCTACGATCAAGTTTCCATCCTAGCTGATCATTGATATCAAGCCTGTTCCTGCTGGAACTTGGCTCACAGGACAGCTACGATCAAGTTTCCATCCTAGCTGATCATTGATATCAAGCCTGTTCCTGCTGGAACTTGGCTCACAAGACAGCTACGATCAAGTTTCCATCCTAGCTGATCATTGATATCAAGCCTGTTCCTGCTGGAACTTGGCTCACAGGACAGCTACGATCAAGTTTCCATCCTAGCTGATCATTGATATCAAGCCTGTTCCTGCTGGAACTTGGCTCACAGGACAGCTACGATCAAGTTTCTATCCTAGCTGATCATTGATGTCAAGCTTGTTCCTGCTGGAACTTGGCTCACAGGACAGCTACGATCAAGTTTCCATCCTTGCTGATCATTGATATCAAGCCTGTTCCTGCTGGAAAATGGCTCACAGGACAACTACGATCAAGTTTCCATCCTTGCTGATCATTGATATCAAGATTTTTCCTGTTGGAACTTGGCCAACAGGACAGCTTCTATTAAGTTTCCATCCTTGCTAACAGGAATTCAGAAATCCAAGCCATCTTCAAAATTTGTGTTTTGCCAGTTTGTGAACCTTCATCGCTGGTAAAACTTTAAAAAGTGAGAATTTTTTTCCATTGGGGTATACCAGTTTTGATCGGTTCGAGTGAGTTGACAGCAGAGGGTAGAAAGTGTCTGCTGGTCTCCATCTTGGCAGATGTTTGAGGGAGTAGATAGTTAATATCGTTATCAAACACCATGCCTGTTGGTGTAGGTGATCATGTCTCTTCATAACACTCGATCTCGACAGTTGTTTATCATTTCTGTTGTTGACCTTATGCTAAGCTATTCTCTTAGCAGCCTATTCGTCGTGGCGACCCATGACTATTCAAAGAAGTTACGGCGGTGGTTTTCTGTTGCCTTCCGTCGGTTTGTTTACGGTTGACTCCGCTAGCCTTTGACTAAAAAGTCTCACCACAAGGCAGTGGGGTAGACCACAGAGTTAAGTTTTCTTTCAATTTCTGATTGATAGAACTGACCGTACAGATTTTGTGAACGGAGAAACATAGTAAACAACAAATCAAATAACAGTTCAATATGGACACCCAAGTTCGAAAGTCCTGGTTGAAAACAATGGAGGCTGAGATTTATGGTGAGAGCCAGACTTAGTGTAGCTTTCAAAGCATGCCTATGACCACACCATGTGAAGACATTTCGCCGTTAACTTACACAAATCCACAACGTTGTATTCCACTTCTGTCAATGACCATGAAAGCTAACAATGGGCAGATAACATGTACACATTTGAATTGTTATAAGTTATTTTTTTACAAAACAATTCTATCCACAACTGTCTGTTCACAAAGACACATGTACTAACTAGATAATCTAATGACATAATCTAATTGCAAAGACATAAATTTGGCAACGGCATGCAGCACATACAAACATGAAGTATGTCAACATCTATTCAGGGGATTCTAACTCGGACTGTCTTCCGTCACGATTCAGTCCCCTTATATGTACATACTGGACTGTTTGTGGATTAATAGACTGGATGGGGTCTGTGGAGTTCGCGAACCATGAACTTGTGAACCAAGACCTGGAGATTAGAAACGAGACATCGTTTGAAATGAGATTAATTTCAGCTTGATTAATGCAAACATTTTCAAATGTCAAATATTGTATGTGTGTGAAGATGTTCGGAATAGCTCAAGCAAAAGCAGCTTTCAAAAAAATAAGGAAGATACTGTGCAATCCGTTGTTGACACTAGAAACAAGAAAAAGAGTTCTTAAAAGTTATGTAAAGCCAGTCTGAACATATGGATGTGAATCGTGGACATTAAGACAATATCAATAAAATCACTGGAGGATTTAGAATATTTGGTTTAACAGAAAAATGTTGAGAATATTATGGACAGCTAAGATCATGTAAAGAGAAGGGAACAGCCGGAATATATTTTGACAAGTGCGAAAATTGAGGGACGAAGAGACAGAGGCCAGCAAGTGAGAAAAGATATCAGAATGCTTAAGAGAAGGGCTTGGCAGAAGGTCAAGAACAAAAATGATTAACAACTGTTGAGATTGAGATACAGATACAAGATACAGACAGTGGGATAGAGGATGCAAGGATAAAGAACACAAGTAGTGGGATAAATGGTATACGGATAAATGTTACAGACAATGGGATAAAGGATATAAGCATAAAGGACAAAGATAGTGCGATAAAGTATACATGGATAAAGGACACATAAAGTGGAATAAAAGGTACAGGCAACGGAATAAAGGATTCATGAATTAAGGACACGATCAGTGGGTTAAGAGCACAAGGGTAAAGAACACAAGCAGTGAGATAAAGGATACATGGATAAAGGACACTTACATTGGGACAAAGGACACATAGATAAAGAACACGGACGGTGGGATAAAAGGATACATGAAAAAAGGACAAGTCAGTGAGTTAATAGATACATGGATAAAGGACACAGACTGTGGGAAAAATAACACAAGCAGTGGGATAAAGGATACTGAGAGTGGGATAAAAGATACAGGAATAAATGGGATAAAGGACTAAAGTAGTGGGATAAAGGATAAAGGAACAAAATACAAAAGCAGTGGGATAAAAGACACAATCGGTGGGATAAAGGATAAACGGATAAATGACACAAGAGATAAAGGATACAGGCAATGGGGTAAAGGATACAATGATAGACAACACAATCAAAAGGATAAAGGACACAGGGATAAAGGACAAAAGCAGTGGGACATAGTTCACATTTATAAAGAATACAAGCATTGGGTTTTATGATACAGGGACGACGGACACAAGCAGTGGGATAAATGATACAGGAATAAAGATCACAAACAGTGGGATAAAAAACACAAGAAATAGGTTAACCGAGAAAGGGATAAAAGACACAAGAAGTGATTAAATGGGCAAAAGAAGTGGGATAAAGGACACAAGAAGTGGGATAAAGGACACAAGAAGTGGGATACAGGGCAAGTAATATGAAGAAAACAGTGATAAAAGCCCAGAGATTTGGGATAATGAACACATGAAGTGGGATAAGAACACATAAATGATAAAGACACAAGAAGTGGGATAAATGACATAAGAAGTTGGATGAAGGACACAAGAAGTGGGATAAAGGATACATGAAGTGGGATAAAAGCACAAGAAGTGGGGTAAATGACAGAAGAAAGAAGTGTGATAAAGACACAAGAAGTGGAATAAAGGACACAAGAAGTGGGATAAAGTCACAAGAAGTGGGATAAAGGACACAAGAAGTGGAATAAAGGACACAAGAAGTGGGATAAAGGACACAAGAAGTGGAATAAAGGACACAAGAAGTGGGATAAAGTCACAAGAAGTGGAATAAAGACACAAGAAGTGGGATAAAGTCACAAGAAGTGGGATAAAGTCACAAGAAGTGAGACAAAGAAAATTAAGAAACAGAAAACGTAAATCTTTTGTCCAAATTATGATTTAACGAAGAACGACTGAAACAAACATAAACAGTGTGGGCCAGACTTGAAATAGGGTGCGAGGGATGACCAAATACAGAACGCAGTAGAGCAAACGTAGTGCTGCCTAGTTAGGCACCAAAAGACGCACGAACGACTGACTTTTGTTTGGCTTAAAGTCAAGGTATGTCATCATCTTTGAGTGCCGTCTCCGCATCAAAGGTTGGCTACCATGGAGCGCCATTCCACTCTGTCTCTTGCTTTGATGGTGCAGATTGTCATAGGCTGACTTGTCCATCTTTTGATGTTACTCGTCCATGTCAGTCTTGGTCTGCCTCTGCCTCTTTTACCTTGTATTTTCCCTTCTAATATTACTTTTATTAAGCTGTCTAAGTGTCTTTGAACATGACCACAAAATTTAATTTGTCTTGCTCTAATTGTGTTTAGTAGTTCTTTCTTCAGTTTTTAGTTGTTTTAAAACTTCCTCGTTTCTTTTCTTTTCTTTCCATCCAATTCTACCTATTCTTCTATAAATCCACATTTCAAAGGCCTCAATTTTCTGTTCTGTTTTCTGGTCTAATGGCCATGTTTCTGCACCATACAGGAATATTGAGAAGACGTAACATTTTGCTATTCTTAGTTTTAGCCCTGTTGATATTTGTTTTGTTGTTAGTCTATTCTTCATGGCATTGAAATTACTTTTTGCCATTCCTATTCTTTTATTTATTTCAGTTGTACATTTTCCATCACTGGTTATAGTATGTCCCAGGTAGTTGTAGCTCTGGACTGTCTCTAGGTGTATTCCTTCAACTTTGATATCTAATTGTAGGTCTTGTAAATTCTTTGTTTATAATCATAGTTTTAGTCTTTTTGATATTCATATCTAGTCCATATTGTTTGCTTGTCAAGGAACGAAGAATAGATTTTCTTATGCACGACAAAAGAGATGCGACAAAAGAGATGTGACAAAAGAGATGTGACAAAAGAGATGTGACAAAAGAGATGTGACAAAGGAGATGTGACAAAAGAGACAAAAGAGGCCGTAATAATATGGACAAGATCCAAGTTCTCTAGTGATGTTCTTTCTGTAAACACACACAAACATATATGTTCTGTTATGTTTATGAAATCAGTGTCACTGCAGTAGGGAATTTCCAATATCCGCTCCACTCATGTCACAGCTCCCGCTAATCGGCGTCGACAAATACCGTTGATGTTGCCGACCACCGTGCAGTCATAACCTCGGCACATAGACGATGATTATTTTTTTTTTCGTTCGCCAGCTTTGACCTCTGATGAAGTCCCTAGAGACTAGGAACTCAATTTTGCGTGTTAATCCATTTTTCCCTGCCAGCCGTGTGCACAGGGGTCCCTCGCCGCACAGGCAGATAACTCCGACTTCGGAGGTACTCATACTTTTTCCGTCGATGAGTGATTAACGTTTCAAGGCGGGCCTCGCTGCTGAGACCAGGGGTGGTTGCCTCAGAGAGAAATCATAAATACAAATCCCAACCGGTGTAGTCGGGATTTGAACCCACAACCTCTCTGTCTCGAGGCCGGCGTCTTGCCTCGAGACCAACCAGTCTCCCAGGCGATGATTTCAAACGAATCCCATCAAATAGAGAGTGCACAGTCACTTCTTTAGTCCAGATTCCTCGAAGACACATTTAAACAAACACAGCAACCCGAACGGTTTAAGCGACTGCATTCATCATCATCATCATCATCGAGTGCCATCTCCGTAACGAAGGTTGACTACCATGGAGCGCCATCCCGCTCTGTCTCTTGCTTTGATGGTGTCGGTTGTCATAGGCTGATTTGTCCATCTTTTGATGTTACTCGGCCATGTTAGTCTTGGTCTGCCTTTGCCTCTTTTACCTTGTATTTTCCCCTCCAGGATTACTTTTAGTAGGCTGTTGTGATTTTTAACATGACCCAAAAATCGCATTTGTCTTGTTTGAGTTGTATTTAGTAGTTCCTTTTTCATTTTTAGTTGTTTTAAGACTCCATCGTTTGTTTTCTTTTCTTTCCATCCAAATCTACCTATTCTTCTATAAATCCACATTTAGAAGGCTTCAATTTTCTGTTCTGTTTTCTGGTCTAATGTCCATGTTTCTGCACCATATAGGAATGTTGAGAAGATATAAAATCTTGCTATTCTTAGTTTTAGCCCTGGTGTTATTTGTTTTGATGTTAGTATATTTTTCATGGCATTGACACTCGCTGACAGACAAGCGGCTACGTTAGCCTCTGCAAAAACAGAGCAAAAAGCAGCCGTTTTGATTTTGCATTATCAGTGGTCGGACTTTAGTAAGGTCGAACTTCAGTGCCAGCCAAATCGGCTTATGGGCGACAATTTCTAACGAAATCCCCGGAATTAAAGTGTACACAGTCACTTCCAACTTCAATTCGTTGGAATAAATAGAAACAAGTTAGCATTTGCAAGCACAATTATTTCCCCTTACCTTGCAAATAATCCTTCCACCTCTTCCAGTGTTCTCCCCTTGGTCTCTGGCAGAATTAGCGCTAGTAAAATGGCCCCAGCAAATGCCAGGCATGCGTATAGCCAGAATGTTCCTGCAGAACAACATAAAGTGATTAACACATATTTATTTGTTTTCATTTGGATGTGCAAGTGTAGTTATAACTTTGACAATTCTGCACCATTTATGGATGAAGATGTCTTGAGTCAGCACATTCCTCTCATTATTAACATTGGCATTTTATGGAAGTGGTTTCAGTTTGTGACATTAAACAAACAGCGTCACATATTTAGCTCAAGTCATTATTTATGTGTGAGTGATAGTAGTTAATGATCACAACAGAAAGATCAAAGATTGGTCAATCTGAGAGTTTCCAGGGATACAATTTTCTATTTTTAACCACAAAAGTCGTTTACAATTGTAAGATACAGCTTCATCTAATCATTTTGAATGTGTAAGAAACATGTGCAATTTATCTTGATTATAATAGCTGAACAAAGTTTAGAACTACAGTCCCCACTTTATATTGGATTCATAGATTACGAAAAGGCATTTGACAGTTTAGACAGAGGAGTGATTTGGTTACTGAGCCATTACGGAATCCCCATAAAGTTTATTAACCTGATAAGAACAATGTATGAAGGGATGAAATGTAGTGTGGTGCATGAAGGGCAGCTTGCAGAAGTATTTGAAATAAAAACTGGAGTAGGGCAGGAGTGCCTTCTATCTCCATTTCTCTTTCTGCTGGCCACAGATTGGATTATGAAAATAACTCAGAACAGCAGAAATGGAATCCAGTGGTCACTGACCAAGCAACTTAATGATTTAGACTTTGCTGATGACATAGCACTACTATCACACAGCCATCAACAAAATATAAAGATAAAATGAGCATACTTGATCAGAGATCGCAACAGTTAGAACTAAAAATAAATAGAGATAAGACCAAAATTATGAGAATTAATGCAGTTGGCAATAACTAAATAACAATAGGAGAAATACCTCTACTAGACGTACAATCCTACATATATCTGGTCAGTAATATAGACAAAGAGGGAGGAACAACAAAATTATACCAAAATAAGGATATAAAAAGCATGAGGAATATTTGTTGCAATGGGAAACATATGGAAGTCCAAAGAAATTAGGTTAAATACAACAACAAAATTGTAAACTCCGATGTTAAGTCAGTCTTATTATATGGCTGTGAAACATGGAGAAGAAGTATGACAATCATGAAGATACAGACTTTCATTGATTGCGTAGAATGAAAGTACGGGAAAGACAGGACAAAATCACCAACATAGAATTAGGGAAAATTACTAGTCAAATACAAGGCTAAAGAGATACAGCGAAGACGATGGCGCTAAATAGGACACATCCCGGAAGCCAACTGAGAGTATTACACAACTGGCCCTTTTTGGAATTCACAAGGAAAAAGACAAAGAGAAGACCAAAATATTATTGAAGAAGACAGATGGAAGCAGAGATGTAGATGAAGGTGAAGACATGGAATGATCTTAAAAGAATTATAAGAAACAGAACGGCTTAGAAAGTATTTGTTGAAGACCTATGCTCCACAGGGAGCTGAAAGGTAGAAGCAGAAGAGGAAGTAGAAGCAGAACGTCACATTTTATAGATGACATCAGATCATGCTGGCTACTCTATGATCCTAAAATAAATCTCCAGTACCAATTTTAAGGAGCTTCGGTGGCTGAGTGGTTAGTGTGCTCGTCTCGGTGGCTGAGTGGTTAGTGTGCTCGCTTCGGTGGCTGAGTGGTAGTGTGCTCGTTTCGGTGGCTGAGTGGTTAGTGTGCTCACTTCGGTGGCTGAGTGGTTAGTGTGCTCGCTTCGGTGGCTGAGTGGTTAGTGTGCTCGCTTCGGTGGCTGAGTGGTTAGTGTGCCCGCTTCGGTGGCTGAGTGGTTAGTGTGCTCGCTTCGGTGGCTGAGTGGTTAGTCTGTTCACTTCGGTGGCTGAGCGGTTAGTGTGTTCACTTCGGTGGCTGAGTGGTTAGTCTGTTCACTTCGGTGGCTGAGGGGTTAGTGTGTTCACTTCGGTGGCTGAGTGGTTAGTGTGTTCACTTCGGTGGCTGAGTGGTTAGTGTGTTCACTTCGGTGGCTGAGTGGTTAGTGTGTTCACTTCGGTGGCTGAGTGGTTAGTCTGTTCACTTCGGTGGCTGAGTGGTTAGTGTGTTCACTTCGGTGGCTGAGTGGTTAGTGTGTTCACTTCGGTGGCTGAGTGGTTAGTGTGTTCACTTCGGTGGCTGAGTGGTTAGTCTGTTCACTTCGGTGGCTGAGTGGTTAGTCTGTTCACTTCGGTGGCTGAGTGGTTATTGTGCTCGCTTCGGTGGCTGAGTGGTTAGTGTGCCCGCTTCGATAGCTGAGTGGTTAGTGTGCTCGCTTCGGTGGCTGAGTGGTTAGTGTGCTCACCTCGGTGGCTGAGTGGTTAGTGCGTTCGCTTCCTGACCAGAAGGGTCCGGGTTCGATCTCCAGCAGTGGCGGATTTTTTTTCGGACTGACAAGGCTCCAGGGTTCACCCAGACTCTAAAAATGGGTAATAAATATTTTTATGGGAAGTAAAGGCGGCCTGGCGTGATACCGACCACATCACCCAAAAATGTTCCGTGGCCATAGAAAAATATGATCACTAACACCATATTCCTCATACGCCTAGCAAGGCATGGAGGGAATCTGTTACCCATTTTAAAGCGCTGGTTGCACTCCTCCAGCTGTATGGGCGTGAATTAACAAATCGCCACATCTGGGATTAGAACCTAGGACCATCTTCTCAATAACGAGGGTAATAACCACTCAGCCATCAGGACTTTAACAAGTAACCGCTATCCTATCCACTGACTTATGACTTACAGGCATGACTGACCTATCACATGACTGACCTGTCACATGACTGACCTGTCACATGACTAATCTGTCGCATGATTGACCTGTCACATGACTGACCTGTCACATGACTGACACATGTGATTTCATTCAAACAGGAGAGAAATAGAAAAAAATATCAAATATTAAAATAAATACGAACAACATTAATTGCTCCGCGGAGCCGCGTGTAAAGCTGCAGAAAACATGTCAAATAAACATACAATGGTATTGAGCAGTTAGACTAACCGAAAGACAAGATAAATTACAGTGTTGCGGCAAAAGCCTTCATCAGGTATAACAAATTATACACATGAAAGACACAAATCCAAGTCAGAAAAGACAATGACAGAGTTCCAAAAAAAATTCCTTTCGCCATTTCGTTTATAGTCGTGACGCTGTGTTTTCTGATTCGGATTTGTGTGTTTAATGTGTATAATTTAGTTTGCTTTGTGTGATGAAGGCTTTAGCCAAAAAATTTAGGTTTTATTTTGTCTTTCTGTTAGTCTAGGTTCAGTACCATTTTGTGTTTATTTTCTGTGTTTTAAACAAAATGGTAAATAAATAATCAGGTACCTAGGAAATTATAAGACAGTCTATTTAATGTAGGCTTGGTTATTTGGTTATGGAAGGCCCCGGTATCACTGCAAACGAATTAAAATCCATAATTGCTCAACCGCCCGTGCCAGCGTAATCATGCGAATTAATATTTCATCTCCCAAACAAAGAAAGGTAACTATAGTCCCCATCGTAGCAGTCTCAGCACACGCCAAAAGACATAAGGCGAAAGCGCGCAGAAAGTGAACACAGCCAACTGTTCCCTGTCATACGATATATATCATTCATCGTAAACAACTGGAATATCGAGACATGATAAAAACGGATGAGACACACAGCTCACGGTGTGCACAGAGCACCTAACTAAGTAGCTCCTGCAACAAGCCGGTCTTTGAATATAATGTAGCCTTACACTACAATACAACATTCTTACAATAACATATTCAAAACAGCAAGATGTCATCATCATCATCAAGTGTCATGCCTGCTGGCGTAGGTGATCATGTCTCTCCACAACTCTCGATCTAGAGTTATTTATTATTGCTGTTGCTGACCTTCTGCCAAGCCATTCTCTTAAGCTGTTTGGTATCTTTTGTCTTTGCTTCCCTCTATCTCTTCGTCCCTCAATATTCCCAGTTGTCACAATTTATTGCAGCTGTTCCCTTCTCAGTCCATGACCAAAAAATGATGATTGCTTCTTCGTAATATTGAAAATTAGCTCTCTATTTGCTTTGACCTCTTTCAGAACGTTTTCATTTCTCTTCTTAACTGATCATGGCATTCTCAACATTCCTCTGTAAAACCACAATTCTACAGCCTCCAATTATGTTCGTGTCTGTTGTACTATTGTCCATGATTCACATCTATATGTTAAGACTGGTTCTACATAACATTTAATAACTCCTTTTCTTCTTTTCACTGTCAAAAATAGGTTGCACAGTACCAATATATACTTGGGGGCCTCGGTAGCCTAGTTGGGAAAACCATCCGACTGGACTACCGACGTTCGGACAACCCGTGTTCGATTCCCGCTGGGAGCAGTGTGAGCTGTACTCGTGGTTGGAAAAAATACCCCCCCCCCCCAGTCGACCCAACCACTGGCAGAAATAGGTACCAGAGTATTACCCTGAGAAGGTAAGGAATGTCGCCTCGCATCAGAGTTTCGATGCTTGAGGCGACACTATACAGAAATCTCCGAACTTTTCTGGATAAGCGGACGAGTACATAAGGGTGTAAACTCGCGTGCTAAGACGCCGGTTCAAGTCTCGTACTTTACTTTACAATATATACTCTATGTAAAAACAGCATTCACAAATACTTTTGACGATATCATTCAGAAACTGTTTGATCAAATCTTAAATAATATTTTCCTGACAATTAACTGTGTTATCGTGCAATCAGTTTCAACATGTAGCTCTTAACTAAAGTATTAAACAGTATAAGAAGATCACAACCTGTGAGATGAGATGTATGATGGTGGTTTATGTGTGATGTACAAGTGTGTAGTGTATGCATGTTGATTGCACTTGTTTTGTCATATTTTGCGAATCGATACAATTGAATGAATTGTATTATTATTATTATTATTATTATTATTATTATTATTATATAATTATGTACGAATATGTTTAGCATTTACAACATTATTTAAGTGAGATAAGACTGCATCTAGACAAAGACCCACCACATTTGGACAAAGACCCACCACATCTGGACAAGACCCACCATATTTGGACAAAGACCCACCACATTTGGACAAAGACCCACCACATCTGGACAAAGACCCGCCGCATCTGGACAAAGACCCACCACATCTGGACAAAGACCCGCCGCATCTGGACAAAGAACCACCACATCTGGACAAAGACAGACCACATCTAGACAAAAACCCTCCACATCTGGACAAAAACCCACCACACCTGGACAAAGACAGACCACATCTGGGCAAACACCCAAAACCTATGGACAAAGACCCACCACATCTGGACAAAGACCAGACCCACAATTTATGGACAAAGACCCACCACATTTGGACAAAGTCAGACCATATCTGGACAAAGACCCACCACCTATGGATAAAAACCCACCACATCTGGACAAAGACCCACAACCTATGGACAAAGACCCACCATATTTGGACAAAGACCCACAACCTATGGAAAAAGACCCACCACATCTGGACAAAGACCCACAACCTATGGACAAAGACCCACCATATCTGGACAACGTTTCCGTGAGGCTGATGAAAGACATAGACACAGCAAGGTTGAAGCTCCAGTTCATGAAAGTCGAGGCAGCATTGCCGGTACTCCGTGCCCAGAGGGGATAGATCTCTGAGTTGATGGTCCACGGCATTGGTCCCATACCTGCAGAACCAACATTGAGGATTAAACACAAGGACATTTAACAGTACAACCAACACTGACGATTAATTACAAGGACATCCAGCATCAAAACCAACAATGACGATTATTCACATCATCATCATCAAGTATCGTGCCTGCTGGCGTAGGTGATCATGTCTCTCCACAGCTTTCGATCTCGACAGTTATTTTTCATTTCTGTTGTTGACCTACTGCCAAACCATTCTCTTAAGATGTCTGGTATCTTTTCTCTTTGCTTCCCTCTATCTCTTGATTCCTCAATTTTTCCAGTTGTTACAATATATTCCAGCTGTTCTCTTCTCATTACATGGCCAAAAAATGATGATTGTTTCTTCCTAATATTGGAAATTAGCTCTCATTTTGCTTTAGCCTCTTTTAGAATATTTTCATTACTCTTCTTAGCTGTGCATTGTATTCTCAACATTTTTCTGGAAAACGAAACTTCTACAGCCTCCAGTGATTTTCTTGTGTGTTGTCCTATTGTCCATGATTCGCATCCATATGTTAGGACTGGCACTACATAACATTTAAGAACTCTTTTTCTTGTTTCTATTGTCAAAAATGGATTGCATAGTATGTTCCTAATTTTTTGGAAAGCTGCTTTTGTCTGAGCCATTCTACATCTCAGCTCTGTTGTACATCTTCCGTCTGAGGTTAACAAAGTTCCCAAATATTTAAATTCATTTACCTGTTTTAATATTGTTTATTCGCAACGACATCCGTCCTTCTATATTTTCTTCACGTCGAGAGACATAGCTTAGCAACAGTGACTTTGAGAAGGAAAAAAAAACATATGAAGCGAGGCAGACAAAAAAAGACTAAAGTATCTTTGTGAAATGTAACTGGAGTTGGATTGTCTAGAGGCAAGATATCGACATCTTCATAGGAAAGTCCCCGAAAAAAACCTACCTCAGGCGCTGAGATTGTTCCTCTACCCCTGATTCTCCGGTTTGTGAGAATCAATGTCTAGTCCTCTCTAATAATGGGGGGATAGAAACAGTAGACCCGAGCTCTGCTCACTTTAAACAACCCTTGGTAGTCGGAAGTCGAAAAAGTAGGCTAAAATGTCTGCTTCCTGGGCTAAATTGTTGAAGAATAAAAAAAAAAAACACAACACGAACTCCACTGCACACAATCTGGTTGTGACGTCACACGTGACGGTTGATTCCTCCCATTCTATATCTGTAAGTTAAAAAAAAGTAAAGTACCCCGGTCACGCCAAGTGGCGTATAGGGAATATGGTGTTAGTGACCATAAATTTTAGACCTTCGGCACATGATTTTTGGGGTAAGGTGGTCGGTATTACGCCCGTGCTGCTTTACTTTCCTAGAAAAAAAATCAATCCGGTACCCATTAAAGGCTGTGTGAACCGGAAGCCGTCGGTTGGGATCGAATCCAACCTCTTGTCCTTTGTCGTCCATTTCACTAACCACTGAGCTATCGCGGCTTCATATCTGTAAATCGTAAATAATAAAGTAAGGGAAATAAATGAGGAAGGTTGGATCAACATCTGAATTATTGTTTTAGTTTGCTCCCCTGAATTATCCCAACGTGTGAGGCAGTTTGAACGAGGGATTAGTTACTCCATTCAGACGACAATAAATAGCAAGCGATATTCTGTTGAGCTGAACACACGTCTGATCGAAACTCTTTTTGTTTATTACACTAACAATTGTATAACAAACACTATATTGAAGTAACATAAGGGGAATTCATCCACTTGGAGTCAATCAACTACTTCCACGCCTTGATAATAAGTGATTCGGTGTGCATGATAGGAAAAGTTGAGGCGGGCTCTGTACGCAGGAAGTGGGCCGAGTCCTTTCAGAAGTCAACGATACACAAAGTCACCTTTGTCTACGTCCCTGGATATGAGGAAATACGGGGAAATGAAAGAGCGGACAGGATGACTAGCTTAGCTGTCGTTGAAGATGATCAAACAATGGATCAGGCAGACGCTATCACTGACCTCCGAGATGCGGGAAAGGCACAGGACTTCGACAACCAAGAGTCTACGTCACTCTTTCGGGT
This sequence comes from Megaustenia siamemsis, assembly GCA_032433765.1. Lineage (NCBI taxonomy): Eukaryota > Metazoa > Mollusca > Gastropoda > Stylommatophora > Ariophantidae > Megaustenia > Megaustenia siamemsis. Next base: position 88,708,107 of record JAVIAB010000125.1, on the reverse strand, counting down.
GAAAGCGATGGGAGTAAAAATGGGTACACCCTAAAACGAGAGGCTTAGTGAGCGCACAAAAGGAATTATCAGAAATGGAGTCGTCAGTCGCTGGACGGGACTTGCTGAGGAGGGGATCTCAGCACCTATGGACATGTTCGGAGTGCAATGATGATAACCCACATATAACTCAATACATACTTTGGGAACAGGGAGAGGAAGGGTAGTAGTCACGAGGTTCGATGCCTTCCTCTGGACAGGACAGGCGTTCATGGCCACCCACAGATGATGGGTTTTAAACACAAAAAATGATCCGTAATGTCATCGTGGCGTGAACCTCCCTCCGCCCCCACCTCCTCTCAGGTAACGGCAATAAACAGAAGGTCCCGTGTGCACTGCGCACGTTAAAGAACCTCCTGGCAATTAAATGGGAAATCTTTGGCCATAAATATGGCCGCTGCTCGCACAAAGTTGTCAGCAACAAACCGACCCACGCCATGGATCTCCGGCTGTGCTACGGAGTTCGTGCATGTGGGTCACGGTTCTTCTCAAATTTCTAGGGGGGGGGGGGGGGTCGAAGCACCTATGGAATCGTCCGGTGTGCGGAGATGAAGATCCCATCAACATATATAGTAACTATGTTGACTGTAGATTATTTCTACGATAAACTAAAGCATCATTTAATATGGCCTCGCAACCCTAAGAGGAACGAGATCTAATACTGCAACCAGCTTCCTCTATTTTTTAAGATCTCTCCCTGCTTTGAGTTATCGCGCCATCTGGCAATGTGTCTTCCATTTTTATCGACCTATTTATTGTTTCCTCCAAGGTAGATTTCCCAAGACAAATTGACTCAATGGCTGTACCACTTGTTGACTGTTGTTCACACTGACCAGAAGACTTTCGGATAAATCACTGTCATGTTGCCTGTTTCTGTTTTCAACATCTCTTGTCCTGTTTCTGTTTTCAACATCTCGTGTCCTGTTTCTGTTTTCAACATCTCGTGTCCTGTTTCTGTTTTCAACATCTATCGTCCTGTTTCTACTTTCAACATCTCGTGTCCTGTTTCTGTTTTCAACATCTCGTGTCCTGTTTCTGTTTTCAACATCTCGTGTCCTGTTTCTGTTTTCAACGTCTATTGTCCTGTTTCTGTTTTCAACATCTCGTGTCCTGTTTCTGTTTTCAACATCTATTGTCCTGTTTCTGTTTTCAACATCTCGTGTCCTGTTTCTGTTTTCAACATCTCGTGTCCTGTTTCTGTTTTCAACATCTATTGTCCTGTTTCTGTTTTCAACATCTCGTGTCCTGTTTCTGTTTTCAAAATCTCGTGTTCTATTTCTGTTTTCAACATCTTGTGTCCTGTTTCTGTTTTCAACATCTCTTGTCCTGTTTCTGTTTTCAACATCTCTTGTCTAGTTTGGTAAAGCATTACCATAATATTAATCATACTGGGACCTGCTTTACTGAACATCTTCTCGTGGCTGAATTTGTCAATCCTGGACAGACAGATCCGTCCACAGAACGAGCAAGGTGTACCGCGGTAACTGTTTTTTTTCTCTTGCGCCGTGTGTCTTCTGAATTTGATATGAGCACTGTCAAGATAGTTGATGTGCCATTTTTTTTATGTTTGCTCTCCACGTGCAACGATCCGCAGCCACATTTGCCCAGTTCCTTTCACTTATAGAAAATTCCCTCAAGGAAGCCCTGCAAACATCCTTATATCTCAGCACTGGTCTGCCCTTTGGTCACTTTCCGTTCTTTAAGTTTGCCATACAATATTTGTTTGGGAATACGATTGTTTGCCATTCTTCTTACATGGCCCAGCCACTTTAGTCTACGAATCCTAAGTGTTGCCATGATGGATGGGAATTTGGCTCGTTGTAAGACATTAGAGTTGGTTACTTTGTCCTGCCATTTGATGGAAAGATGGAAGATGCATCATTATCATCATCATGTACCATACCGGTTGACGTAGGCGATAAAGTCCTTCCACAATCTTCTATCTACAGTCCATCGTATCAGTTCTGTTGTTGACTGTTTTCCATGCCATGACACAAAGCTATCCAGTATTTTCTCTCTTTGTCGTCCGCGATCTCTCTTTCCTTTTATTTTGCAAGTTATAATAAAGTATCCCAACTTTCCTATTCTCATGATGTGCCCGAAAAATTTTTATTCCTCAAAAGATTATCTCAAGCTAAAAGAACATTTCAGAAAATGAAAAACGTCTTCTATAACAAGTCTATGTCAATAGAAGTGAGAAAGAGAACTCAGCGGTGCTATATAGAGCCAATTTAGACCTATGGAAGGGAATCATCAATAGTAAACAAACACATGAAAAAACAATTAGATAACACAGAGATGAGATTTCTCAAAAGAATGTTGTGAGTTTCCGGGACCGCTAAAAAGATCAACGAAGACATTCTCAAAGATGCCAACACAAAAAAGGGAGCTCTTAATAAACACCAAAAAGAAATAATCAACATCTTTCGAGCACATCATGAGAAGAAGAAATTTGAAATACTTGGTTACAACTGGAAAAATACAGAAAAAGAGAGTCGCGGACCAAAAAGAAAGAACATACTGGATATCTTGGTGTCATGGCATGGAAAACAATCAACAACAGAATTGGTATGAAGTCCAGTGAATAGAGAAATTTGGATGGACGTGATCCCCTACGCTAACCTGTATGGCACATGATGATGATAATAATGCTGGTGAAGATGATGATGGCGATGATGATGGCGATGATGGTGGTGACGGGGAAGTCAGGAACAAACCTGGAGCAAAAGAAATGAGATAAAGCACAAGTCCAACCATGGGCATCCAGGAGTAAGGTGTGGGACAGTAATCGTAGGCCCAGGTAATTGTGCCAGGTAGGACACTGCTGTTACACCTACCGACCGTTGACACCCACGGGTTGTCGTAGCTGGTTGGCAGACAGGAAGAGTTGATTACCACTTCCGGGAGATCGACGTAGCAGTATCCGCAGTCAAGGTCGAGTCTGCAGTCGTTACATGTTCTAGACATGGACCAATCAAAAGGTTGGGTTATTTTGCTGAAGACATAACTCGTATATAAAGAAAATGACAATAAACTAATATCAGATGATAATAAACTAATAGCAAATTATATTAAATACAAATGATAATGCACTAATAACAGATGATAATAAATTAATAACAAATGATAATAAACTAATAACAAATTATATTAAATACAAATGATAATGCACTAATAACAGATAATAATAAACTAATATTAAATGATAATAAACTAAAAACAGATGATAATATACTAATAACAGATGATAATAAACTAATAATAAATGATAATAAACTAATAACCACCGAAAAACAAGTTGTTAACATAACTAACTGGCATCCCTTGCAAATAGGAACAGCAACACGAGCAACATGCACTGAAGAAAATTAAACTGTTAACAATTGTAAAAACTTACTTTGAATATTTGTAAAAACTTACTTTTATCAATTCTTAAAACTTACATAACATTTGTAAAAACTTACTTTTGTCATTTGTAAATACTTACTTTAATCATTTTTAAACACTTACTTGTAACATTTGTAAAAACTTACTTTTATCATTTGTAAAAACGTACTTTTATCATTTGTAAAAACTTACATTTATCATTTGTAAAAACTTACATTTATCATTTGTAAAAACTTACTTTTATCATTTGTAAAAACTTACATTTATCATTTGTAAAAACTTACATTTATCATTTGTAAAAACTGACTTTCTTCTTCTGCGATCATGACGTCATTCAGACTAGGACTCCGGACTCTCTTATGAAGGCAGCTGTCTGTTTAAGTGATTCAGTTGCCCCGTATAGCTTCTCTTCCAGGGAGGTGGGTGTGGACCACATTGTCCTTCTCAGGGCTGTGTACTTGGGGCAATCCTGTAGAACATGTTTTTTTGTCATGTTGTCCAGTGTATAGTAGTTCTTATTTTGAGTTTGGTGAACATGTGGTTTCTCATTCTGTTGTAGCCAGTGCGTAGGTGAAGTATGTTGACTTGATCCCTCCTTGATGGTTGGAAGTATCCGTCCCTCTCGTTATACTTTGGGTGTTCTCGTTTCCATTTTTTATGGTACTGGCCTTTGATGATAGATGTGGCTTCATCGTAACTGACCAGATAGTTCTCTTGTGGTAACCTCCCTCCCTCTTTAGCTAATTTATCTGCGCATTCGTTTCCGTGTATATTACAGTGTGATGGTATCCACTGAATTACTACTCTCTGGAAGTTATTGCATAGTTGGTCTAGGGTTGTTCTCAAGTCATCTAGCTCACTGTTCCGAAGGTTTTTTTTTTAGAGCTGTTAGGACTGACAGTGCATCAGTCAGGACCACCAATTTCTTGTGCATGTTATTTTTATGTTGGATAGCCAGTTTTCCAATGTCTTTGAGGGCTTCAGTTTCGGCTTTATAGTTGTTTGAGAATTGTCCAGTTAGTATTGACTTGGTGATCTCTTCCTGGTTATTCAGCCTCAAGAACACACCTCCTCCTCCATTTCTTGTGGCATTTGTAGCAGAGCCATCTGTGTATATGTGTGACCAGGAGTCCTGTGTGTAGTTGTCGTTTATTTGTTTTTCTGCTATGTGCTTTCTCTCTGTGTCTGTTCGGGTGCCTTTTTCATGATTCCTATTATGTCTGCCTTAAGTTGTGGTATTTTGTGTTTCCCATGAGGAGTCAAATTAGATGGACTTATGTGTTTCGGCATTGTTTGGGACAGTACTGGATCACTAGTTGTCAGTTCTAAACTGACTTTCATCATCATCATCATGTGCCATACCGGTTGGCATAGTCGATCATGTCCTTCCACAATCTTCTATCTACAGTGCATCGTATCAGTTTTGTTGTTGACTGCTTTCCATGCCATGACACCAAGCCATCCAGTATTTTCTCTCTTTGTCGTCTGCGATCTCTCTTTCTTTTTATTTTGCCAGTTGTAACCAAGTATTCCAACTTTCCTCTTCTCATGATGTGCCCGAAAAATGTTGATTGTTTCTTTCTGATGCTTTTTAGGAGCTGCCTTTTTGTGTTGGCCTCTTTGAGGACTTCCTCCTTAGTATTTTTAGCTGTCCAGGGAACTTTCAACATTCTTCTGAGAAATCCCATCTCTCATGGGATGATGATGATGCAGAAACGGTGACATAACTCAAGAAAACAGAACAGAAAATTGAAGCCTTTGAAGTGTGGATTTATAGAATAATTGGATAGAAAGAAAAGAAAACAAACGATGAAGTCTTAAAACAGTTCAAAATTAGACGAGAACTACTACACACAATTTAAAGAAGACAAAAGAGACTTTTTAGGCATGTTAAAAGACACAACAGCCTGCTAAAAGTAATCTTGGAAGGGAAATTACAAGGTAAAAGAGGCAGACTAAGACCAACATGGACGAGTAACATCAAAAGATGGACATATCAGCGTATGACAACCTCTACTATCAAAGCAAGAGACAGAGCGGAATGGCGCTCCATGGTAGCCAACCTTCGACGCGGAGACGGCACTTTCTGATGATGATGATGGTGATGATGATGATGATGGTGATGATGATGATGGTGGTGATGATGATGATGGTGATGATGATGATGGTGATGATGATGATGGTGATGATGATGATGATGGTGATGATGATGATTGTGATGATGGTGATGATGACGATGATGATGATGACCATGATGATGATGATGACGTTGATGATGATGATGATGATGATGATGATGTTGATGATGGTGATGATGATGGTGATGATGGCGATGGTGATGATGGCGATGATGATGATGATGAACAATTGCACAATCTGAAATCAGCATGATAATTATTTTTAAAAAAGCACCGTGTACAACAAACAGAAATCACACCGAGAAACAAATAACGAGATAACAATAATATGTGGCCTTTGACGTCATCGGCTGGCAGCAAGTAATCACGAGAAGTCAGTAGTTTAGAACTGCCAGTATTCTTTGTTTACTATGCCTGGACCAACAATATAGAGAAAGTAAGTAAAGCAAAGTAACCCCGTCACGCCAAGTGGCGTATAGGGAATATGGTGTTAGTGACCATACATTTTACAGACCTTCGGCACATGATTTTTGGGGTAATGTGGTCGGTATTACGCCCGTGCCGCTTTACTTTCCCAGAAAAAATCCGGTACCCATTAAAAGGCTGGGTGAACCCGGAAGCCGTCGGTTGGGATCGAACCGTCTTCTCGGTTCCTCTTTGAAGTGTTCCGAAGTAGGGATAAGGTTTTTACGTTCAGATCCAAACTTGAGTTACAAGGGATGCCTGAAGATGAACAATTCACCACCGACTGCCTTAGGGTCCCTCCCAGTATAATAGCAATGCTAAAAACGATTACAAGAAAACAAGGAACAGATAAAACTTATATCAAACTAATAACAACACAGATGAACCATTTTAATAAATGAAAATAATAGTTATTTTATAAATTGACATATCAGTATAATTGTTATCTTTGAAACATGACCCCTACCTGTATCTGGAGCAGCGTGACGAAGCAGCGACCGGCTCGACCGTATCTATTATGGGTGTATTGAGAGCTGAAAGATGGAAGCCTACAGCTAACCAGGCTAAACTGACAATAGCTCCCATCAAACTGCCGAGCGTCAAGGGCCGCCTCCCGATCTTCTCCACCAAATACAATCCGACTAAAGTAAACAGGAAATTGACAGCAGCAGTCACTGCTGACAGCCAAATGGCCGCCTCGTCGCTTTTAACTCCTGACATACGGATTATTGTCGCTGAGTAATACCTGTTAGACGGAAACATTTCGTTAATTAATGGACAGTCATTTGAGTTTTAAGAAATATTAACTTACGATTGGTTATATTTATCCAAAGACAAGGCACTATTAATCCATGAAGGAGGAGCAGTTTAGTCGCGTGTGGATCATCTACGAGAAGTACAACTTTACACAAACTCAAGAAAGAAAGATTGAGAACAAACGCCAAAAAAAAACAAAAAAAACGAAGGACGTGATGTAAACTGATAAAGAAAAGGCTTGGTACAAACCAGAGAAGGAAAGACTTGATACAAACTCAAGATTGAAATACTTGATACAAATCCCGGGTAAGAAAGACTTGATGCAAATCCCGGGTAATAAAGACTTGATACAAACCCCGGGTAAGAAAGACTTGATACAAATCCCGGGTAATAAAGACTTGATACAAATCCCGGGAAAGAAAGACTTCATATAAACCTCGGGTAAGAAAGACTTGATATAAACTCCGGGTAAGAAAGACTTGATACAAACCCCGGGTAATAAAGACTTTATACAAATCCCAGGTAATAAAGACTTGATACAAATCCCGGGTAAGAAAGACTTGATACAAACCCCGGGTAATAAAGACTTGATACAAATCCCGGGAAAGAAAGACTTGATACAAACCCCGGGTAAGAAAGACTTGATACAAATCCCGGGTAATAAAGACTTGATATAAACTCCGGGTAAGAAAGACTTGATACAAATCCCAGGTAAGAAAGACTTGATATAAATCCCGGGTAAGAAAGACTTCATACAAACCTCGGGTAAGAAAGACTTGATACAAATCCGGGGTAATAAAGACTTGTAACAAGCCCGAAAAGAAAAGACTTGATATAAACCCGGCTAGGAAAGATTTGATACAAATCCGAGTAGGAAAGACTTGATACAAACCCGAGTAATAAAGACTTGATACAAACCCGAGTAGGAAAGACTTGATACCAACACGAGTAGGAAAGACTTGATACAAACCCGAGTAGGAAAGACTTGACACAAACCCGAGTATAAAAGACTTGATACAAACCCGGATGAGAAAGGCTTGATACAAACCCGAGTAGGAAAGACTTGATACACACCCGAGTAGGAAAGACTTGATACAAACCCGAGTAGGAAAGACTTGATACAAACCCGAGTAGGAAAGACTTGATACAAACCCGAGTAGGAAAGACTTGACACAAACCCGAGTAGGAAAGACTTGATACAAACCCGAGTAGGAAAGACTTGATACAAACCCAAGTAGGAAAGACTTGATACAAACCCCGGATGAGAAAGGCTTGATACAAACCTGAGTAGGAAAGACTTGATACAAACCCGAGTAGGAAGGAAGTGATAGACGAACGACAGGAAAGAAAGATCAGCATGAAAGATAATGACCAGAAATTAAGAATCGAGACAAAAAAGTTAGGAATAACCCCCGCCATAGAAAACAATAAACAACAAAACAAAAACCAGATAAAATGCTTTGGCCACGAGATAAGACAGAAAAATCAAAACTCAACGAGCCTTCAGTACATGTTGCGAGAATACCAGCCCCAAGGGCCGACCACCAAAAAAAAATATGGATTAGTGGAATATTAGAAACGCTAGGAAATATAACAGAAGGAGAGGCCAACAAAAGAGCAAATGGAAGTAAATTATATCTCCCCCCGTCGCTGAAAGGTAAACGAGGAAGGAAAGAGAAGAAGATCTCAGGTGACTCTAGATCAAGTCGTCAGTGCCTTAAGTTTTGCCTCAGTTCTGGACTCCTTGATCAAGTCTGATCCATAATGTAATATTTGGTGGGTCAATCATACTTGTACTGACTTCTGTACTTGCGTCCCACGTGGGCACTCGTCCGTGTGTGATATTATTGATCGATAAAGCTCGATGAAGGATTATTAATGACTTCTATATGTTTTGTCTCCACGTAATCTCCAGACGGATCTCTCCTTGTGGGAGTTGTCTGCCCTTATCAGCGAGGGCCAATCTGATTTATCGAGTACTTCGTGCGAAGCCCACTTGTCTTGTGTGAAAGCAGTGCGAGTGAGGCTACTTTTCGTGGGAGTGAGAAGCTACTTTGCCTAGAGAAGAATTAGTTTGGAGTTATATCTAGTTTGTAAAACATGGATAATAATGAAGATATTTCTCTTATAAATAATAATTATCATCAACAGTGAAGAACTTGACATTGTAACATCATCATCATCATTGAGTGCCGTCTCCGCAACGAAGGTTGGCTACCATGGAGCGCCATTTTGCTCTATCTCTTGCTTTGATGGTGCAGGTTGTCATCGGTTGATTTGTCCATCTTTTGATGTTACTCGTCCATGTTAATCTTGGTCTGCCTCTGCCTCTTTTACCTTGTATTTTCCCCTCCAGGATCACTTTCAGTAGGCTGTTGTGTCTTTTAACATGGCCTAAGAATCGCATTTGTCTTGTTCTAATTGTGTTCAGAAGTTCTCTTTTCATTTTTAGTTGTTTTAAGACTTTGTCATTTGTTTTCTTTTCCTTCCATCCAATTCTACCTATTCTTCTATATATCCACATTTCAAAGGCTTCAATTCTCTGTTCTGTTTTCTTGTCTAATGTCCATGTTTCAGCACCATATAGGAATATTGAGAAGATGTAACATTTTGCTATTCTTAGTTTTAGCTCTGGTGTTATTTGTTTTGATGTTAGTATGTCCTTCATAACATTAAAATTACTTTTTGCCATTCCTATTCTTTTGTTTATTTCAGTTGTACATTTTCCATCACTGGTTATAGTATGTCCAAGGTAGTTATAGTTCTGAACTGTCTCATGGTCTATTCCTTCAATTTTGATATCCACTTGTGGGTTTTGAGTATTTTCTTTGTTTATGATCATAGTTTTAGTCTTTTTGATATTCATATCTAGTCCATATTTTTTGCTTGTCGTGTTTATTTCATTAAGTAATTGTTGTAGATCTTTAGGATTTTCTGCTAGTAGTACAGTATCGTCAGCATATCTTAGGTTATTGATTATCTTTCCATTAATTTGTAGGCCTGGCATCTCTATGATGTTTTTAAAGATTTGCTCAGTGTATAGATTGAACAAGCTTGGTGATAGGATGCATCCTTGTCTTACTCCTCTTTTTATATAAATGGGTGTAGAGAACTCTTTGTTATATTTTATTATTGCTGTTTGCTCCCAGTATAGATTGCATATTAGTCGTATATCCATGTCATCTAGATGTATCTCTTTTAGGCATTCTATAAGTTGTTTGTGGTGTACTCTATTACATTGTAACAAACTATGGATATTTGGGATCTGTAGTAACTAACAATGGAGACTGTCAGAAAGAGATCAAAAGAAGATTAACAATGGCAACACAAACATTAAACGCCATGAAGAACATGTGGCACAATACCAGCAAGACAGTAAAATTAAAAATACTGAGGACATGTATCTTCCGACAACAACATGTGGCTGTGAATCATAGATATTCTTGCAAACAGCAAGGAAGAAAATAGGTTCCTTGGAAACAAAATGTTTCAGAAAAGTCCTTAAGATACTTTGGATTATGAAAAAGAGCAATGAAGATAAGATATTAAAAGATTTAAATATTAAAAGGAACTGGCTTATAAACACCATTCTACAGATGAAATTAAAATACTATGGCCACGTCAAAAAACAGCGGGTTGGAGAGAACAATAATGGAAGGCATGTGTCCTGGACGACGTATCAGGGGCAGACTTGGAAGAAGGTGGTTTGAGGACATCAAGGAGACCTAGGACATGACGACAGAAGATGTGGGAGATCTGGCTAGAGACAGCGATTCTTTCAGACAGGCTGTGGTGAATATAATGTTCTGTGGGAGATCTGGCTAGAGACAGAGACTGTTTCTGACGAGCTGTGGTGAATGTAACGTTATGTGGGAGATCTGGCTAGAGACAGAGATTCTTTCTGACTAGCTGTGGTGAATGTAACGTTCTGTGGGAGATCTAGCTAGAGATAGAGACTGTTTCAGACGGGTTATGGTGAATGTAACGTTGTGTAAAGGATATACGACCTGATGATGATGAAATAGTAATGTAAATGATGCTGATTCTGATACGTAAAGGGAGCAGCAATAGTTCAGTGGTTAGTGAACTGGACTACTATAGAAAAGAGCTCAGGTTGGATCCTGATCAACGGCTTCCAGGATCACCCAGCCATAAATGGGTACCGGATTATTTTTCTAGGATATCAAACCGGCACGGGCGTAATACCGACCACATTACCCCAAAAATAATGTGCTAAAGGTCTATAAATAAAAAAAAAAACGGACACTATCACCATATGCCCTACACGCCACGTGACGTGACGCGGCTCTGTACCGTTCTCTTCTCGTGCGTAAAGAATAGTGGACGTTAAATAATTGTTCCTTTAGGTCAAGAGCTGTTGTAAACCCGTAATACAAATATATATTTAGCCTAACATTTTTTTCCAATATTTTAATTATTTTATCAACATTTTTTACATTCAATAATTTTTCGTATCTTCTCTTGTATTTGCATTCTTTCTGGAACATTATCCTTCCTGTCATTTCTACATCTCTTGTTGTTTTATCAAATTCCACATTGACTTGTTCCTTTACAATTCCATTTGTATCTCATATTTCCACACATCATCTCATGGTGTCATTTTAACTGCCTTCTTATGCGGGTTACTTCCACTGTCAACGTTTCAATTTTCTTTAGTAACATTTAGGTTTCTTTCGTAACATTTAGTTTTCTTTCGTAACATTTAGATCTCTATTGTAACATTTAGATTTCTCTAGTAACATTTAGATTTATTTTGTAATATTTTGATTTCTTTTGTAACATTTAGATTTCTTTTGTAACATTTAGATTTCTCTAGTAACAATTAATTTTCTTTTGTAACATTTAGATTTCTTTAGTAACATTTAGGTTTCTTTTGTAACATTTAGATTTCTTTAGTAACATTTAGATTTCATTTGTAACATTTAGATTTCTTTAGTAACATTTAGATTTCTTTTGTAACATTTAGATTTCTTTAGTAACATTTAGATCTCTTTTGTAACATTTAGTTTTCTTTTGTAACATTTAGATTTCTTTATTAACATTTACGTTTCTTTTGTAACATTTAGATTTCTTTTGTAATATTTAGATTTCTTTACTAACATTTAGGTTTCTTTTGTAACATTTAGATTTCTTTAGAAACATTTAGAATTCTTTAGTAACATTTAGATTTCTTTTGTAACATTTAGATTTCTTTAGTAACATTTAGATTTCTTTTGTAACATTTAGATTTCTTTAGTAACATTTAGATTTCTTCTGTAACATTTAGATTTCTTTGTAACATTTAGCTTTCTTTCGTAACATTTAGATTTTTTTTGTAACATTTAGTTTTCTTTTGTAACATTTAGATTTCTTTTGTAACATTTAGATTTCTTTTGTAACATTTAGTTTTCTTTTGTAACATTTAGATTTCTTTATTAACATTTACGTTTCTTTTGTAACATTTAGATTTCTTTTGTAACATTTAGATTTCTTCTGTAGCATTTAGATTTCTTTTGTAACATTTAGCTTTCTTTCGTAACATTTAGATTTTTTGTAACATTTAGATTTCTTTTGTAACATTTAGTTTTCTTTTGTAACATTTAGATTTCTTTATTAACATTTACGTTTCTTTTGTAACATTTAGATTTCTTTAGTAACATTTAGATTTCTTTTGTATCATTTAGATTTCTTATTTAACATTTAGATTTCTTTTCTAACATTTAGATTTCTTTTGTAACATTTAGATTTCTTTGGAAACATTTAGATTTCTTTAGTAACATGTAGATTTCTTTTGTAACATTTAGATTTCTTTAGTAACATTTAGGTTTCTTTTGTAACATTTAGGTTTCTTTTGAAACATTTAGATTTCTTTTGTAACATTTAGATTTCTTTAGTAACATTTAGGTTTCTTTTGTAACATTTAGATTTCTTTAGTAACATTTAGGTTTCTTTTGTAACATTTAGATTTCTTTAGTAACATTTAGATTTCTTTAGTAACATTTAGATCTCTTTTGTAACATTTAGATTTCTCTAGTAACATTTAGATTTCTTTTGTAATATTTAGATTTCTTTACTAACATTTAGGTTTCTTTTGTAACATTTAGATTTCTTTAGAAACATTTAGATTTCTTTAGTAACATTTAGATTTCTTTTGTAACATTTAGATTTCTTTAGTAACATTTAGATTTCTTTTGTAACATTTAGATTTTCTTAGAAACATTTAGATTTCTTTAGTAACATTTAGATTTCTTTAGTAACATTTAGATTTCTTTCGTAACATTTAGATCTCTTTTGTAACATTTAGATTTCTCTAGTAACATTTAGATTTCTTTTGTAATATTTTGATTTCTTTTGTAACATTTAGATTTCTTTTGTAACATTTAGATTTCTCTAGTAACAATTAATTTTCTTTTGTAACATTTAGGTTTCTTTTGAAACATTTAGATTTCTTTTGTAACATTTAGATTTCTTTAGTAACATTTAGGTTTCTTTTGTAACATTTAGATTTCTTTACTAACATTTAGGTTTCTTTTGTAACATTTAGATTTCTTTAGAAACATTTAGATTTCTTTAGTAACATTTAGATTTCTTTTGTAACATTTAGATTTCTTTAGTAACATTTAGATTTCTTTTGTAACATTTAGATTTCTTTAGTAACATTTAGATATCTTTAGTAACATTTAGATTTCTTTTGTAACATTTAGCTTTCTTTCGTAACATTTAGATTTTTTTTTAACATTTAGTTTTCTTTTGTAACATTTAGATTTCTTTTGTAACATTTAAATTTCTTTTCTAACATTTAGATTTCTTTTGTAACATTTAAATTTTCTACTAACATTTAGGTTTCTTTTGTAACATTTAGATTTCTTTTCTAACATTTAGATTTCTCTTCTAACATTTAGATTTCTTTTGTAACATTTACTTTTCTCTACTAACATGTAGGTTTCTTTTGTAACATTTAAATTTTTCTACTAACATTTAGATTTCTTTTGTAACATTTAGCTTTCTTTTGTAACATTTAGATTTCTTTTGTAACATTTAAATTTCTCTACTGACATTAGGATTCTTTTGTAACATTTAGATTTCTTTAGTAACATTTAGGTTTCTTTTGTAACATTTAGATTTCTTTACTAACATTTGGGTTTCTTTTGTAACATTTAGATATCTTTAGAAACATTTAGATTTCTTTAGTAACATTTAGATTTCTTTTGTAACATTTAGATTTCTTTAGTAACATTTAGATTTCTTTTGTAACATTTAGATTTCTTTAGTAACATTTAGATTTCTTTAGTAACATTTAGATTTCTTTTGTAACATTTAGCTTTCTTTCGTAACATTTAGATTTTTTTTTGTAACATTTAGTTTTCTTTTGTAACATTTAGATTTCTTTTGTAACATTTAGATTTCTTTTGTAACATTTAGTTTTCTTTTATAACATTTAGATTTCTTTACTAACATTTACGTTTCTTTTGTAACATTTAGATTTCTTTTGTAAAATTTAGATTTCTTTTGTATCGTTTTGATTTCTTATTTAACATTTAGATTTCTTTTCTAACATTTAGATTTCTTTTGCAACATTTTAATTTCTCTACTAACATTTAGGTTTCTTTTGTAACATTTAAATTTCTTTTGTAACATTTAGATTTCTTTTCCAACAATCAGATTTCTTTTGTAACATTTAGATTTCTTATGTAACATGTAGGTTTCTTTTGCAACATTTACATTTCTTTTGTAACATTTAAATTTCTTTTCTAACATTTAGATTTCTTTTGTAACATTTAAATTTTCTACTAACATTTAGGTTTCTTTTGTAACATTTAGATTTCTTTTCTAACATTTAGATTTCTTTTGTAACATTTACTTTTCTCTACTAACAATGTAGGTTTCTTTTGTAACATTTAAATTTTTCTACTAACATTTAGATTTCTTTTGTAACATTTAGCTTTCTTTTGTAACATTTAGATTTCTTTTGTAACATTTAAATTTCTCTACTGACATTAGGTTTCTTTTGTAACATTTAGATTTTTTTGGTAACATTTAGGTTTCTTTTGTAACATTTAAATTTCTTTTGTAACATTTAGATTTCTTTTGTAACATTTAGATTTCTTTTGTAACATTTAGATTTCTTTTGTAACATTTAGATTTCTTGTGTAACATTTAGTTTTCTTTTGTAACATTTAGGTTTCTTTTGTAACATTTAGATTTCTCTACTAACATTTAGGTTTCTTTTGTAACATTTAGATTTCTTTTGTAACATTTAGATTTTGTTTGTAACTTTCTTGTTTTTTTGGTGACATTTAGATTTTTTAAAATTTCTTTAATAACATTTAGATTTCATCTATTTAGATTTCTTTAATAACATTTAGATTTCTTTTGTAACATTTCACTTTCATTTGTAACATTTCACTTTCCTTTGTAACATCTCTCTCTCTCTCTCTCTCTCTCTCTCTCTCACACACACACACACACGTAATATTCCACTGTCCTTTGTAACGTCTCTCTCTCTCTCTCACACATACACACACACACACAGACACTCAGCATTTCACTGTCCTTTGTAACATCCCACTTTTTCATTTAACATTTTGTTTTCCTTCCTATCTTCTTTTTCTATATCCATCTTACTTGCCCTGTAACTCATATCTTCTCACTTTCTCTCGCCAACTCATTCATCTTTAACTTGCAATCATTATTCCAAAGCTCGTCAACTTTTTCTTTGCGTTTCACATCTCACTGTACAAGTTCATCTTCTACCACTGCTCGCAACAACAGACGCGCCAAATTTCACTAGACCTCACCCCAAATTTCACTAGACCTCACCTCAATTTTCACTAGACGTCACCCCAACTTTCACTATACCTCACCCCAATTTTCACTAGACCTCAACACAACGTTCACTAGAATTCACCCCAAATTTCACTTGATCTCAACCCTACTTTCACTAGATCTCAACCCTACTTTCACTAGACCTCAACCCTACTTTCACTAGACGTCACCCCAACTTTCACTAGACCTCACCCCAATTTTCACTAGACCTCAACACAACGTTCACTAGAATTCACCCCAAATTTCACTTGATCTCAACCCTACTTTCACTAGATCTCAACCCTACTTTCACTAGATCTCAACCCTACTTTCACTAGATCTCAACCCTACTTTCACTAGATCTCAATCCTACTTTCACTAGACCTCAACCCTAATTTATCTCACCCCAACTGTTACGAAACCTCATTCCACCTTTCACTTGACCTCACCCCTCTTCCCTCCTCTTTACTACTTTTCAATCCACATCTCAAAATTCCCATCTCCACAATCCACGTCCCCTCTCGTTGTGCCTGGATCCCCATCTCAATTGTCCCTCTCCATAACTCGCGTCCCCTCTCGTTGTGCCTGGATCCCCATCTCCATTGCCCCTCTCCACAACCCACGTCCCCTCTCGCTGTGCCTGGATCCCCATCTCCATTGCCCCTCTACACAACCCACGTCCCCTCTCGTTGTTCCTGGATCCCCATCTCCATTGCCCCTCTACACAACCCACGTCCCCTCTCGTTGTGTCTGGATCCCCATCTCCATTGCCCCTCTACACAACCCACGTCCCCTCTCGTTGTGTCTGGATCCCCATCTCCATTGCCCCTCTACACAACCCACGTCCCCTCTCGTTGTGCCTGGATCTCCATCTCCATTGCGACTCTACACAACCCACGTCCCCTCTCGTTGTTCCTGGATCCCCATCTCCATTGCCCCTCTACACAACCCACGTCCCCTCTCGTTGTGTCTGGATCCCCATCTACATTGCCCCTCTACACAACCCACGTCCCCTCTCGTTGTGTCTGGATCCCCATCTCCATTGCCCCTCTACACAACCCACGTCCCCTCTCGTTGTGCCTGGATCTCCATCTCCATTGCCTCTCTACATCTTACATGCCTTCTCAACTCCTTTGCCCCTCTCCACATATGACTTCTCTCACAACACATTTCACATT
Source organism: Megaustenia siamemsis (assembly GCA_032433765.1). NCBI lineage: Eukaryota > Metazoa > Mollusca > Gastropoda > Stylommatophora > Ariophantidae > Megaustenia > Megaustenia siamemsis. The sequence goes on along the minus strand of JAVIAB010000125.1, from coordinate 88,691,339 downwards.
TCCTCTCCGTCTTATTACTCTTTCCATCATACTTGCTCTCTCTTCCACACATCGCTTCTCTGTGACAACTCGCTTCTCTGTCACATTTTCTCTCTCTGTCATACTTGCTATCTCTGTCATATTTTCCCTCACTATAACACTTTCCCGCTCTATCATACTTTCCCTCTCTGTCATATATTCTCTCTCTGTCATACTTTCCCACTCTGTCATACTTATCCTCTCTGTCACACTTTCCCTCTCTATCATACCTATCCTCTCTGTCATACTTTCACTCTCTGTCACACTTTTCCTCTTTATCACATTTTCTCTCTCTATCACGCTTTCACACTCTGTCACACTTTCCCACTCTGTCACACTTTCCCTTTCTGTCACACTTTCCAACTCTGTCACACTTTCCTTCTCTGTCACACTTTCCTTCTCTGCCACACTTCCCTCTCTGCCATACTTTCCCTCTCTATTACACTTTAACGCTCTGTCATACTTTCCTCTCCATCACACTTTCCTCTCTGTCACACTTTCCCTCTCTGTCATATTTTCCCTCTCTGTCACACTTTCACTCTCTGTCTTACTTTCCCTCTCAGTCATATTTTCCCTCTCTGTCACACTTTCACTCTCTGTTACACTTTCACTCTCTGTCATACTTTCCCTCTCCATCACACTTTCCCTCTCTGTCACACTTTCACTCTCTGTTACAGTTTCACTCTCTGTCATACTTCCCCTCTCCATCACACTTTCCCTCTCTGTCACACTATCCCTCTTTGTCATATTTTCCCTCTCCATCACACTTTCACTCTCTGTCATACTTTCCCTCTCTGTCATATTTTCCCTCTCTGTCACACTTTCACTCTCTGTCATACTTTTCCTCTCTGTCATATTTTCCCTCTCTGTCACACTTTCACTCTCTGTTACACTTTCCCTCTCTGTCACACTTTCCCTCTCTGTCATATTTTCCCTCTCTGTCACACTTTCACTCTCTGTCATACTTTCCCTCTCTGTCATATTTTCCTCTGTCACACTTTAACTCTCTGTCATACTTTCCCTCTCCATCACACTTTCCCTCTCTGTCATATTTCCCTCTCTGTCATATTTTCCCTCTCTGTCACACTTTCACTCTCTGTCACACTTTCCCTCTCTGTCATATTTTCCCTCTCTGTCACACTTTCACTCTCTGCCATACTTTCCCTCTCCATCACACTTTCCCTCTCCATCACACTTTCCCGCTCTGTCATATTTTCCCTCTCTGTCACATTTTCCCTCTATGTCACACTTTCCTTCTCTGTCACACTTTCCCTCTTTGTCATACTATCCCTCTCTATCACACTTTTCCTCTCTGTCACCTTCTTCTTCTCTGTCATACTTTCCCTCTCTGTCATATTTTCCCTCTCCATCACACTTTCCCTCTCTGTCATATTTTCCCTCTCTGTCACACTTTCCCTCTATGTCACACTTTCCTTCTCTGTCACACTTTCCTCTTTGTCATACTATCCTTCTCTGTTACATTCTTTTTCTCTGTCACACTTTCCCTATGTGCCATACTTTCCCTCTCTGTCATAGTTTTCCTCTCTATTACATTCTCCCTCTCTATCACACTTTCTTTCACTCCATACCCCACTCCCTCTATATCAGACAAACTATCCCCTCCTACCCTCAATCCAATCCCCGACACTCAAGTCCCACAACTCGTGCTGTACCTACATGACCGTGTTGATTCCCGCCACTTGCTGTATAACCTGGAGACTACACCCAACCAGCAACGACCGCCGAACTGCAGGCACCTGTAACATCTGAACGATAATGGGAGTAGACCCTGAAACACGTAAACACGCACATATGTTCAGTTTATTAATGAAATGTTTTTTTAAATGTAATGTATTAAATGACAAAAACAGATCTCAGTCACTTGATTGAAATCACATTTAAAGTCAACGCCTCAAATTCTGAACAACTGGAACTAAACATTGTGGCCGCAATACGCATAAAGTTCTTCTTCTCTTCTTCTATCATTCCTCTGCTGCCGTTGGCGTCGAGGGGAGAAACAATCTGCGATTCTTTGCTCTTCTGTTGGCCTCTTCTGATGTTATTATTCCTAGTGACTCTAGTATTTCCTTTATCCATCTCTTTCTCGGTCTTCCTCTTAATCTGGCGTTTTCGTAGCGTTTGTTTATGGTTCTTTGAATCATTTGTTAGTTCCTTTTGTCTTATTATGTGGCCGAACCAATTTATCTGTTGTTTCTTTATGTATTCGATGGCTGGTTCAATTTCGAGTTTCTTCCTCAGGTCGGTGTTTCTTACTCTGTCCCTTAAACTGTTTCCTGTCATTCTTCTGACATTGTTATCTTTCTTATTGTTCTAGAGTCCAGCGTCCAATTCTGGCACTGATAGCACAGAGTTGGTAGAAAAATTGATTTGTATATTGCCCTTTTTGCTTCCGTAGTTATTGCTTTGTTTTTTAATAGTTTTTCAATAGTATTGATACTTGGCCTATAACTTGGCACGCTTTGTTACACCTTATATCTATCTCGGTCTCTTGGTTATTGTCTTGTGCTAACGTGCTACCCAGATATTAAAAATTGTCTACTTGCTTCAAAGTTGTATTATCTATTATGATGTTTATAACACGCATAAAGTGATGTGCTGAAGGAAGTCGTCACATTTTCTTCTCTGCACATCGAATAACTGTCCCTAATTGCTCTTATCTTCTTCGCCACAAATTCCGCAGCTTGAAACGACAAAGAACTAAAATTCCGCTGGTTTACAAGTCTTCCCTTGATCTTCCTGTAACTTTCGTGAATTTAGGCAACATCTCTCGTGACTTGAAGATTCAGCAGTCACAAAAGGGTTGCCCATTCAGGAACATCTTGAAAATCTTCATCTCGTTTAGAATAAACGGTCTGACTATCACATAGAGACATAATAAATCACTATGAAGTAGTAGGCACAGTTTGACAACAATGGATATACACTCAGCTTTTAACAACAATGGATATACACTCAACGTTTGAGCCACTGAAAAGACCGCAGCCATGTATACGAATATAGGTGTACCGGTAAAGAATCCTAAAAATGCAACCTTCAGTTGACTGGGCACAACGATCTACATGAAAAAGATGGAAGTAGTCTGTCATCGAACAAATCTCAGGGCTGTTATTTTGTTATAGAAGGCTCTCAAAGCTATGACGTATTACGTACATAGACGTGACGACAAATGGCATATTCACACCGCATGATCCACTGAAAAGACCGCAGCCAGACGCCAGAAAACCGTAGCACCGGCGCGTAATCTTCTACATAGAGGTTGCGGTACATCCTGTCAGTCTCGACAGACAAAAGCTTTTGCAAAGGATCCTATGAGAGGTTGCCTTTTCTACGTGCTCGTCTAGAACCATGACAACGATTGTATTGATAATAATAGTGATGATACTGTTTAATAACAACACATAAGACACCAACCTCGGCTTTGCTCCTCCCGCTGAAGCTCTGTGCATGTTTGTTTGATCGTCTCGTACTCCTCTTCAATATCCAGGGCTCCCCTCATGGACTGCAACACTCTTCTCGCCTTCTCCTCCTTGCCTGCACTAACTAACCATCTCGGAGATTCCGGCATAAAGAGAAACCCCAGAAACTGGGCCGATGCTGGGACTGCCCCAAGGCCGAGCATGTACCTGTCGGTCAGATTGGATTTAGTTTAACAACACCCACAGTTTATGTTTATATTTAGTTTAACAACACCCACAGTTTATGTTTATATTTAGTTTAACAACACCCACAGTTTATGTTTATATTTAGTTTAACAACACCCACAGTTTATGTTTTGATTTAGTTTAACAATTCTCACAGTTTGTGTATGATATTGAAGAAGGCAGAAGAAGAAAGAAGAAAGAAAGAAAGAAAGAAAGAAAGAAAGAAAGAAAGAAAGAATGAAAGAAAGAAAGAAAAAAAGAACGAAAGAAAGAATGAAAGAAAGAAAGAAAGAAAGAAAGAAAAAAGAAAGAAAGAAAGAAAGAAAGAAAGATATAGACGAACAAGAACATCAAGTTGATGGTCGAAAAAGATTATGAAGATCAAAAAGAAGAAGATGAAGCAAATTAAGAAGTAGAAGAAGAAAAAATTATTGATCTAACATTGTAATACAGTTGAGTTAATGAGGGCAGGTAACTGAGTTGTTACCGCTTCTCAAATAGTAGCGACCAGCAGAATTTAAGTATGGTATTTACAGAATAACAAGTTAGTCAGAAGTGAGAGTGTAAGTTCAGGTAGGGATACCCAGAGGTGAGGAAGGAGGTAAGGTAGAATTATTGCACGACACGATGAGAGTTTAGGTTAGGAAATTTTCCATGCAGCAGAAGTGGAAATTGGAAGAAAATGCCCACGATGTCCATGCGGGTTCACAACGGCAAAGTTGTTATTGTAAGTGACCCGCACACAGATATCATGCATCGACCTTGTGGTGTTATTGTCAAATCTCAACGATGTCCATGCGGGCTCACAACAACAGGGTGTGGTTGTGAGTGACCATAGATAGACGCATGACTAGCGCATGCATCGACCTCATGACTTTACTGTCAGATAAATAGCTACCAGGATGAATTAGGTCATGGGAAGATGGTTCACAAATAAGTTGCTTTGACAAAAGTTAGACTAAAGTCAGGGAAAGGTCAGGGAACGGTCAAGTAGATGGACACGAAAACTGCAGGTGACCAGAGAGAGAGTTGCAAGTGGTCAAGTTTGCGACGATCTTATTGGTCACTGGTTTTCAGACGTAGAGAGTGATTGGAGTATATAAACTCCTTCACAGCGATTAAAAAAGTAGAAGCAGTTAGGCAGCTCAGGAAGAATATTAGATTAGGAGGTTCAGTCAGGATGAAGTAAGTCAGAACAGTTAGTTCAGAACAGTTAGAAAATTAAGATTAGAAGTGAAGCCAGTAGTTAAGAAGTTAGAATCTCCAAGTGTAGTTCAAGTCAGTTTAGAATTTATTCTTGATAGATAGTTGATCAAGAATATTATGACTTTAGTTGTGAAGTGATTGTGTTTCCATTTTGAAGTATTTCAAGAATTTAGCTTCAATAATCTTACATGTCGTAAGTAGACAAAGTTGAATGATGTCTGACAAATAAGTTGTATGCCATCTATCCACTGGAGATAATCTCATAGTCATCGGCGAATTGCCTCAGAGATATCTCCATTAAGTAACATTAATTTCAATAGTGCATTCTCCACTAACGATCATTGTCATAGACAGAAGAAAGCAATAAATTGATTATTATTGATTATTAAAAGAAAGACTCTGTCATGAATTACCTGTTGTAGAATCAATGTGATATGTTTGTCAAGTTACAGAAATTACAAGTTATAATACAAAGAACATCACGAGTCTATATCAACATAGCGTTAGTTTAAGATCGAGATAATTTTGGGCAGTCTAATACAGCGCCGCTGAAAGAACAGTTACAGTTGAAAAAGACAATGAAACAGTGTGAGAAAGAAAGAGACAGTGAGAGAAAGAAAGAGACAGTGAGAGAAAGAACGAAACAATGTGAGAAAGAAAGAGACAGTGAGAGAAAGAAAGAGACAGTGAGAGAAAGAAAGAGACAGTGAGAGAAAGAAAGAGACAGTGAGAGAAAGAAAGAGACAGTGAGAGAAAGAAAGAGACAGTGAGAAAGAAAGAGACAGTGAGAGAAAGAAAGAGACAGTGTGAGAAAGAAAGAGACAGTGTGAGAAAGAACGAAACAATGTGAGAAAGAAAGAGACAGTGAGAGAAAGAAAGAGACAGTGAGAGAAAGAAAGAGACAGTGAGAGAAAGAAAGAGACAGTGTGAGAAAGAAAGAGACAGTGAGAGAAAGAAAGAGACAGTGAGAAAGAAAGAGACAGTGAGAGAAAGAAAGAGACAGTGTGAGTAAGAACGAGACAGTGTGAGAAAGAAAGAGACAGTGTGAGAAAGAAAGAGACAGTGTGAGAAATAAAGAGACAGTGTGAGAAAGAAAGAGACAGTGTGAGAAAGAAAGAGACAGTGTGAGAAAGAAAGAGACAGTGTGAGAAAGAAATAGACAGTGAAGCCAACAGATCCGATATAACACTAAAACTGTTTAATGACCAATAAAACTCTAACATCAGCCAATATTTACAAATTGGTGAGCAATATATCGATAACACCATAATTATTACGAAATAATAACACTAGCACACATGATAAAATGTGAATCATACACAGAACAAGTAACTGAGAACCGTTCGAGGGAGAAAGAAGAGGAGCAAAGCACACAAAACGGAGATTAATCCCTAAATTTTTCCGTTTCTCAAATGTAACCTCGAAGTAATAAAGTTATGGTCCCAGGTTCGTAAATTGGTCCCCGCCTAAAAAATCTGATCTAGAACAACGATCTCCACACCACAGCCGAGGGCAGATACTGTCCGCTAATTCATCATTTTTTGGTCCTCCACACGCCACGGCTAAGCTTTAGAAATAGCAAAGTCCTGTACGCGCCACTCTTCTAGAAGTAATGTCCCCTTTCATAACAGACGTATTTGGTAGGAACGATGGATGTTTTGAACGGTACAGATAGTTATAATTTTGTCTGATCTTGTATATTTGTTCTAGTCCAACTGTATAGCTGTACAAATAGTTATATAATTTTGTCTGATTTGGTATATTTGTTCTAGTCCAACTGTATAGCTGTACAAATAGTTATATAATTTTGTCTGATTTGGTATATTTGTTCTAGTCCAAGTGTATAGCTGTACAAATAGTTATATAATTTTATCTGATCTTGTATATTTGTTCTAGTCCAACTGTATAGCTGTACAAATAGTTATATAATTTGTCTGATTTGGTATATTAGTTCTAGTCCAACTGTATAGCTGTACAAATAGTTATATAATTTTGTCTGATTTGGTATATTTGTTCTAGTCCAACTGTATAGCTGTACAAATAGTTATATAATTTTGGCTGATCTTCTATATTTGTTCTAGTCCAACTGTATAGCTGTACAAATAGTTATATAATTTTGTCTGATTTGGTATATTTGTTCTAGTCCAACTGTATAGCTGTACAAATAGTTATATAATTTTGTCTGATCTTGTATATTTGTTCTAGTCCAACTGTATAGCTGTACAAATAGTTATATAATTTTGTCTGATCTTCTATATTTGTTCTAGTCCAACTGTATAGCTGTACAAATAGTTATATAATTTTGTCTGATTTTGTATATTTGTTCTAGTCCTACTGTATAGCTGTACAAATAGTTATATAATTTTGTCTGATTTTGTATATTTGTTCTAGTCCAACTGTATAGCTGTACAAATAGTTATAATTTTATCTTATTTTGCTTATTTGTTCGTATTCATAACAATAACGGTACAAATAGTTATAATTTTGTCTTATTTGGTATATTTGTTCTAGTCCAACTGTATAGCTGTACAAATAGTTATAATTTTGTCTTATTTGGTATATTTGTTCTAGTCCAACTTTATAGCTGTACAAATAGTTATAATTTTGTCTTATTTGGTATATTTGTTCTAGTCCAACTTTATAGCTGTACAAATAGCTATAAGTTTGTCTTATTTGGTATATTTGTTCTAGTCCAACTGTATAGATGTACAAATAGCTATAATTTTGTCTTATTTGATATATTTGTTCTAGTCCAACTGTATAGCTGTACAAATAGCTATAATTTTGTCTTATTTGATATATTTGTTCTAGTCTAACTGTATAGCTGTACAAATAGCTATAATTTTGTCTTATTTGATATATTTGTTCTAGTCCAACAGAGCGGGTGACCGAATCGATAACTCGCCGAGCTCTAAACCAGGAGAATGTTGGTTTTAATCCCAGCAGTTTTTTCTATTAGGGGTTCAAGAAAAACTCAGACCCTTTAGTACGTGCTCATGTCATGTGGCCTTTATTCTCCGATCCTATAAGACCCCGCCCCCAGCAGACTCCGGTAATCTGATAACGCTGTGACAACATTTCTCTTGGAGTTTTGTAAACCACGCGCATGTAATGGTAGCCAGTCACAGCCATCAATATTATTTTTAACTGTAGTAAAAAGTAGAGTGCCCCCGTCACGCCAAGTGGCGTATAGGAAATGTGGTGTTAGTGACAATACATGTTACAGACTTTCAGCACATGATTTGTGGGGTAATGTGGTCGGTATTACGCCCGTGCCGCTTTACTTTCCCAGAAAAAAATCCGGTGGCCATTAAAGGCTGGGTGAACTGGAAGCCATCGGTTAGGATCGAACCGTACCTCTTGTCCTTTGTAGTCCAGTTCACTAACCACTGAGCTATCCCGGCTCCCTTCCTTAACTGTGGTACAAAGATAATCCTCGGTACATCGTGACGTTACGTAGTTGGTTATAATGTCCATATTGTATTGACTTTTGGCATATCTTTGAGTATCTGTTCAGCACAACACCAGGATTGTATTTATTCCTTGTTCTCACTGTTCTACTGCGGCTACTCTTCATCATATGCCATACTTTGGTTCTTTGGTTATGGATGGCCCGGTATCACTGCAAACGAATTAAAATCCATAATTGCTCAACCGCCAGTAACAGCGTAATCATCCGAATCAATATCTCATCTCCCAAACAAAGAAAGGTAACTGTAGTCCCAATCGTAGCAGTTTCAGCACACGCCAAAAGACATAAGGCGAAAAGAGCAGAAAGGGAACACAGCCAACTGTACCCTGTCATACGATATCATTATTCATCGTAAACAATTGGAATATCGAAACATGATCAAAACGGATGAAGCACACAGCCCACAGTGTGCACAGAGCACTTAGCTCAGTAGCTCCTGCAACAAGGCTGACTTGGAATATGAGCAAACTACAACAAGGAACACTTTTCAGACAGCTTTTAACAGTTCCTACCGCCTATCCACCATATTGACCAGAAGTTCACTTCCTCCTGAAAATGATGATCGTCATATTTTAAAAAATGTATAGCGCTTGATGATGTTAGGACATCGTTTTTGACTTCAAATCCGAACATATGAACCACAGTCGTCATATTATCCCCGTCGCATATCGAACAACAGACCATAAGATCTCCTCTGTAATGTGAATTTGTGAAATTATAAACCAGTTCACATGGCTACCCTCAAAGATCGCCCTCTTGAATCTAGATTTCATCATGAGAAAAGGAAACATGATGTATTCTCTTTTTCTATGAATCTGTCTGCTTCTTGTTTGAGTTGGAGCTTTAGAGTGTGTTTACAAAGATTGCGGTCTGCAGCTATTTAAGTTAATTTTCTGGTGTTGTTTTTCTGAACTATTTGTGATTACATTTTTAAAGTTACATTTATAGTGTTATTCTTCTTAAACCACTGCTGATAGTCTTCTCAACCCATTAGTTGATCATCATCAAGTACCGGGCCTACTGGCATAGGTGATCATGTCTCTCCACAACTTTCGGACTCGGCAGCTATTTATCATTTCTGTTCTTGACCTTCTGCCAAGCCATTCTCTTAAGCCGTCTGTTATATTTTCTCTTTGCTTCCCTCTATCTCTTCGTCCCTCAATTTTTCCAGTTGTTACAATATATTCCAGTTGTTCCCTTCTCATTACATGGCCAAAAATGATTATTGTTTCTTCCTAATATGTAGGAAATGTGGTGTTAGTGACAATACATGTTACAGACCTTCAGCACATGATTTGTGGGGTAATGTGGTCGGTATTACGCCCGTGCCGCTTTACTTTCCCAGAAAAAAATCCGGTGGCCATTAAAGGCTGGGTGAACTGGAAGCCATCGGTTAGGATCGAACCGTACCTCTTGTCCTTTGTAGTCCAGTTCACTAACCACTGAGCTATCCCGGCTCCCTTCCTTAACTGTGGTACAAAGATAATCCTCGGTACATCGTGACGTTACGTAGTTGGTTATAATGTCCATATTGTATTGACTTTTGGCATATCTTTGAGTATCTGTTCAGCACAACACCAGGATTGTATTTATTCCTTGTTCTCACTGTTCTACTGCGGCTACTCTTCATCATATGCCATACTTTGGTTCTTTGGTTATGGATGGCCCCGGTATCACTGCAAACGAATTAAAATCCATAATTGCTCAACCGCCAGTAACAGCGTAATCATCCGAATCAATATCTCATCTCCCAAACAAAGAAAGGTAACTGTAGTCCCAATCGTAGCAGTTTCAGCACACGCCAAAAGACATAAGGCGAAAAAGAGCAGAAAGGGAACACAGCCAACTGTACCCTGTCATACGATATCATTATTCATCGTAAACAATTGGAATATCGAAACATGATCAAAACGGATGAAGCACACAGCCCACAGTGTGCACAGAGCACTTAGCTCAGTAGCTCCTGCAACAAGGCTGACTTGGAATATGAGCAAACTACAACAAAGAACACTTTTCAGACAGCTTTTAACAGTTCCTACCGCCTATCCACCATATTGACCAGAAGTTCACTTCCTCCTGAAAATGATGATCGTCATATTTTTAAAAAATGTATAGCGCTTGATGATGTTAGGACATCGTTTTTGACTTCAAATCCGAACATATGAACCACAGTCGTCATATTATCCCCGTCGCATATCGAACAACAGACCATAAGATCTCCTCTGTAATGTGAATTTGTGAAATTATAAACCAGTTCACATGGCTACCCTCAAAGATCGCCCTCTTGAATCTAGATTTCATCATGAGAAAGGAAACATGATGTATTCTCTTTTTCTATGAATCTGTCTGCTTCTTGTTTGAGTTGGAGCTTTAGAGTGTGTTTACAAAGATTGCGGTCTGCAGCTATTTCTTCCCAAGCTGCAGGGTTTATGTTCAGAGTCTTAATGTCACGTTTACACACGTCTATAAATCAGAGTTTTTGGGGTCCTCTAGTTCTTTTGCTATCTGCCAGTTGTCCATGAAACATAGTTTTCGGTATGCGGCCATCTTTCATGCGGTGTTATATAGCGGTGTTATATAGCGGTGTTATATAGCGGTGTTATATAGCGGTGTTATATAGCGGTGTTATATAGCGGTGTTATGTAGCAGTGTTATATAGCGGTGTTATATAGCGGTGTTAGTGACCAGGCCAGCGTGACCTACGTTGTTTGGGCAACGTGTTCGGGAAGTATGTGCGAGTGAGGACCTTCATGTTTGTCACTCTCTTGATGCTTAATATGACTTAAATATGTGCTCTTTCTTTGCTTCATTCATTTCAATGCACGGTTTTCGTTCATTTTGATCTCTCTCTCTCTCTCTCTCTCTCTCTCTCTCATTCTCCCCCCTCTCTCTCTCTCTCTCTCTCCCTCTCTCTCTCTCTCTCTCTCATTCTCCTCCCTCTCTCTCTCTCTCTCTCTCTCTCTCTCATTCTCCCTCCTCTCTCTCTCCCTCTCTCTCTCTCGCTCTCTCTCTCGCTCTCTCTCTCTCTCTAGCTCTCTACCTCAAACACTTTCTGTGGCTATCATTGATGTTTGTCACCCTTCTGCGCACTTCATCTCAAATGATAGAATTTATTTTTCAAGTCTGAGTTAGTGTCCATGTTTTATATTCGTAAAGTCCAATTGGAAAAATAATAGGAACTGGGTAGCCAGACTAAGATGAAACAGTTAATGTCATGTGGTAGGTGTTTCATTTCTTTGAATTTATTCAGACATTGTGAATGATGGACAGTCAACAAACGTTGGAGACTTTTAGTTTAGTCGACAGGTCATACTTATTGGACGTCAGAGTCCCCAGAGATGGGAGGTCTGAAAAGAATGTTGAAAGTTCCCTGAATAGCTAAAAAGACCAACAATGGAATTATCAGAGGCCAACAAAAAGAGAAACAAGAGACATTTTTCGGGCACATCAATAGAAGAGAAAAGTTAGAATACTTGGTTACAACTGGCAAAAATACAGGGAAAAAAGAGATCGCGGACGAGAGGGAAGATACTTGATAGCTTGCTGTCAAAAATGGAAAATAATCAACAGAATTTATACGATGTACTGTGGAAAGAGAACTGTGGAAGGTCATGATCGCCTCCATCAGCCGGTATGGTACATGATGATGATACGTCCTTGTGGGATAAACGCTCAATCTCCAAGAGATCTTCTTTGTTGTTGACATGTAATCCTACACATTGTTTATAGTTTCCATTTTGTTTTTTGTTGATGTTTTCAATGCGGCTGAATATGCGATGTTGCTTGTCATAAAGTTTGCAAGATGGCACTGTTTTTTTATAATCGAGTAAACAGACAAATTGATAGCAGATATTTCATCTCAGTGTTGAAATGAATAGTGCGAGTGGGCAGATAATTATTACAAGTTTCTTTGATATGTTTACAGAATCGGCCGACTAATCGATAAAAAGGGCTTCGCTAGCTATGTTTGAAGTCCAACTTTTCTGTTTGGTTTCGGTCTAAGTTTCCGCGATGCTTCTGATCATTCACATGATGGTTTGTGAATAAATATTCCAGTATGGGTGACTTTCCGACGCGATCGCTCTGTCGACTTTCGCTGCAAATGAATCTTGCAAATCTCATTGTTAAGTTTCCACATCACAGACAATCTCACATATGTCTTCATTTTCTGTTATTTCGTTCATCATCATGTGCCATACCGGTTTGCGTAGGCGATCATGTCCTTCCACTATATTCTATCCACAGTGCATCTTATCAATTCTGTTATTGACTGTTTTCCATGCCATGACACCAAGCTATCTAAGATTTTCTCTATGTCGTCCGCGATCTCTCTTTCCCTGTATTTTGCCAGTTGTAACCAAGTATTCCAACTTTCCTTTGCTCATGATGTGCCTGAAAAATGTTGATTGTTTTGTTCTTATGTTTTTTAGTAGCTCCAATTTTGTGTTGGCCTCTTTGAAAATTTCCACCTTGGTATTTTTAGCTGTCCAGAGAACTTTCAACATTTTTCTGAGAAATCCCATCTCTGTTGCCTATGATCGTCTTTTCATTTGTTTGTCTACTGTCCCTGATTCGCTTCCATTGGTCATAATTAACTCTATATAGGACTGATGAACTCTCTTTCTCACTTCTATTGACATCAATATTGATTATTGATTATATTGACTATGTATATATATCTTCTTCTTCTACCTTTTAGCTCCCAGTGGAGCATAGGTCTTCAACAAACACTTTCCAAGTCGTTCTGTTTTTTGCAATTCTTTTAAGATCATTCCATGTCTTCCCCATCATCTCATCTCTGCTTCGATCTGTCTTCTCCAAGAATTCCTTGGTCTTCCTCTTTGTCTTTTTCCCTGGGGATTCCAAAAAGGGCCTGTTGTGTAATACTCTCAGTTGGCTTCCGTAGTGTGTGTTTTATCCATCGCCATTGTCTTCGCTGTATCTCTTTATCCACTGGTATTTGACCGGTACATTTCCATAATTCCACGTTAGTGACTTTGTCCTGCCATTTCCATCCCTTTACTCTGCGTAAGCATCCATTAATGAAAGTCTGTACCTTCGTGATTATCAATTTTGTTATTCTCCATGTTTCACAGCCATATAATAGGACCGACTTAACATTTGAGTTGAAAATTTTAATTTTCGTATTTAACCTAATTTCTTTGGATTTCTATATGTTTCCCAGTGCAATGAAAGCTCCTCTTGCTTTTGATATCCTTATTTTGTTATCATTTTCTGTTCCTCCCTCTTTATCTATATTACTGCCCAGATATATGTAAGATTCTACGTCTAGTAGAGATATTTCTCCTAGTTTTATTTGATTATTGCCAACTGCATTAATTCTCATAATGTTGGTATTATCTCTATTAATCTTTAGTCCTAGCTGTTGTGATCTCTCATCTAATATACTCATTTTATCCTGCATCTGTTGATGGCTGTGTGACAGGAGAGCTATGTCATCAGCAAAGTCTAAATCATCAAGTTGTTTGGTAAGTGACCACTGGATCCCATTTCTGTTGTTTTGAGTTATTTTCATAATCCAATCTATGGCCAGTAGAAAGAGAAATGGGGATAGAAGGCATCCTTGCCTTACTCCTGTTCTTATTTCAAATGCTTCTGTAAGCTGTCCTTCATGCACCACACTACATTTTGTTCCTTCATACATTGTTTTTATCAGGTTAATAAACTTTATGGGGATTCCGTAATGACTCAGCAACTTCCAAAGCATTCATCTGTCTAAACTATCAAATGCCATTTAGTAATCTATGAATCCAATATAAAGTGGGGATTTTAGTTCTAGACTTTGTTCAACTCTTATACGTAGAGTAGTTATTGATCAGCACATGATCTGTTTTTCCTAAAACCTGCTTGTTCATCTCTCAAATGTTTCTCTATAGCCTCCTTTAGTCTCTCCAGAATGATTCTGCTTAATATTTTTCCTGGCACTGATAGTAGCATAATTCCCCTATAGTTTGGGCACTCCTGTACACTTCCTTTCTTTGGTAGTTTGATCATATAACCTTCTCTCCAGTCTTTAGGTATTTCTTCCCTCTCCCAAATTTTATCCAATAGATCATGTAACATCTTGGTAGAGGTGTTAATATCTGCTTTGATGGCTTCCGAAGGAATTTCATCTGGTCCTGTGGCTGTACCATTTTTTAATAGTTTGATGGCTTTCATTATTTCTTCTTTGCTTGGTTTTCCGCAGTTAACGTGTAACTCTTCTTCTGCTGGTAGTATATCTGGAGGATTATTTGAGCTGGGTCTGTTCAAAAGTTCTTCAAAGTGCTCTTTCCATCTCTCCATTTGTTCCCTTATATTACTAAGCAGATTTCCTTTCTTATCTTTGATAAAGGCGTTGATCTGTTTGTATTTTCCACCTAATTTCTTTGTGCTGTTGTACAGTTCTTTTATATTCCCTTTATTTGCTGCTTCTTCTACCTCTTTAGATAGTTCATCTATATATTTCCTCTTATCCCTTTTAATGCATCTTCTCACTTCTTTGTTCACCTCTGTGTAAGCTTCCTGTGTCTTGGCTTTATTACTTCTTGTTTTGCTTTTATTTATGTCTACTTTCTTGTTCTTTCTTTCTTTAATTTTATACAGTGTCTCTGCTGTCATCCATGCCTTATTCTGGCGTTCTCTTTTCCCCAGTGTTTCTTCGCATGTCTCTTTCCATATATTTTTTTACCTGTTTCCAATGATCTTCTATATTTATAGTATTTTCTATGTACATATATATATATATATATATATATATATATATATATATTATATAATCTTGGTATTCTTATAATTTTCTTGTTATTTCCTTATTGTCTGAAAAAAATCAGATTTCTAATTTTTCATTTCTAACATTTCTATGACCTGAAATAATTATGAATTATGTATCAATGTTATTGTTAAACAAATTCTGAAATTATATTTTACTGATTCAGAATAACAGGAATTTTTAACCTACATTTTAGTGTTTAGTTCCAGACTTAAATAAACCAATTCAAATGTACATTTATTGTTTAGTTCCAGTTTAACTCTAACCAATTCCGATTTACATTATGTGCTGATCAATTATATGGACAATGTCGACCTCCGTGCCTGCCATACCTAGCTACACAGACGACTATAGCGAACAAAGTTCATCAAGATGGCAATATTTCTGGCCATTTGTTGACTTGTCTCGGGTTAATTAAGTGGGAAAAGGTGCGCCTATAATCAGCATCTGACATGGACAGCCGTCGTGACTCACTTGCGAAGATGTTATGGCAAGAGGGGGGCGGCTTTGCAACTGTAATGAAAACACTTTTGGAATAGAATATAATTGACTATGTGTGCATTCCGCGAAGCTGAAATGTCGATAGTGCATACAAACTGATAGTCGAAACATACAATCATCAGACGCTTTAATGACGTCAACCTTGTATGTATCTGACAGCTGTTTGTTAATGTAATGATCATCATCATCAAGTACCATGCCTGCTGGTGATCATGTCTCTCCACAACTTTCGATCTCGACAGTTGTTTATCATGTCTGTTGTTGACCTTCTGTCAAGCCCTTCTCTTAAGCAGTCTGGTATTTTTTCTCTTTGCTTCGCTCTATCTCTTCGTCCCTCAATTTTCCCAGTTGTCACAATATATTCCCAGCTGTTCCCTTCACATTACATGGCCAAACAAATAATGATTGTTTCTTCCTAATATTAGATATTAGTTTTATTTTTGCTTTGGCCTCTTTCATAACGTTTTCATTTCTCTTCTTATCTGTCCATAGTATTCTCAACATTCTAATGTAAAAACCACATTTCTACAGCCTCTAATGATTTTCTTGCCTGTTGTTCTTTCGTCCATTATTCACACTCATATCTGTACATATATATATATAATTATACGTTAATGTATTTCTTCAATTAATTTTTTTTCCAATGAGATAAAAATACGCACGATTCTTCTATTAAACATTTCAAGTAGTCAGATGAAGCTGTATCTTTAATTGACAAGAAATTATGGGATATAAATGGCATATCGCATCTCCCGTAACTCTCACATTTGCCACTATGTACTTGTTATCAGCCTTAACTACAAAAACATCATTGATCATAAACACTGTCTTGGACTAAAATAGTTCTTTTTTTGTGTGGTGACACAAATTTAAACCACTCCCATGAAATATCAATTGTTTGTTCATGAGGGGAACATACTAGGCTCAAGACATTTTTATACACAAAAGCTGCAACAATTCCTAGATAATAACTAAATTGCCTTAAATTGCTTACACTGAATGATGATATCGCATGACGAAGGACAGTTCAGCTGCGTTCACTTTCGATGCTGCTTGGCCTTATGTCTTTTGGCGCATGCTGTAGCTACTATGATTGGGACTGCAGCTACCTTTCTTTGTTTGGATATTCCATGAGATGTTAATTCGACTGATTCCACTGGCACGGGCGGTTGAGTAATTATGGATTTCCATTCATTAGCAGTGATACCGGGGCCTTCCATTAATATAACTGTAACTAAAATGCAACTTTGAGATGAACACAAACAGCCGTGATTTATTATCCCTACAAAAGTTGATCCACGTTTCCGTTGTCTCCATTAAACTCCATTTTGGTATGACCGTGAAATTTCTGGCTTCTGTGTACGACAACCAGCGGTGTTTCGTGAACACAAATAACTCTCTTACACCTGAAGAACAGCAAAGCACAGCTTTTCATGTGAAACACTCGAGCTGTTCTCAGAGTGCCAGGGAAACGGTGACGTCACCAACAGTAAAGAACGCCCTTGATGAGATATGTGCCGGCGGTAAGAATTAAGAATTGTTGGGAAAAATAATCAAATAAAAATATTGATTATTACAGGTTTACATCTACAAAACAGGACTAAATTTAAAAATAAAAACGTTTCGACTTGTAGTCTTTATCAGTAAAGACAGAGACACAATTATAATGGATTACATGAATAAAGAATATGTGAAAAGGATTTAGGTTGAAATAAAACTGATCACAACCTTGTCAACCTGTATCACCATCTACATCAATGTTATTGACAAGAATTAAGAAAAAAGAGGTAGAAGAAGAAGAGGAGGCGGGAGAAGAAGAGGAGGAAGAAGAAGAATAGAAGAAGAAAAAGAGGAAGGACAACAAGTAGAAGAGAGGAAGAGGAATGGCTTACCGCCAGCCATCTACAGTGTCGGAACCAAACATCCCGTCCACTAGGTTAGCCACAAACTGCCCAAAAGCCACCATTGCAATGTTTGTAGATACCAGACTTCCGCGCGCATATGTCGGTGCGCATTCTGCCAGGTAGATGGGATGGTTGTGGAGGTCAACCCTGCGGAGGCATTTAAAGAAATTTTAATTCGATGAAAATCAAATAACGTAGTTAAAGGAGATGTAAATTTGTACCTGACTTGTAAATTAATTTCATATTGTAAAAACGGAAAGACAGAACAGAGAGATCGAACCATGTCCCTCGATTGCTGCTCTGCATCTCGTTTCATATGAATTATGTAAAAAGGCGTAAGTTACGCTCTATCGTGGGTTAGAGAAAAGCGCATTCACGCTGAGTGCGTTTGGAAGAAGCAACAGGGGCGACCTCTTCCAACGGTGTTTGTCCGAGGAGGGGGGCCTGAGTTGGAATAAGCGTTGACTCAGGCTGCATAGCCCTCGGCTCGTCCTCGAAGAGTTGCTAAGGAAGGACAAAGTTTCAAACTGAAATTGGGTTAAATGTGACGTCAGAACCAGTGGCGTAGTGTGGGGAGTGCTTATGTGCGGATGCCTCGGGCACACAATTGTTACGGGTACAAATTCTCAAACAAAAAAAGTAATGATAATAAATAATAATAATAATAATAGAATATGTTCTATCTGTCTCTCTCTCTCTCTCTCTCTCTCTCTTTCTATCTATCTATCTATCTCTATCTCTCTCTGCCTCCTTGCCTATCTGTTTGTCTGTCGGTCAAGCCGATAGGACAGAAATGCTATGACTCATGTATCCGACGATCTTAGTTACCAAGTGTCTGACCCTGCAAAGACCCTTATTGGACCTCGCCATGCACTACTGTTCAAGCGAGTCTCCCAAACGTATCGAGAGAGCTGATGCCTGCTGTTGATGTATCTCGTCTTAGTGTTCCTTATAGTGGCCAGACACTTTTTCTTTTCCCTGATAATTCCTATCCTATGACTTACTTTGAGACTCTCTTGTTTCTTTTTCTTCTTCTACTTTTTCTTCTGCATTTTCTTCTACTTCCTCTTCTACTACTTTTTCTACTACCACATGGCCAACCTATGACAACATTTTTCTCAATTTAGAGGGTGCAATAATAGCTGTCTCCGGGCGCTGAGAACCCACGGTAGGTCAGAACACCTCGTCATCGTATGTGCTAGGGCTCCTTTTTTTAATATTACGTCTGAGCTTACTCATGTTGCATTAGACTCTACCGAGTCAGCCACAAGGCAGGAGTTTCGACAGCTACAGGTAGCCCCGTCTACAATTGAGACCGAGTCAGCCACAAGGCAGGAGTTTCGACAGCTACAGATAGCCCCGTCTACAATTGAGACCGAGTGAGCCATAAGGCAGGACTTTCGACAGCTACAGATAGCACCGTCTACAATTGAGATCGAGTCAGCCACAAGGCAGGAGTTTCGACATCTACAGATAGCACCGTCTACAATTGAGATCGAGTCAGCCACACGGCAGGAGTTTCGACAGCTACAGATAGCACCGTCTACAATTGAGACCGAGTCAGCCACAAGGCAGGAGTTTCGACAGCTACAGATAGCAACGTCTACAATTGAGATCGAGTCAGCCACAAGGCAGGAGTTTCTACAGCTACAGATAGTGCCGTCTACAGTTGTACTGTAGCAGGCAAACATGATGTGACTCCCGACAAAAAAAATAATAAAAAGATTCATAAAAACGATACGCCCTAGATTCTAAATATTTCAGATCCGCCACTGACATATTGAAACTGCGGTGGTTGAGTGATTAGTGTGCTCGTTTCCTGATCAGAAGGATATGAGTTCAATTCTTAGCAGTGGCAAATTTATTTATGACCGACAATGCTCCTGGGTTGACTCAGCCGTTAAAAATGAGTACTAGAGATTTTTTCCTGAAAAGAAAAGACAGCCTGACGTGATACTGACCACATGATGCAAAAATGTGGCCGTTGGTCATAGAAAATATTGTGGCTAACATTCCCCATACGCAACGCAAGCTGTGGAGGAAACCGTTACCACGGCATAGATATGAGAATACCTGAACAGGTGAAAAGAGAACCAGGAACCAAAAAAGAACATATAAATAACCACAAACATGACGGAAACTTGAGTCCCCACAAACATGATGGAGACTTGAGTCCCCACAAACATGATGGAAACTTGAGTCCCACAAACATGATGGAGACTTGAGTCCCCACAAACATGATGGAGACTTGAGTCCCCACAAACATGATGGAAACTTGAGTCCCCACAAACATGATGGAAACTTGAGTCCCCAAAACATGATGGAGACTTGAGTCCCACAAACATGATGGAAACTTGAGTCCCACAAACATGATGGAGACTTAAGTCCCCACAAACATGATGGAAACTTGAGTCCCCACAAACATGATGGAAACTTGAGTCCCCACAAACATGATGGAAACTTGAGTCCCCACAAACATGATGGAAACTTGAGTCCCACAAACATGATGGAGACTTGAGTCCCCACAAACATGACGGAAACTTGAGTCCCCACAAACATGATGGAAACTTGAGTCCCACAAACATGATGGAGACTTAGTCCCCACAAACATGACGGAAACTTGAGTCCCCACAAACATGATGGAAACTTGAGTCCCACAAACAGGATGGAAACTTGAGTCCCACAAACATGATGGAGACTTGAGTCCCCACAAACATGATGGAGACTTGAGTCCCCACAAACATGATGGAAACTTGAGTCCCCACAAACATGATGGAAACTTGAGTCCCCACAAACATGATGGAGACTTGAGTCCCCACAAACATGATGGAAACTTGAGTCCCACAAACATGATGGAGACTTAAGTCCCCACAAACATGATGGAAACTTGAGTCCCCACAAACATGATGGAAACTTGAGTCCCACAAACATGATGGAAACTTGAGTCCCCACAAACATGATGGAAACTTGAGTCCCACAAACATGATGGAGACTTGAGTCCCCACAAACATGACGGAAACTTGAGTCCCCACAAACATGATGGAAACTTGAGTCCCACAAACATGATGGAGACTTGAGTCCCCACAAACATGACGGAAACTTGAGTCCCCACAAACATGATGGAAACTTGAGTCCCACAAACAGGATGGAAACTTGAGTCCCCACAAAATGATGGAGACTTGAGTCCCCACAAACATGATGGAAACTTGATTCCCCACTATCTCCTGCTTTATCCCTATTTACCCCTCCCGTTGTGCAAAAATATATTTCTACCACAGTGTATCAATAACAAATTACCGACTGAACTTATGGCATGCATGAAGGACTGAGTGATGTGGAGAGAGATGATCGCCTACGCCAACCGGCATAGCACCTGATGATGACCTCAGTGCAAAGCATTTAATAAAAGTAAAAATGTAAAGAGCTCCGTCAGGCCATGTGGCATATAGGGAATATGGTGTTTGTGACATGTCACGCCAAGTGGCGTATAGGGAATATGGTGTTTGTGACATGTCACGCCAAGTGGCGTATAGGGAATATGGTGTTTGTGACATGTCACGCCAAGTGGCGTATAGGGAATATGGTGTTTGTGACATGTCACGCCAAGTGGCGTATAGGGAATATGGTGTTTGTGACATGTCACGCCAAGTGGCGTATAGGGAATATGGTGTTTGTGACATGTCACGCCAAGTGGCGTATAGGGAATATGGTGTTAGTGACTATCATGTGTTCAGACCTTCGGACACATTATTTTTGGGGTAATGTGGTCGGTATTACGCCCATCAGTGTAACTGGAGTCTGTAGAAATGTGGTTTTACAGAAGAATGTTGAGAATACCATGGACAGCTAAGAAGAGTAATGAAGATGTTCTGAAAGAGGCCAAACAAAAAGAGAGCTAATTTCCAATTTCAGGAAGAGACAATCATCATTTTTGGCCATGTAATGAGAATAGAACAGCTGGGATATATTGTAACAACTGGGGAAATTGATGGACAAAGAGATAGAGGGAAGCAAAGAGAAAAAATACAAGACAGTTTAAGAGAATGGTTTGGCAGAAGGTCAACAACAGAAATGATAAATAACTGTCGAGATCGAAAATTGTGGCGAGACATGATCACCTACGCCAGCAGGCCCGGTACTTGATGATGATAATTACGCCCATGCTGCTTTACTTTCCCTAAAAAAATCCGGTACCCATTTAAGGCTGGGTGAACCCGGAAGCCATCGATCAAGAACGAACTTGACCTTTTGTCCAGTTAGTCCAGTTCACTAACCACTGAGCTATCGAGGCTCCCAAACAGTTTAATGTACATTGTAAGTTACGTGAACTCACACCTTCGCTTCCAAAATCAAAGACAATTTAACTTGTGTGATTGTAAAATCGACTGAGATGAAAGGGAATTGACATTTTATGGAAGCCATTGATACAACATTTCTGATTTATTCATATCTGAACGTTTTGAAATGGTTGGATGACATAACAAAATGGGCAAATGAAAATATCCTGAACTAATGTTCGCTGTATTATCCTCTAGCTAGACAAGTGGTTACACGGACCGTTAAATGTTCTCGTGTTGTATAGGAGGTATTCTTTTATTCTTTTAGGAAAAGCCAAGTCATCCATTCGAATATCGTTTCTAGCTTCGATGTGTAAGCTATAGTTCGTTACACGAGCTGTAGGTCGAGTACGCTGAAAAATATTTTGCCGAGAGCTGCTCTTCAATCAGCAAAGAGTTAGTTCTGGTTGGTTTATTTTTGTCTTTATTTTTGTTGTTGTGAGTTACATATTTCAAACTTTACTTCCGCAAAATGTGTTGTGAAGATTGTTTCATAGAGCAAATGTTCGTTGCCTGGATGTTCCGACAGTTCAGTGCTATATAGAACATGCCCTAGAGTCTGCTTGGATGGTCTACATTGTATGTAATAATTACGGAACAGATAGTTCCTGCTTTTGTAGTAATTACAGATGTAGTAGTTTGTTGATGTTGTGGTATTTAGTTGATGTGGTAAAAGTAGATGATGTGCTCTATTCACCCTAACATAACTAATTCACTCTATTCACAGCTAACAGAACATCTTTTAGTTACTTTGACTGCATTTATTAGAGGATTTCCATTTTGGTCATTCATTATTTCTGATGGGTTATAGATTTCCTCTCTTTTTCTTATCCTTCTATTTTTAAAAAAGTTCTAACGGGTGTTCTTTTCTACTGATGTGTTCGTTCCCATGATTTCTCTTTCACTGTTTTGACCATTCTGTTGTTTTCTCTGCCTTGGATCATGTCGTTTACGTAATCTTCTTCATTTTGTGCCTGTATCTATACTTGACATCATCATCATCATCATTGAGTGCCGCCTCCGCATCGAAGGTTGGCTACCATGGAGCGTCATTCCACTCTGTCTCTTGCTTTGATAGTGCAGATTGTCATAGGTTGACTTGTCCATCTTTTGATGTTACTCGTCCATGTGAGTCTTTGTCTGCCTCTTAGTCTTTTACCTTGTATTTTCCATTCCAATATTACTTTTATTAGGCTGTTATGTCTTTTAACATGCCCCAGAAATGTCCTTTGGTATTCAACATACTTGACATAAGTGTTTTAATAAAGTGATTCTTTTACTTCTTCACTCCATTATAGTGTGTGTTCTCATTTTAGCTCTTTTCATTTTTCTAGTCTTCCAATAATTAAGCAGAAGATGTTTATTATTTTGATCAAAGAGAGAGAGAGAGAGAGAGAGAGAGAGAGAGAGAGAGAGAGAACATGGCTGTGGGTAAATCATTGTCAATACGAACAAAACAGAATCTTCGTCTTATCTCTACAGATGGACGCTACGTGCCGTGGACTTTGGCGTGCGTGATTAACTTGACCTAATGGGGAAGGATTAGGAGTTTGGCCAGTCACTCAACGAACCAGAGCTCTTATCTGATTGGTTGACCAGTGTCCATATTTGCTTCACGTTCAAGATAAGAGAAAGTACCTAGTGCTCTATTGATGATGGTTTCGCTATTAATTAGTGCTGATGCTCATTTTGTCAAAGCTACATTTCTGGTGTTTTTGTTCTGAAATTAGTGACGATGTTCTCTTTAAGTTACATTTCTGGTGTTTTTGTTCTGAAATTAGTGACGATGTTCTCTTTAAGTTACATTTCTGGTGTTTTTATTCTGAAATTAGTGAGGATGTTCTCTTTAAGTTACATTTCTGGTGTTTTTGTTCTGAAATTAGTGACGATGTTCTCTTTAAGTTACATTTCTGGTGTTTTTGTTCTGAAATTAGTGAGGATGTTCTCTTTAAGTTACATTTCTGGTGTTTGTATTCTGAAATTAGTGAGGATGTTCTCTTTAAGTTACATTTCTGGTGTTTTTGTTCTGAAATTAGTGACGATGTTCTCTTTAAGTTACATTTCTGGTGTTTTTGTTCTGAAATTAGTGAGGATGTTCTCTTTAAGTTACATTTCTGGTGTTTTTGTTCTGAAATTAGTGAGGATGTTCTCTTTAAGCTACATTTCTGGTGTTTTTGTTCTGAAATTAGTGACGATGTTCTCTTTAAGTTACATTTCTGGTGTTTTTGTTCTGAAATTAGTGAGGATGTTCTCTTTAAGCTACATTTCTGGTGTTTTTGTTCTGAAATTAGTGACGATGTTCTCTTTAAGTTACATTTCTGTGTTTTTGTTCTGAAATTAGTGACGATGTTCTCTTTAAGTTACATTTCTGGTGTTTTTGTTCTGAAATTAGTGAGGATGTTCTCTTTAAGTTACATTTCTGGTGTTTTTGTTCTGAAATTAGTGAGGATGTTCTCTTTAAGTTACATTTCTGGTGTTTTTGTTCTGAAATTAGTGAGGATGTTCTTTTTAAGTTACATTTCTGGTGTTTTTGTTCTGAAATTAGTGAGGATGTTCTCTTTAAGTTACATTGCTGTGTTTTTGTTCTGAAATTAGTGACGATGTTCTCTTTAAGTTACATTTCTGGTGTTTTTGTTCTGAAATTAGTGAGGATGCTCTCTTTAAGTTACATTTCTGGTGTTTTTGTTCTGAAATTAGTGAGGATGTTCTCTTTAAGTTACATTTCTGGTGTTTATGTTCTGAAATTAGTGAGGATGTTCTCTTTAAGTTACATTGCTGGTGTTTATGTTCTGAAATTAGTGAGGATGTTCTCTTTAAGTTACATTGCTGGTGTTTTTGTTCTGAAATTAGTGAGGATGTTTTCTTTAAGCTACATTTCTGGTGTTTTTGTTCTGAAATTAGTGACGATGTTTCTTTAAGTTATATGTGCGGTATTGTTCTTCACAAACTAGCGGTGATGGTTTTATTTAAGTTAATTTTCTGGTGTTGTTTTTCTGAACTATTTGTGATTACATTTTTAAAGTTACATTTATAGTGTTATTCTTCTTAAACCACTGCTGATAGTCTTGTCAACCCATTAGTTGATCATCATCAAGTACCGGGCCTACTGGCATAGGTGATCATGTCTCTCCACAACTTTCGAACTCGGCAGCTATTTATCATTTCTGTTCTTGACCTTCTGCCAAGCCATTCTCTTAAGCTGTCTGTTATATTTTCTCTTTGCTTCCCTCTATCTCTTCGTCCCTCAATTTTTTCAGTTGTTACAATATATTCCAGTTGTTCTCTTCTCATTACATGGCCAAAAAATGATGATTATTTCTTCCTAATATTGGAAATTAGCTCTCTTTTTGCTTTGACCTCTCTCAGAACATCTTCATTACTCTTCTTAGCTGTCCATAGTATTCTCAACATTCTTCTGTAAAACCACATTTCTACAGACTCCAGTGATTTTCTTGTCTGTTGTCCTTTTGTCCATGATTCACATTAATATGTTAAGACTGGCTCTACATAACATTTAAGAACTCTTTTTCTTCTTTCTATTGTCAAAAATGGATTGCATAGTATCTTCCTCATTTTTTGGAAAGGTGCTTTTGCCTGAGCCATTCTGCATCTCACCTCTTTTGTACATCTACCGACTGAGGTTAACAAAGTTCCCAAATATTTAAATGCATTTACCTGTTTTAATATTGTTCCACTTGTCTTTATTTTGCACCGAGGTGATGTCTTTTTCTTTGTTGTTACCATTACCTCTGCCTTTTTGCTATTAAGGATGAGTCCTTTATTTTTGCTTCCTTTCACTATAATGTCCAACATTTCTACCCATTAGTTAGTAACGTTGCTCTCGCTGTTGGTAGTGCTGTTCTTTTAAAGAATCTGATGATTGTTAGATTTGATTTCTTCAAATTCTGTTCTAGTTAACACTGTAAGTGTTGTTTCCCTGTGAACACTTGTAGTGTTGTTTCCCTGTGAACACTTGTAATGCTGTTCGAACTATATTAACTATTTTAACTCTATCAACATCATTGCTTTTATCATCTATATCAGTGGCATTAAGGCGTGGAGAATGGCTGGGATAATGATGATGTATATATATTGAGAAACTGAGGAGTCTCATCAT
>JAVIAB010000125.1:88652850-88660350 GCA_032433765.1 Megaustenia siamemsis | reverse complement strand
TGGACGAGTAACATCAAAAGATGGACAAACCTGCCTATGACAACCTGCACCATCAAAGCAAGGCACAGAGTGGAATGGCGCTCCATGGTGGCCAACCTTCGATGCGGAGATGGCACTCGATGATGATGATGATGAACCGTCACGTGTTTTGTTTTTTGGACGCTCAACCGGAACACGGAAAACGCGTATGTCATCACATGATGTATGTCATAGGACTAGGCATCTTATCTTACCTACTAAGAGATTTGGATTCACTGGAAGAATTTTCCTCTCCTCGG
The DNA here is from genome assembly GCA_032433765.1 of Megaustenia siamemsis. Lineage (NCBI taxonomy): Eukaryota > Metazoa > Mollusca > Gastropoda > Stylommatophora > Ariophantidae > Megaustenia > Megaustenia siamemsis. The sequence continues at coordinate 88,660,072 of JAVIAB010000125.1, read as the reverse complement.
CGTTAGCCCGATAAGTGGGCGTTTGTGCGTTGTGTCGCTAGGTTAAAGAGAAGCTACGACATCTGCGCCTGTCGGCACGATATATCTCACTTCGGATGGGGAGACTTGCTAATTTTTTTTCCTGGGGAACGGCCATTTTGGCTTACTTTTTCCGATTTTCGGCATCCACCAAGGGTCCTTTAACGTGCGTGAGTGCACACGGGGCCTCATGTCTTTCGCCATTATCAGAGAGGGCTGGACATCGGATCTCATTGCCCAGAGAGGGCTAGACATCGGATCTCTTTACTCAGAGAGAGCTAGACATCGGATCTCACTACTAAGAGAGAGCTAGACATCGGATCTCACTACCCAGAGAGGGCTGGACATCGAATCTCACTACCCAGAAAGGGCTAGACATTGGATCTCACTACCAGAGAGGACTAGACAGCGGATCTCTCTACTCAGATAGGGCTAGACAGCGGATCTCTCTACTCAGAGAGGACTAAACAGCGGATCTCTCTACTCAGAGAGGACTAAACAGCGGATCTCTCTACTCAGAGAGGACTAAACAGCGGATCTCTCTACTCAGAGAGGACTAAACAGCGGATCTCTCTACTCAGAGAGGACTAAACAGCGGATCTCTCTACTCAGATAGGGCTAGACATCAGATCTCACTACCCAGAGAGGACTAGACAGCGGATCTCCCTACTCAGATAGGGCTAGACAGCGGATCTCTCTACTCAGATAGGCTAGACAGCGGATCTCTCTACTCAGATAGGGCTAGACAGCGGATCTTTCTACTCAGAGAGGACTAAACAGCGGATCTCTCTACTCAGAGAGGACTAAACAGCGGATCTCTCTACTCAGATAGGGCTAGACAGCGGATCTCCCTACTCAGATAGGGCTAGACAGCGGATCTCTCTACACAGAGAGGACTAAACAGCGGATCTCTCTACTCAGATAGGGCTAGATATCAGATCTCACTACCCAGAGACCATGGGGAGGCTAATGTCACAACAATCCCCGCTGTCTGTGGCGGATTTATTAAATCCGTGACCTTCCTGTCCAGAGACTGAAGCCTTACCTCTAGACCACCCAGTCCCCATCCCCTGCCCCTCCCCCTAACAACTTGAGTTTCGAAAATGTCACCTATTGAGCGTGAAACACACCACCCTAACCTCATCGATACCATGATGCAAAATGATTCCCCACTTTAATAAAACTGAATATAGATTGTTTTTTTTAATATTTTTGTTGAACTTTCTAAAATTAATGAATTCTCTTCATCCTTCCTCGTGCACCGCTTGGTACTAGTAAGACTGTATCAGTAGCTAGGGAGCACGTGGCATGACGATACAAGACAAGATGAAGGAAAAATAGCAAGTGTAGAAAAGAAGAAAAGTGTTATTAGAGATAAGGAAGATCATGCGCTACCAGAATCAAACATGGACAATTCTTGAAAAGACAAGCGTAAAAAAAGAACATTCGAAATGTAATGTATAAGATAAGTTGTAAACAAATCTAGAAGAGATAATATTTTTAAAATGCAACCTTGAAAAAATGGTGCGTGTAACACGAGCTACTGACTGTATTGAAAAAACAAGAATCAAATGGTTCGGACATCTGACTACATGAAACTAACCAACCTGCAGCTCGAGCATATTATATGAAAACATCTGGCTGTAGTACAAAATAGTGGCCCAATATATTAATGAATAGATGAAATCAATGAAGAAGCATGTACAGTCAGAATGACGACAAATTCAGTTACATAGTTAACAAAGGTAAACAAAAGTGACATATTTCTTTCTCTGTGACTCTACGCGATACAAGCAATTTGAAATAGTAAAGTAAAGATGGATTTTGATGGTGCTAGAAGCTTTTAGTTTAGTCGACAGGTCATACTCATTGTACAAGTTGATAACGTTGGAGTAGTTTAGTTTAATCGACAGGTCATACTCATTGGACAAGTTGATAACGTTGGAGAAGTTTAGTTTAATCGATAGGTCATACTCATTGGACAAGTTGATAACGTTGAAGAAGTTTAGTTTAATCGACAGGTCATACTCATTGGACAAGTTGATAACGTTGGAGTAGTTTAGTTTAATCGACAGGTCATACTCATTGGACAAGTTGATAACGTTGGAGTAGTTTAGTTTAATCGACAGGTCATACTCATTGGACAAGTTGATAACGTTGGAGAAGTTTAGTTTAGTCGACAGGTCATACTCATTGGACAAGTTGATAACGTTGGAGAAGTTTAGTTTTGTCGACAGGTCATACTCATTGGACAAGTTGATAACGTTGGAGAAGTTTAGTTTAGTCGACAGGTCATACTCATTGGACAAGTTGATAACGTTGGAGAAGTTTAGTTAAGTCGACAGGTCATACTCATTGGACAAGTTGATAACGTTGGAGAAGTTTAGTTTAGTCGACAGGTCATACTCATTGTACAAGTTGATAACGTTGGAGAAGTTTAGTTTAATCGACAGGTCATACTCATTGGACAAGTTGATAACGTTGGAGAAGTTTAGTTTAATCGATAGGTCATACTCATTGGACAAGTTGATAACGTTGAAGAAGTTTAGTTTAATCGACAGGTCATACTCATTGGACAAGTTGATAACGTTGGAGAAGTTTAGTTTAGTCGACAGGTCATACTCATTGGACAAGTTGATAACGTTGGAGAAGTTTAGTTTAGTCGACAGGTCATACTCATTGGACAAGTTGATAACGTTGGAGAAGTTTAGTTTTGTCGACAGGTCATACTCATTGGACAAGTTGATAACGTTGGAGAAGTTTAGTTTAGTCGACAGGTCATACTCATTGGACAAGTTGATAACGTTGGAGAAGTTTAGTTTAGTCGACAGGTCATACTCATTGGACAAGTTGATAACGTTGGAGAAGTTTAGTCGACAGGTCATACTCATTGGACAAGTTGATAACGTTGGAGAAGAGAGATGCTAAAAAATAATAATGTACGAATCATCACCTGTTATGACACTGTTATTTACCTATTGTTTAGTGATCTGGTAGAGTTGTGCCCGTCGGTGATATAAATCAATAACAAGTAAATACAGAAACCGGTTTGTTGTTATGAACAAAGGGGTTTGTCGGTAATCAAGTCAGCTTTAACTTATCGTCGACACAATTGGAACCCTGGGGAAATAATCGGAGAAGTAGCTTCAATGTGTATCTACGTGATTATCTCGCCGAGTGCGAGGGCGGGGAACTGAATTGGAAATCAGTTATTGCACTTTGTATAATGAGTATCAACACAACAAACGGAGTAGCGGCCTTTGCATTAAGATAACAAATTAATGTTAGCTCTCGCCAACTCCCACAAGGTATATCGGGATTACTAGATAGTAGACACGCGTCCGTTCGACAAACGTGAAAATAAAGCCTTATCATCGGCGCCTCCGATTGATTACTTTTTTTCATATTGTAAATATTGACGTTACCAGCGGGTTGGTTATATGACATCAGAAGTAGGCGATTATGTCAGAACAATTATCGGGTTTCTGGTGTTGCATTTCAGTTCAAGTGTTAACCCCTTTATGTCAGACTGTTAAACTGTCTCAAGAAATTCTCAAGACCTACAATTAAATATCAAAGCTGAAGGAATACATCTGGAGACAGTTCAGAGCTACAACAACCTTGGACATACTATAACCAGTGATGGAAAATGTAAAACTGAAATAAACAAAAGAAAAGCTATGGCAAAAAGTAATTTTAATGCCATAAAAATATACTCACATCAAAACAAACAACACCAGGGCTAAAACTAAGAATGGCAAAATGTTACATCTTCTCAATATTCCTGTATGGTGCAGAAACATGGACATTAGACCAGAAAACAGAACAGAAAATGGAAGCCTTTGAAATGTGGATATATAGAAGAATAGGTAGAATTGGATGGAAGGAAAAGAAAACAAACGATGAAGTTTTAAAGAAATAAAAATGAAAAGAGAACTACTACATACAATTAGAACAAGACAAATGCAACTTTTGGGGCATTTGCATAGACACAACAGCTTAATAAAAGTAATATTTGAAGGGAAAATACAAGATAAAAGAGGCAGACCAAGACTAACATGGACGAGTAACATCAAAAGATGGACAAGTCAACCTATGACAATCTACCCATCAAAGCAAGAGACAGAGTGGAATGTTGCTCCATGGTAGCCAACCTTCGATGCGAAGACGGCACTCAATGATGTTGATGATGTTAACATGTCTAGACCAATGAACGTGCTGACAGACTTGCCAGTTTGGCTGATGTTGATGATGTTAACATGTCTAGACCAATGAACGTGCTGACAGACTTGCCAGTTTGGCTGATGTTGATGATGTTAACATGTCTAGACCAATGAACGTGCTGACAGACTTGCCAGTTTGGCTGATGTTGATGATGTTAACATGTCTAGACCAATGAACGTGCTGACAGACTTGCCAGTTTGGCTGATGTTGATGATGTTAACATGTCTAGACCAATGAACGTGCTGACAGACTTGCCAGTTTGGCTGATGTTGATGATGTTAACATGTCTAGACCAATGAACGTGCTGACAGACTTGCCAGTTTGGCTGATGTTGAATGCTGAAAGGAACTGAACCGCAGTGAAATTGTCAAAGCCCTCAGGGACGCTGGACGTAAAGGCGAATAAAACAATGATTATGAATACGCAGCCATGAACAGACTTCAGAAGTATCGTGTAATGGTTGGAGATGCCAGTCGAGAGCGGGACCTAGGAATCCAAAGAAGAATTCTCAACCAACACAACGCCGGTGTCGTTAGTCACTACACCTTGATGTATATACTTCGGAAGAGATCTTAGCACTTATGGTCTTGTACGATGTGCGGTGAGAATGGTCAACGAAACTAAACTAAACTAAACTAAACTAAACTAAACTAAACTAAACTAAACTAAACTAAACTAAACTAAACTGTACTGTACAGTACTGTACTATACTTTACTGTATTCTGCTGTGCTGTGCTGCGCTGTACTAAACTAAACTCTACTCTACTCTACTCTACTCTACTCTACTCTACTCTACTCTACTCTACTCTACTCTACTCTACTCTACTCTACTCTACTCTACTCTACTCTACTCTAGTCTACTCCACTCCACTCCACTCCACTCCACTCCACTCTACTCTACTCTACTCTACTCTACTCTACTCTACTCTACTCTACTCTACTCTACTCTACTCGACTCTACTCTACTCTACTATACTACGCTGTGTTGTGTTAAACTAAATTAAACTAACCTAAACTAAACTAAACTAAACTAAAGTGTACTCTACTCTACTCTACTCTACTCTACTCTACTGTACTGCGCTGTGTTGTGTTAAACTAAACTAAATAAAATAAACTAAACTAAACTAAACTAAACTAAACTAAACTAAACTAAACTAAACTAAACTAAACTAAACTAAACTAAACTAAACTAAACTAAACTGTACTGCACTGTACTGTACTGTACTGCACTGCACTGTACTCTACTCTACTCTACTCTACTCTACTCTACTCTACTCTACTCTACTCTACTCTACTCTACTCTACTCTACTCTACTCTACTCTACTCTACTCTACTCTACTCTACTCTACTCTACTCTACTCTACTCTATTCTACTCTACTGTACTATACTGCACTGCACTGCACAGTAGTGTACTCTAATCTACTGTACTCTACTGTACTCTACTCTACTCTACTCTACTCTACTCTACTCTACTCTACTCTACTCTACTCTACTCTACTCTACTCTACTCTACTCTACTCTACTCTACTCTACTGCACTGCACTGCACTGCACTGTACTGTACTGTACTCTACTCTACTCTATTCTACTCTACTGTACTGTACTGCACTGCACTGCACTGCACTGTACTCTACTGTACTCTACTCTACTCTACTCTACTCTACTCTACTCTACTCTACTCTACTCTATTCTACTCTACTCTACTCTACTCTACTCTACTCTACTCTACTCTACTCTACTCTACTCTACTCTACTCTACTCTACTCTACTCTACTCTACTCTACTACGCTGTGTTGTGTTAAACTAAACTAAATAAACTAAACTAAACTAAACTAAACTAAACTAAACTAAACTAAACTAAACTAAACTAAACTGTACTGTACTGCACTGCACTCTACTCTACTCTACTCTACTCTACTCTACTCTACTCTACTCTACTCTACTCTACTCTACTCTACTCTACTCTACTCTACTCTACTGTACTGTACTCTAATCTACTGTACTCTACTCTACTCTACTCTACTCTACTCTACTCTACTCTACTCTACTCTACTCTACTCTACTCTACTCTACTCTACTCTACTCTACTCTACTGCACTGCACTGCACTGCACGGCACTGTACTGCACTGTACTGTACTGTACTCTACTCTACTCTACTCTACTCTACTCTACTCTACTCTACTCTACTCTACTCTACTCTACTCCAATCCACTCTACTCTACTCTACTCTACTCTACTCTACTCTACTCTACTCTACTCTACTCTACTCTACTCTACTCTACTCTACTCTGCTCTGCTCTACCCTACCCTACCCTACCCTAATCTACCCTACCCTGCCCAGTTCTGCTCTGCTCCGCTCTGCCCTACCCTACCCTACATTACCCTACCCTACCCTACTCTACTCTACTCTACTCTACTCTACCTACCCTACACTACCCTACCCTACCCTACCCTACCCTACCCTACCCTACCCTACTCTATCTACTCTACTCTACTCTACTCTACTCTACTCTACTCTACTCTACTCTACTCTACTCTACTCTACTCTACTCTATTCTACTCTACTCTACTCTACTCTACTCTACTCTACTCTACTCTACTCTACTCTACTCTACTCTACTCTACTCTACTCTACTCTACTCTACTCTACTCTACTCTACTCTACTCTACTCTACTCTACTCTATTCTACTCTACTCTACTCTACCCTACCCTACTCTACTCTACTCTACTCTACTCTACTCTACTCAACTCTACTCTACTCTATTCTACTGTACTGTACTGCACTGCACTACACTGTACTGTACTCTAATCTACTGTACTGTACTGTACTCTACTCTACTCTACTCTACTCTACTCTACTCTACTCTACTCTACTCTACTCTACTCTACTCTACCCTACTCTACTCTACTCTACTCTACTCTACTCTACTCTACCCTACCCTACCCTACCCTACCCTACTCTACTCTACTCTACTCT